>SJXQ01000588.1:127703-142453 GCA_006408695.1 Aepyceros melampus | reverse complement strand
GAGGGGTTCTAATTGAGCTGTGTAGAAGAGTGCCTTGCTAGCTTGGATATGACTGGGGACCTGATGTCAGATAAAAGAAACTGTCTAAATATGAACAATGCGGATAACTCCTCTGGTTCTGCAGAACAAGCTAAGAACTGAATGTTAATTGTTTGGATGGGGAGAAAAGTGCTGTCTTTGAAGTAGATTTGCTGTGGGAAGAAGGGCAGTGAGTGTGGGAGAAAGGGGATGAGTGTGGGGAGCACTGCAGAGCCCAGGGGACTTTTTCAGTATTTGAAATAAAAAACAAACAAGAAGATCCATGGGAAAAAAAAAAAAAAAAAAACCCAGAAATTCTCTGCAGCAATTGGTGTGTTTTATTGGGGTTTGGCAAAAGGGAAGAAAATAAGGCTGAAGACACCATTCAGGAGAAGCTGGTGTGGGGTTCTGAGCCTCTAAGGAAAGGGGCCCTTCAGATGGGATGTGTCTGGGTTCTCTGTTTCCATCATTTAGGGAGAGGGTGCAGGGACATTGGCATATAGACCAGGATTTCTATAGCTAATGCAAAGATGAATCTTCCTCAGGTTCTGACTTACAAAATGAGGGGTTTGCGGTGTTTGATCTGAAGGATGTATTGACACCTGAAGATTACTCCAGGCTAAGCACGAAAGGAAGCCACTCTGTTTTCCCTTTCAGTCTCCCTTTTCTTCTCAAGTTCCTTTGTCTCTGAAGAATTGTAACCACTAGTCGTCAGCCTTTCTGCTAGTGGCCAGCAGGAGGCAGAGTCACTTCTTTCCTCATGATGTGCTAACCATCGCTGGAATCCTGCCACTGAAACGAATTTAAAACTACCCGTGAGTGTAATATACAAAAGAAGTGTTGCCAAAGGAGAAACAGACTCACACTTTTCTTCTGTCGCACTTACACCAATCTACTGTGTATGAAGATGGAAACTTGCCCATTTGCCCAAGGAGGTTTTAGGCATAAAGGAGATTTTATGATTAGGAGATTTTACCACAGTTATCTTCTCAAATGAGCATGCATCAAGGAAGACAGAATCCTGGAGACAGCAGATATATTGTAGAGAAATTTCTATCACGTTGAGAGGGTGGAGTACTCTAAACTAGAGAAGGAATGTTCTCAGCTTGTGATTCATTCTCTCTTCTTAATCAGAAACTTTCCAAATGTTTTCAGCTTTTCGGGAAGCTGACTTGCTCTCCTAATTTAGTCAGGGGACTGCGATGCCTCCTAACCATCAGCCTTTGAACAGCATGCTAGACAGTGAGCTAGGTGGTTTGGAGATACATTAAAGAAAGGCATGTCCCATGGGGTTTCTTATCTAACTGGAAGAAAATACATGAAAAAGTTCATACACTTCAGTAGTATAAACTTACATCTTAAAGCTAGGAGATGTATGTAGAGATAGGAGTGTTTATTATGATGGGGTTTCTGAGTCTTACTCTCCTTAAACCAGTCCCATGACTTTTTTTGAGCACATTGTCCCTGCTTTTCTGTTTGCCAAGTAGCAACAGCTGAGCAATAAGGTCAACAAGGCTCCAGATGCAGAAGCATCTAGTTAAGCTCCATTTAATATAAAGAGAAGGAACGTTGACAAATATGTTATTTATAAGGTGGCAGTGCTAGTTTACTGAAGACCTTGAGTTAACATCTCTTAGCTTTTAGGCTTTTACATGCTTTTTCCATTACTCTTGGTTTTCCTGGTCCTTAGGTTTAAGCTGTAGCCTTAGGAATCCTGGGGTGCCCAGAAATGCTCACTGCTGTTTCTGTTCCAGTTTAAAACCTGCCTTTCCTTTTCCTTTACTCTCATACGACAAGGCTAGGCAGTCAGGAAGCCCGATTCTGCAGTGCTTCAGATTGTTTTAGCTTAGTGTTTTATCTTTATTCCAAAGAGTGGATTCAAGGGTTCTGCCACTCCTCCAGCATGGTTGAGTGATAACTGTGTTGACAAGTCTCTCAGTAGAGCCATCTGATACGCAGGGTGGCAGGGATGAAGTCACCATTATTATTGTCCAGCCACATTTATTTTAAGCTGATGTGGCCTGAGCATGGAAAACAGGCAAAAGGAAAATAGCTGGGAGAATTGCCATTGAAGATATCTACTGTCTGCCAGCCACACCCACGCTAGCAGCCCTTATGTGTATAGTGCCCTCTACTGGACCTTGAAGGTCAACAGGGAAAGGAAAGATCTCTTTCCTTGGAAGCTAAGGTATGACAGTGGCATGCAAATAAAAGCAAATTAATGTAATAAGATCCCACAAAGCATATGGGATCTTAATTTCCTGACCAAGGATCAAGCCCATGCCCCCTGTGGTGGAAGCACTGGGCCACCGGAAGGTGTCCAGATTACTGTAGTTCTAAGCAGAATTCCTGTGAACTAAGAGGAGAGTCAGGAGATCAGTTGTTGGCTGATTTCCTTAGAGATGGGTGACTTATTTAAAAAGATAAGGACCCCCATGCTTGGGCAGTGATATTTTAATTCACAAGTATTGTTGAACTCTGACTTTGGGGAAATACTAGCAGTTTTTAACTCTTTGCAATTGGAAATACTAGGAGAAGGCAATGGCACCCCACTCCAGTACTCTTGCCTGGAAAATCCCATGGACGGAGGAGCCTAGTAGGCTGCAGTCCATGGGGTCACTAAGAGTCAGACACGACTGAGCGACTTCACTTTCACTTTTCACTTTCATGCATTGGAGAAGGAAATGGCAACCCACTCCAGTGTTCTTGCCTGGAGAATCCCAGGGACGGGGGAGCCTGGTGGGCTGCCGTCTATGGGGTCACACACAGTCAGACATGACTGACATGACTTAGCAGCAGCAGCAGTAGCAGTTATTGGGCAAATAAGCAGTGTAAGAGATGATGTCTGCCCTGGAAGAACTTGAAGCGTCCCTGAGATAGCACTTCTACATATAAAGCAAGATAGTGGTAAAGGAATTCAGAGAAGGGAAAATTCAAAGGGCTGGAATATATAGGTAAATATTAGTAGAAGAAATGGAAATTGAACTGGGCTTTAAAAGATAGGTAGTATTAAGTAATCTAGTTCAATTATTAGTTGATAAGTGCCTGTAATATGCCCCCTCGAGTAGGAAATGGCACCCCACTCCAGTATTCTTGCCTGGGAAATCCTATGGACAGAGGACCCTGGCAGGCCACAGTCCATGGGGTTGCAAAAGAGTCAGACACCACTTAGAGACTAAACAAACAACTTGCAAGGAGAGTCCACTCTGGTGCGGAAACTACACATGAGGAAATCATGCTTCAGTGTTAAACTTGCAGCAGAAGTTTAGCTACATAGAGGAATAGGGACAAGTGTTTGATAGTTACATCTAGTCCATTGCTAAGTCCTTAATTTACATCATCTCATTTAATCCTCACAACAGTTCTACGAAGTAGATAGTACTGCCATTATACAAGTGAGAAAACTAAATCAGTAACTTGGCCAAATCACACAGCTTCTGAGAGTGGAGGCAGAATTCCAGTGCCTGCAGTGGGATGGCGAAAAGAGTGACAGGAAACGCTTCTACTGCCTGGCCTGGTTCAATCCCTGGTTTGGAAATTAAGATCTCACAAGCCACGTGGCACACCCCAAAAGCAAGTAATCAGGAAAGGTTTCATGGGGCAAATTCCAAAGGAGCAACGAGATTTTTCTAGAAAGGTGCGAAAGGGCATTTTGGTGGCAGGACCAAGACTAAGAGAAGGATGAGGCAATGTGGAATCTGCTGATTTTGCAGTACAGTATCAAGTGAGTCCTGGGGAGGGACTGGAGACCAGGCCAGAAAGGCAGGCAGAAGGATATGATTTGCAGGCAGGCATAGGAACCACAGAGGTGACTGCAAAGAAGAAATCTAGTTGGTTCTGTGTTTTGAATAAGTCACCGCCAAATCGTGTGGAGATGAAATTTAGTTGTTTAGTCACTCAGTCATGTCCAACTGTTTATAACCATATGGACTGCAGCATGCCAGGCTTCCTTGTCCTTCACCATATCCCAGAGCTTGCTTAAACTCACATCCATTGAGTCAGCGATGCCATCCAACCATCTCATCCTCTGTCATCCCCTTCTCTTCCTGCCCTTAATCTTTCCCACCATCAGGATCTTTTCCAGTGAGCCGGCTCTTCACATCAGGTGGCCAAAGTATTAGAGCTTCAGCTTCAGCACCAGTCTCTCCAGTGAGATTTAGAAGTGATAGATTTAGTGATGGACTGGTTCCAGCATCAAGTTTCCTGGTTTTAAATCCTGATTTTGATACATTTGAATGACTTGAGACAAGCTTCTTAAACTCTCTTTGCTTCAGTTTGCTTATTTTATAAAATAGGAATGATGTAGTACCCACTGGACGGGATTGCCGTGATGATTAAACAAGATAGAGCATGTAAAGCCCTTACTCCAGGGATTGCAGCAGTGCCCAAGATATGGTTCCTGCCCAAGGAGCTTACAGACTATTGAGGGATATACTGAAGATAGGTAGACTGACAATAATTAGAGTACAAGTATTCGGAGCTAAGATAGGGAAGAGCATAAAATGCTCTGGAGTACAGAGTCTGGCCACCTAATTTGAGTAAATGGGAGAACAGCCAGGAAAATCCTTATACAGAGAGTAGCTTCTAAGCTGAAATACGATAAGAGTAGTAGGACTTAGGGAAAGGGCTTAGATTGGGAAAGGGGACCTTCCAGGTGGAAGGAACAGTCTGAAAAGATACAGAGGTATTACATTCTGGAAACTTAAAATAATTGAGTAAATGTAGCATAGTATGCAAGGAATGAGGCTGGACCTGGGTGGAAGTAACCAAGGGTTAGGTCACAAAGGGCCCATTAGGCTTCACCCTGGAGTCAGTGTGAAGCTGCTGAATAAAGATTTTGAGCAAGGAAATGACATGATCAGATTGGCCTCTTAGAATAATCTTTCTGGTTGTAGTGTCAGGAGGAGACTGGAGATGATAAAATGGGTGTATTAAAGATACTACTAATGGAATGGAAAAGGAAAAGGCTACTGTGAAAACAAAGATGATAAATTCAGTTTGAAACATAAGTTTAACAAACATGTAAGTGGAGAATTCTGTACTTGGGTTAGTTGAGGTACAATAACAGCCTGCATGTAGCTACAGTACTATATAGGTTAGATATGATGAGGATATAAGGTAATGATAGTGGGGATGAAGAAGACCGAACAGAATCATGTTCAGACTCTCACTGAACATGAGAAGTACAATCAACAGAAATTGATGTGAGGAGTGGGACTCAGAAAGAGACAGGACACTATTAAAAAATTCTGAGGTTTCTGGCCTGAGTTACTGGGTAAACTATGATGCTGTAATCCAGAGAGAATACAGCTGGAAGAGCAAGTTTGGCATGGAAGACAATGAGTTCATTTTGCAGAAGAGTTGACGTGAGATGCCTGTAGGACATCCAAGAGTAGGTTACTAGATTTATGTTGTTACTGGATTTATGCATCTAGAGGTTGGAGAAAATTGCAGAAAGGAGATACAAATTTTGTAGACCTCAGGATACACGAGTAAAGCCATGGACAGAGAGCGGAAAGACTGACAAACTGGCCAGGGAAGGCTGACACCTGAAGGAAACAGAGAAACAGGCTCACCAGAATAGAGTCAAGATGATGGGGTGCCCAAGAACAGTTAATGGAGAAACTGAAGCAGTCAGTAGTGTAAAGTACTGTTACAAGTTAAGTTTAAATTTCACTATTAAATCTAAGTGTTAGTTGCTCAGTTGCATCCAACTCTTTCCAAACCTGTCTGTAGCCTGCCAGCCTCCTCTGTCTATGGGGTTCTCTTGGCAACAATACTGGAGTGGGTTGCCATTCCCTTCTCCAGGGGATCTTCCCGACCACGGGATTGAACCCGTGTCTCCTGCATTTCAGGCAGATTCTTTACCATCTGAGCCACCAGGGTGCCCCCAAATTTCAGGAAAGCAGTGTGCCAAAATTATGAATAACTTTCAAGATTATGGTTTAAGGAGTGTATGTATGTTTCTACTTTCTGTACTTTTCAAGATTTTGACAATGAGCATCTATTTGATGATTAGAGGTACTTTTAATTCTAAAAACAAGAATAAAATCAGTTTTGTTTTTTTTTTTGATGGACGAAAGGGTGTCAGTTTGATATACCAGTTAGTAATCTTTTGGGACCAGTTTCAGTATATTGTAGAGGTAGACTCTTTCTTGTAAACCTGAGTGGTGAGTGAAGGTTTTCTTGTCTGTTGTTTTAGGATGGGAATGATAGGCATGTATATTTACCAAGTAAAAGTAGAGGCATCATAGAGAAGGATGATAACCAAAAAGCAGGGCTCCAAAAAGGGTGGGGTGTGGAAACAACTTAGGTAGATGTGGTTGATTAAACAATAGTTCAGCAAACATTTATTGAGGACATATGTGCTAGCCTCTGTACAAGGTGAGGTACTGTGGTTATCTAGTTAGCAAGCCAGCTGAGTAAGAAATTGGTCTAAAGCAAAAGGACAGATGCCTCATCCTGCTTAAGACTCAAGGTGAAGATACAGAACTGTGTTTCCAAAGTAGAAATAGAGACACAGACATAGAGAACAACTTTATGGATCCCACAGCGGAAGGGATAGTGAGAAGAATTGGGAGACCGGGATTGACACATATACACCACTGTGTATAAAATAACTGATGAGAACCTACTGTATAGCACAGGGAACTCCACTCAGTGCTCTGTGGTGGCCTAAATGGGAAGGAAATCCAGAAAAGAGGGGAGACAGACATATATATATATATATATATAGGTGATTCTGCACACACATAGCTGATTCACTTTGCTGTACAGCAGAAACTAACACAACATTGTAAAGCAGTAAAAAATAATTTTTAAAAAAGATATAACAATGGATAGACTCGCAGCTGTCTGTGAATAGGGGTCAGTAATTTATAGGAGTCCTTGTCTGATGGCTTTCTTGTTCTTTGTGGAATAGGATGTGAAGTTACTACTTGAGAGTTAGGAAGGTGGGAGTTAGGGGACTTAAGAAGAGTGGCCATAGTACTGAAGAGAGGATGAAAGGGAAGAGGATGAAAGAGAGATGACAAAAAGTACCATTATTAAGTAGAAGAATTAGGAAACAGTGTTGAGGATCTAACAGGAACCATGAACGTATAATCCTTGGAATGTGTAACCCATTGGAGTGGTGGTGGTGGTTCAGTCACAAAGTCGTGTCAAACTCTGCAACCCCAAGTACTACAGCACACCAGGTTTCCCTGCCCTCCACCATCTCCCAGAGTTTGCTCAAGTTCATGTGCATTGAGTTAGTGATGCTATCTTACCATCTCATCCTCTGCTACCCTCTTCTTTTGCCTTCAATCTTTCCCAGCATTGGGGTCTTTTCCAGTGAGTTAGTTCTTCACATCAGTTAGCCAAAGTATTGGCGTTTCACCTTTAGCATCAGTCTTTCCAATGTATATTCAGAGTTGATTTCCTTTAGGATTGACTGGTTGGATCTCCTTGTAGTCCAAGGGACTCTTGAGAGTCTTCTCCAGTACCACAGCTCAAAAGCATCAGTTCTTCAGCACTCAGCCTTTTTTATGGTCCAACTCTCAATGATACTGTTGGAATGGTATCAGTTCATTTATTTCTCTGTTTTCTCCAGCAACACTTAGCTGTCTGGGTACAAGAGCAGAGAAGACTTATTATTGTGTAGATCCTGGATCATGATTTACAGACAGATGAAGAGGATTGACAGAGGAACAAGGGGATAGAAGGTGTTGGTGAAATACTTGATTCAGACTAGGTAAGAAGGTAGGCTAAGGAAAGTATGATAAACTCAGGTCAAGAGAAGTCTTAATAAGGTCAAAGAGCAGATGATTTAGAAGTGATAAAGCTGGAAGCTCAGGACATGGTGTCAGAATGATGTTGGCATTTAAGATTTCAGAGTTGGAACTCTTCCATGTCATGACAAGGGCAATGGGAACAGGCGTTGCAAGTGGAGTAAAGGTAAAGATCGCTGGGGTATTAAAGAACTAAGGGAGTTTCCATATCAAGCTGCCAGGGTAGGTGGCTCGTGTGTTTGAGCTTTTGTTCTATCTTATTAAGCCTAACTGTATTTTTTAATATAAAAGGAAAGTTGAAGTGTCTTCTTTAGAAAACAATAGCAACAATAAAAGAATTATGGGCTTAGAGTGTTGGGTCAGTAAATCAAGGTGTTTAAATGAATCTAGAATTATGCAAGACTGGGGAGGAGAAGATGAAGCCAACTTCCAGTCCTGGTATAGGAGTGACCCAAGAATAGCAGAGAATATGAAGGAGAATTTAGCTTGATGGAATGAACTCCAAAGTAGGAGGGGTTGCATGCACATGTCTTGGAAAAATAATGGCCTGAGGAAGGCGCTAGGGAACTAGGAGTGTCTCAGTTCCCCCGTTTTCTGATATAGGAGGGGAAAACCCTTGTAGGTCTGCAAATAAAGCCATGTTTGAGGGTAGCTTCAGTGTAATTTAAATGAGTGGGTTGAGGGAAATTCTCTAAAGAGGAGTTTCTGTGTGAGGTATCAGAGAAATGACGGGACCAAGGTTGAAAGTAGGAGAGTTCTGCAATTGGGGCAGAGTCCAAAGATTGTAGAGATGGCAACCACTTGTGCAATGAATTAGCCTTAACGCTTAGCAAGTTGGTTCAGAAGTTGTTTGGTGCCAGTCTTGACTGAAGGCCTCACAGGGCTGTGGAGCGCAGCGTCCTCAGGCCTGCCTCTCAAGGTTCTGAGGAGAAGATTAAGCTTTCCGTCTCTGAAAAGACATTCTGGGGAAAAGGAAATGGAATAGTAGTTTGAACAGTGATCAGAAAGAGGAACAAGTAAGCTAGATTAAAGGAACAGCTGCAGGAGGGTCCTTCATCCACACCTTTATTGAGCGTTGGCCTCCTACCAGGTCTCTGTCCTGCTCGTTGCTATACCCCCAGTATCAAGTGTTTGGCACATAACGTGTTCAATAAATATTTGTTGAAGGAATAAATTGTTCACTAACTTATGTTCAGATTAGTTTGTGAGTATTTGGAAAAAAGTAAAGAGTTTGATCTCTTTCAACAGTCTCTGAATGGCCACAGTAGTGGATAAGCCAGGAAGTGAAACTTCTGAGAGAACCATGTTGGAAGGTTACTCCCCACACAGAGCTGGGTCTCCCTCTTGGAAAACTTTTAGATGAGCCACATGACTGAGAGCAGGTAAAGGTCAAGTGCTCAGAATGTCAACCAAGGATTGCTTTTTCTGTGAAACATTAACTTCTGACAGGAAGAGAGCACTCAACACTGACAGCCACATTGTGGTAAAGTGGCCCCTGCAGGTAAGAGAAGAGTTTTGGTATAAACGGAAGTTTTAGTGACAGAAGCACTTACTGTTTTTATAATAGATGGACTTTTTTTGAATCTTCTTCTGATATATTTATCATGGGTAGATAATAGAGAGTAATACAAAACATAAACTCTTAGTTATTAAATCTTTATTATTATATTTAGATTGAAAAGGCTGAACACAGTACAAAAACTTTTCTCAAATTATTCACGTCAGCTGCTAGAATGACAAGTATTGTTCTTGATCGAGTACCAGCTACCTACCTACCTTACAGCCCCAAACCCAATTAGTAACATCAAACTGATGCTTGCCCTACAGTATTTATATTTTTAACTGCAGATAAACTCTCATGGTAGAAATTCAAACATAAGTAGACCTATGAGGGAAATTTGGGGTGGGTAGCAACGCACTCCAGTTTCTTGCCTGGAGAATCCCAGGGATGGGGGAGCCTGCTGGGCTGCCGTCTCTGGGGTTGCACAGGGTTGGACACGACTGAAGCAAATTAGCAGCAGCAGTAGAGATAACCTAACCTACCTCCATATGCAGTCTGAATCAGGTGGATTCTTTGAACTGTCTTTCACAGCACCTTTAATCACCCCACGTAGATACCACCTACTCAGAATATACAAGAGCTTCCCAGGTGACGCTAGTGGTAAAGAACCTGCCTGCCAATGCAGGAGACATGAGACTTGGGTCAGGAAGATCCTCTGGAGGAGGAAATGGCAACCCACTCCAGTACTCTCACCTAGAAAACCCCATGGACAGAGGAGCCTAGTGGGCTACAGTCCACAGCATAGGGTCACAAAGAGTCAGACACGACTGAGTCGACTTAGCGTGTATGCATGCAAATATACAAAGGGAAGTCCTGGCATCATTCAGTGATCATGAGTCCTGGTTTGACATTAAAGTCCATGTCTGAAGCATCTATTATGATAAGGAAAGTCTGAATCACCCTCAGACTTCCCTCTGTTACATTTCTGAGTCATTTCCTTTTCTACTGACCCAAACTGGGTACATGCAGAAACTATCCAAAAGTACAGAGTTTTGGAACCACAAGGATGTTTGAAATCATTGAGTTCGGGGAAACTGTGGCCAGGAGATCGTGCCTTTTGCCCAGTTGCACAGGCTTTGTCAGACAGCTCAAGGCCCTCTTCTCTAGAAGCTGATCTCTCAGCAGATTTGGGACTCCAGCTGAAATTTTTTGTTGTTTTTAGAAGTAAACAAACAAAATACTCAAGTTGGAAGTCTGAGAGGAATTCAGGACCGAGGGAAACAAGCTGGTGTCTCATGGTGCTCCCTTCAAGTAATCTGACCTGTCACTGGTGCTCCCACAGGGGACCCAGGAGAGGACTCACGTAGGACCAGCTGGTATTACTTTCCACCTTGGGACTATTAACATTTTGGACCAGATACTTTGTTATGGGAACTGTGCTGTATATTTCAGGATATTAACAGCCTCCTCATCCTCTATGCACCAGATGCTCAGTGAGGACAATCAAAAAAGTCCCCAGACATTGCTATGTGTCCCCTGGGATCCCCTGGTTGGGAGCCACTGTGCTGACTAAAGGAAGAGGTTCTTGTAACTCATGCCTGGGGCTATTTAATCCTCTCAGCAGTGCCTGTGGTTATTCCTTCACCCTTGTGCCTGGATTCTCTCTCACCTTTCCCCCTGGGGCCTCTAGGCCTTCATCAGATGAGATCGTCAGATGGGTGCCCTGAAAGTGGCACCTGTGGTGAAAATGGGAAGCAAAAGTTTCTACCCTTCCCCTCTTGCACCAAGGGGATCCCCCTGGCTGGATAGGAATTTACATAATTGGTTAAAATAAGACAAAACGTATGCAAGGCTTAACTCTCAACTATAACTGCTGTGAATCAAGGAGAAAACAGAGCTTTAAGCCCCTTTCCTATCTTGACAGTGGGCTGGGAAGGGGAGATAAGGGCATACCAAAGGAATCTGCCCTTTCTGCACAATTTCCCCTTGACTCAGCTGTCCTACTTCCCCTCCCTAGCCCACACTCATCCTCACCAACGCCCATATTTAGCACTGCAAGCCTGCATTGTCATAAAAAGAAGCCAAATGGTTGCTATGAAGATTTGTTTACATACACACACACACACACACACCCTCACACACACACACCCTCACACACACACACACACACACACACACACACACCCAGGGCATGGCCCAGACTGAGCAATGGCGATGAGTGACAGTTCTTCCTGGGATGTGTGTTTTTCTTTCTCTTAATTTGCTCTTACCCCATCACCTCTTCTTTTCTCCCCATGTTTTCATGCTGCTGCTTCCTGCTCCCAGATAGATAACACTTCCTACTGACCAGTACTGTGCTTGAACATCTTTGCCTCAAGAAATCACAGTTTAAGAACGAATTACTTAACCTCCACCCCTTAATCTGTAATATGAGGAAAATGATAATATAAACCTTAGATGGCTTTTGTTAGAATTAAATTTATATATATATATATATATATATATATATATATAAAAACTTGTGACTGACAAAGTACATTCTCAATGAATGGAATTTGTTCCTATGCTAAACTAAAGCCTGCTCTGGGGCACCTGGGAACCAGCCACAGGTGCCTTTGGAAATCTTGGCTCATGCTTTCTCTTTGATGGAAGAAGAAAGCTATTGAGGGAGTGTCCTTTGTCCTGTAGAATGATGGAAGAGCAGGATTATGTGTAGGGGGAAGATTGCCTTGTTTTTTGCCTTTCTCGTACGCAGTTGGAAAGCTGTTTGGGGAAGGAAATCTGCATATACGATCTCTTCCCCTCTGTAGTCTGAAATGGCTACGGGAAAGAAATGACACAAGACGTAAAACCATTGCCTGGCTGAAATGGAAGCACATAAAGGAGGCAGAGTGTGCTCTGGGCCTTGGGCTCTGTCTGCTCGTCTCCAGCAGACCCCTCTCCAAGAGGAGCCTGCCCATGTCGGAGTAACAGGCTAGGGCTTATTCCTACTTTAGATTCTGCGCATGGTGCCTTGATTTTTGGGGGGAGAAAACAAAACAAAAACCTAGAATTTTCTGGAACTTCCCTGGTAGTCCAGTGGCTAAGACTCTGTGCTCCCAATGCAGGGAGCCCAGGTTCCAACCCCTGGTCAGAGAAGTAGAGCCCACCTGCTCCAACTAAGACTCAGCACAGCCAAATAAATAAATAATTCTTTTTATACTGGAATTTTCTAATATCAGATAGAGAGCAGGTACTTCCACCCATGAAAATAGGTAAGATTTCTCTTCTTCAGCTTGAATTTAGTGTGGAACTATGTTCCTACAGGAAGTCTGAGTTCTTCCCAACACACTGAGGAAAATAGAAGAAAACATTATGTACCTTGCATTTTCACCTCTGCCTATGTCACAGAATAGACATTGCTGCCCTATTTTTACAGTTAAAAAAAAATTTTTTTTTGATTGAAAAAAGAAGAAAGATAAATTCTAAATTGAGAATTGTGGTTATATCTGGAAGAAAATTAGAGGAATGGAATTGGAGGTGATACTCAAAGGAAATTTAGTCTCATCTGTAATGTTTTGCTTTTGTTTACAAAGAGTATTTCTGTATTAACTAGGTGATTAAAATTAAATTTTGAATAGTAAGACTATTTGACAAACTTTTAATGAAATGCAGAAAAGGTAATTTATTTAGGTCATTTGATAATTACAGACTCCAGAGTCCACGGCTGCCTACCACCCCCATCCCAACTCAGAGCACATGTCCTCTGCATACCCTCAGAGAGAACTAGGTTTGGAGCCAAGAAGGAGTCCTGAGCTTTCCCTCTCAAGGGCAGTGGGGTCACTGTAATGAACCCTAGACCTTAGCTTGCTTTTTTTTTTATATATCACTAAAGGGAAGTATAATCAAACCATGTCTGACCAAGTTGATGACAACCCTATGACTTGGTCTGTGAAGTATGACTAAATCACACAGACTCAAAGAGAATAGGGAAGGATGTAAAGCAGGATTGATAAAGATTATGTTTTGCACTTAAGATTTTAATTGGATGTTTCAACTGGGGTACCAAGATATAATAGATATGGAATTCCAAAGGGTGACACCAGACAGAAGTGCAGAGGTTTAAAGGAAATTACCAAGGACCAGCTCCACAATTCTTGAACCCTCTTATCCATTTTAAGAGTATAAAAAGAGGAGATAGGGTTTACAGGGGAGATTTCCTTGGAGAGAGCTAGGACCCTATCGTAAGTCATATCCAATCTGGGGGAGAAGGTGTAGGCAGTACCCCCTTCTTTTCACTGAAGCATCTGATGTTTGTTCGTAATCATTAGACTGTGTATGACTCATGGGAGAGGAATTTCAAGGCAAAAGTTGGCTAACAAGGGAGTCTGAGGTAACAGAGCTACATCTTGGAAATCACTGCACCCCCTTCTGACAAAGGGTCAAATATACATGAATCCTGGAACCGAGTATGGAGCCAGTTTCAATCCTGCTCAAGAGAACTCCCAGATAAAGCAAAACAAACTAAAAAATAAAAATTAATTAAAATGAAAAAAAAAAAGAGAACTCCCAGAAACATAGTGGGACTCTTAACAAAAGATTGTGTAGAATGGACCTCTGGAAAACAAAAGAATAAGAGAGGGAGTGGCGGCTATAGAAATACATTGTGTCATGTCACTTAACTTCAGTTCAGTCGCTCAGTCTGTCCGACTCTTTGCGACCCCATAATTCGCAGCATGCCAGGCCTCCCTGTCCATCACCAAGTCCCAAAGTTCACTCAGACTCACATCCATCAAGTCTGTGACGCCATCCAGCCATCTCATCCTCGGTCGTCCCCTTCTCCTCCTGCCCCCAATCCCTCCCAGCATCAGGGTCTTTTCCAATGAGTCAACTCTTCGCATGAGGTGGCCAAAGTATTGGAGCTTCAGCTTTAGCATCATTCCCTCCAAAGAAATCTCAGGGTTGATCTCCTTCAGAATGGACTGGTTGGATCTCCTTGCAGTCCAAGGGACTCTCAAGAGTCTTCTCCGACACCACAGTTCAAAAGCATCAATTCCTCGGCGCTCAGCCTTCTTCACAGTCCAACTCTCACATCCGTACATGACCACAGGAAAAACCATAGCCTTGACTAGACGGACCTTAGTTGGCAAAGTAATGTCTCTGCTTTTGAACACACTATCTAGGTTGGTCATAACTTTTCTTCCAAGGAGTAAGCGTCTTTTAATTTCATGGCTGCAGTCACCATGCAGTGATTTTGGAGCCCAAAAAATAAACTTAACTTCAAGGAAGCTGATACTGCCTTTGGAGGGCCCAGCAGGAAATCTTTTGATGGATCCACACAAATGCCCACGAGACAGTCGGCTTCCAACGTCAGCATGAGAGCATGAAGCCACCAAGAACTTTCCTCCCACTTCCTTCTGCTCCCTTCCGGAGGTGTCAGTGTCAGCATCTAGGAAGTAGAGAAGAAGCCAACTACTGCCCGT
>SJXQ01000588.1:102755-127593 GCA_006408695.1 Aepyceros melampus | reverse complement strand
CGCTCTCACTTATAATGAAGACCGATGTGTTTGTTCAAATATTTCTAAATCATGAGCATGTTCTGCTACTACAGAACTGAACTTTAATTTTTATTACATCCCTTCAATTGGTACTTGTTAAACATTCCAGCTATCATATTTGTAGTTATTCTGTGAGGCATTTACTTGGCACTCATGGAATGAGATTATTCCCTCCAGTTTGTAGTCTGAAGTGCTTTTGAAAGGCTAAGATCATCTCCACAGTAAAGCTACTCAAAAGAAGGGAGTTTTAGGGACTTGGGGTTGGTAAATCTGGCTGATACCAAGGGAATTTAAAATAGACTCAGAGTCATTTGGGACCTTGAGGATCAACTAGTTCTAATTCCTCCTGAATTAATCTTTTCCGCAGTACCCTGCCAAGTGGTCATTTAGTTTTTTTCTTGAATAACTCCAGTGTCTTAGAATTTACTACTATCTTCACCGTCTTAAAACTCTTCAAGTATGTGAGGACAACTTTTCTATAGATCTCATTTCACTAGTCTAAACATTCTCCTTTCCTTCAGTTATTGCTCCTTGACCTGAATGGACTTCTGGCATCTCCCTGACTACTTTCTGGATGAGTTCCAATGGTGTCAGTATGCATCTCTAAGTTTGGTCCAGATGTGACCTGACTGAGGCAAGAAATAAACCCTCACCTCCTGGCTGTAGACGTGGACTGTGAGAGAGCTTAGGTCCTCCCAGATTTTCTTCAGTGTGAACCCTATCACACCGTTGACTCATTAAAACTAATTAAAACCTAGGGGTGTAATGTTGGGGATGAAATAGAGTTGTTTTATTTTTGTTTTATAAATAATATATGAATACATTTGCTTTATAAAACTTGTAAATAATAGAGATTGAAATCTTCATTCAGAAAAACTACAAAGGCAGTCTTCCTTGATCATTTCTCAAATCCTAGTCCTTTAGTTATACATTCTTCCAGATTTTTTCTGCCTATTTACATGTATATATACATTTAGAAATATGTAGTTGTATAGGATTTTTCAAACATACACAGTACCAGATGGTTTGTGTTATTCTACGTCTTTTTTCACTATAATTCAGACATTTTTTCATATGTGTGCATACAAAGTTATCTCACTCTTTGTAGCTGCTATAGTAAGGGTCCCATAATACGAATGTATAACAGTTTAACCATTCTGTTGTTGGGACATAGATTGTTTCTATTTTTTGTTATTACAGAGTTTCACAGAAAATTGAACAATAGCAGAATCCATTGTCAGACTTCACAGAGGAGAAGTCTGAGTTCTATATCTCAGGCCAAAAGAGAAAAATTAAAATTGAAATATAAACCAAGTTTACTACCCCTTTCAAGTTTACTACTCCTCATTGTTGTTTTTCTCAAGAGCATCTCAGCTAGTCTTGGCCCTTTGGTCTTCTAAGTAAGTTTTGGAATCAATTTATCCATTTCCTTATTTGGAACTACATCTACCAACCTATGCATCAGTTTGAAGGAGAACTGACATTTTTGCAATTATGAGTCTTCCTATATGTGAACATGATTTGTGTCTCTATTCGGTTTTGTTTAATGTATTTCAATAGAATTTTACAATTTTCTCCCTATAGTTTTACACAGAGTGAAAGAGACTGCTAGTTATGCTTCCTTTCTTCTATAGCAACAGAATTCCCAGTTTTTAGCTGGGTACACAGACATTCAGAATAAAGACTATATTCTTAGAATAAAGACTCTCGCAGGTAGGAGACCATGTAACTAATTTCTAGTGCTATGTGCCTGTACTCAGTCGCTCAGTCATATCTGACTTTTGGAGACCCTTTGGAGTGTAGCCCTCCAGGCTCCTCGATCCACGGGATTCTTCATACAAGAATCCTGCAGTGGGTTGCCTTTTCCTTCTGCAGGGTATCTTCCTGACCCATGAATCAAACCCATGTCTCCTGCATCTCTTGCATTGCAGACAGATTCTTTACCACTGAGCCATCAGGGAAGCAATAATTTTGAGCTAACAGGATGTTAGCTCAACTTCACAACTTCAGGGAAGTGTCATTAAAGAAAGCTAGGTACCCTTTGCCTACCCTTTTCTACTTCCTGCTGGTTAGAATGCAAATAACAAATAACATGTGTAAAGCTAGCCATCTTGGACCATGAGATAGAAAAGTATGTTTGAAGATAGCAGAACAACATAATAGAAGGAATATAAGTTCCTGATCATTATGGAACCACCATGCCAACTCTGGGTATGTTCGAAAGGAACAAGAATGAATATTGGATAAGGCAAACAGCAATGTCTGTCACACCTTCTGAAGGGCTACTGAACCCTAATTCTATGCTATGTTACCCGTGGAGACTAGGGCCTGAAATTATGATTTTATAGGCAAAGATGGGGGATTAAGTGGTAACGATGGCAAGGTAGGAAGATACTGATACTGAAGGCACAGTATGAAAGAATACGATATTCAGTAAGAAGTGTAGAAAATGTCAAAGAAGTTCAATTAATTATTTTGACATTAAAAACATGAGATCAACCGTTTAAGTGTGTAATCAACAATGATCTTTAGAGATTATTTATGAGGGAAGGTTTAGGGAAAGTTATGTGCATTTTAGAAATAAGGCAAAAAGATGACTATATGATCTTTTAAGATCATGTTAGAGCATTTTCAGATAAGTCCACCTGAGAGTCATGAGATTGTCTTGGGGGATGTAATTCTGTTTGATTAGCACCCAGTTTTTCAACCTTCAAAAATTAGAGGGTCGTGTGATAAAGTATGATATGAAGAGGCCTTAGAAATAGCTTAAAAGCAAAAGACTAGACTCGATTTAAAGAAAGAGAACAAGAGGCTCTAGGAATTCTAGAAATTTCTAACAGCCAAGTAGAGTCTTCCCAAACGAGTTATATATAAGGCCTCAAAACAAAATAAAGACAAAATGTTGCTTTACTAGGCTGAGGAATAAAAGAGTAATTAAGAGAGACAGTAAGAATAAGAGCAAGGGTTTTCTAATTAGAAAGGGAGAAGGCAACATGGGGGGCTTCCCAACTGGTGCTAGTGGTAAAGAATCTGCCTGCCAATGCAGGAAACATAAGAGACACGGATTCCATCCCTGAGCCAGGAAGATCCCCTGGAGGAGGAAATGGCACCCAACTCCAGTATCCATGCTGGGAGAAATCCATGGACAGAGGAGCCTGGCGGGCTATAGTCCATGGGGTTGCAAAGAATCAGACACAACTGAGTCTGAGCACAAGCATAAGCCAACATGAGATGCTAAGTATGCCCAGTTTCAGGCCCCAAGGACTGGAGAACAAAGCTAGTAGAGTACATCTTAGATACTATACTAAGACTTTTCTTTTTCTATTTTAAAGAAATGATGTAAATGAATTCTCTGGAACAAAGTCTCATTTTAAGGAGGAAATGTGCTCACAGTTTGGGGACATTTCAAAGGATTCAATACACGCCTACAAGAAAGAATGGCATAGTCAGGATGTCAACAATGCTTTTCCCGTTAAGAACTGTGGCCAATATAGCTATCCTAAGAACAAGAGCCATTCTTGATGTGTGTGCATGCGTGCACACTGTCATGTCCGATTCTTTGCAACCCCATGGTCTGTAGCCCACCAGCCTCCTCTGTCCATGGAATTTTCCAGGCAAGAATACCGGAGCAGGTTGTCATTTCCTTCTCCAGGGGATCAACTCGTGTCTCTTGCATTTCCAGGCAAGAGTACTGGAGCAGGTTGCCATTTCCTTCTCCAGGGGATCAACTTGTGTCTCTTGCATTTCCTGCATTGCTAGGCAGGTTCTTTGCCAGCTGAGTCAATGGGGAAGCAGAGATCTTCTAAGTGAACTAAAATTCCCTGAGGACAAGCCCTCCTGGACATGCTGGAAACATGCTGACTCCTTGCCTCTGAGTTGTGTAGACCCTTCCCCCCAATGGTTAGAGTAGTGCTTCTCTAGGGCCATCCAGAGCAGTCTGGAAGTTGGTCTGCCTGTTGATCTTATATAATATGGATGCCTGTTTTATGATAATGTCACACTGTGTTGTTTCATCCTCTTAGTCATCAAGCCCTATAGACTGCCTCCACAATGTCATGTTATTTTTTCCATTTCCACGACCACTACCTGAGTTCAGGTCACCATTCATGCCTCCTAATTTAGTTACTTCCAATCCTTTCTCTCTGCATCCATTCTAAAACCAACAATTTGAGTAATGAACCTAAATTAGAGCTTATATCATGGTAATGTAGTTCTTGTTATTTAGTTGCGAAATCATATCCAACTCTTTGTGACCACATGAACTGTAGCCCACCAGGTGCCTCTGTTCATGGATTTCCCAGGCAAGAATCCTGGAGTGAGTTACCATTTCCTTCTCCAGGGGATCTTCCTACCCAGGGATTGAATCCACTTCGTTGGCAGGCAGGTTCTTTACCACTGAAACACCAGGGGAGCACACTCTTGTTCTTAGAGGTCCCCAACTGCCTAGAAAAGGTCTAAGCTTTTCAACTGGTTTTCAAAGTCCTCAATAATAAGACCTCATCCTGCTTTTCTAGCCTTTGTATATCCCATATTAATAAACACTCATATTTAAACATTTAACAATGGGGTGTTTGCCATGGGTCAGGCATAGCTAGGGTTTCAAAAGAAAACAAGGTATCCAAGCAGATTGCCAGTGGAAACGGTGAAAAAAACTGAAGAGTAGCTAGTATGGAAGAAGGAAAACCAGGAGACTATGATGCCCAAAAAAATCACATGAAGAAAATGTTTCAAGAAGGGAATGATTAAATACGTATTAAATACTGCTAAGTCAAGTAAAATGAGGACTCCAAATCAACAATTGGAGTTTGGCCATGTGAAGGTCATTGCTGACATTGACAAGAATAATTTCAGTGGAGTAGTTGGAATGAAAGCTTGGTTGAAGTGGGTTCAAGAGAGAAAATAAGGGAAGTTGAAGGTTTTTGCTACACAGGGGAACATCAAGAATTTAGGTTCTAGGGACTTCCTTGGTGGCCCAGTGGTTAAGAATTCAAGCTTCCACTGCAGGGGGCACAGATTCAATCCCTGGTCAGGGAACTAAGATCTTGCATGCTATGCAGTGCAACCAAAAAAAACAGAGAGAGAGAGAGAGAGAATTTAGGTTCTGGGAAGTCTTTCTAAAGATGTGAGAGAGAACATCAAGTTTGTTTGTTTGGTGATGGAATTATTCAATATATGGAGAGAATGGATGATGCGGGGGATAACTGCAAGTACTTGTGGAGGCAAAGAAGATGGGATACAGTGCACAAGCAGTTGATCTGAGATACCTGAGAAATTTCAATCATTTTAGCCAAAGTGATGGCAAACAGAATGGAAATAGGAGTAAATAAGTAGACTTGGTGGTTAAGAAATAAAGTTTCTCTCTTGTGATTGCTCCATTCTCTCAGTGAAGTAAGTTAACAGCTGAGAGTGAGGAAGGGAGGAAGAAATATGGGAGGCTTACAGACACAAGAGAGGATGTGCAAGTCATCTTGATCACAGGAGACTGAATTGATTAAGCAAATGCAATCGGATTACTGAGCACTTGAGATTTCTAGCTATAATTAAGGTGACACCTGCAATGCATTTCCTTTTTTAGCCTCTGAAGAAAAAGCTTTCACACACAATTTTTTTTAATTTATTTTTAATTGGAGGATAATTGCTTTACAATATCGTGCTGGTTTCTGCAGTGTATCAAAATAAATCGGCCACAGATATATGTACGGCCCCTACCTCCTGAACCTCCCTCCCACCTCCCACCACATCATTGAGCACACAAATTTGCTCAACCTCTCTCCCCTTGATCTAAAACTGCATTCTAGAAAGCAGAGCAGAAAATACTTCCATGTCTTATTCCTCTCGGTTGCCTAGCCCAAAGCAAATTTTCCAGCCTCTCAACTCCAATATTAAGCTGTTGATGCCTCCTATAAAGCATAAATTCCATCTCACATTATGGTTAGTTGCTGTGCAAGATTGGAAGCTCCTTAAATAGAGAAACTATATCTTATTCACTACAACCACAAGATGTTTCTCTCCATCCTCTCTACCACATATTATAAATCTCCCTGATTTTAGGTCTTACCCAAATACATAATTGTGTGTTATGAATGTCCTATTTTCTTACTAAACAGATAGTTTCAGAAACAGGAAACTTGTTCACTTTTCCTGCTTACGTCCCTCAAATATTTTGCTCTTGAATTTTAGCTATTATTTTTACAGGTCTTTTAACAAAAAGAAGTTGCTTCAATAAATGTTAATTCATACATATGGTATGTATCAGGATCCTTGTCCTCAAGGAGTTTACCCCTAGAGTCAAATGTCTTAGAGGAGGTGCTGACAGAGCAAGGCTTGTAGGTAAATAGCACCAGAGTATAGAGATGGGGAATGGGAGAAAGCAAATAGGGAGACAGAAATAAAATTAGCTGGAGCAGAACAATTTTGTTTTGTCAGTTTACATAAAGTGATTCTATGGGGCAGTCTCCAGCTTGTTTAACTTATATGAGAATACATCACGAGAAATGCCAGGCTGGATAAAGCATCAGCTGGAATCAAGACTGCTGGAAGAAATATCAATAACCTCAGATATGCAGATGACACCATCCTTATTGCAGAAAGCGAAGAGAAACTAAAGAGGCTTTTGATGAAGGTGAAAGAGGAGAGTGAAAAAGTTGGCTTAAAACTCAAAATACAAAAAACTAAGATCATGGCATCCAGTCCCATCACTTCATGCATGGCAAATAGACGGGGAAACAATGAAAACAGTAACAGACTTTATTTTCATGGTCTCCAAAATCACTGCAGATGGTGACTGTAGCCATGAATTTAAAAGATGCTTGTTCCTTGGAGGAAAAGCTATGACAAACCTAGACAGTATATTCAAAAGCAGAGACATTATTTTGCCAACAAAGTTCTAGTCAAGGCTATAGTTTTTCCAGTAGTCATGTATGGATGTGAGAGTTGGACCATAAAGAAGGCTGAGCACAGAATTGATGCTTTTGAACTGTAGTGTTCAAATCTGGTGTCCCCTGAACTGCAAGATCAAATCAGTCAATCCTAAAGGAAATCAACCCCGAATATTCACTGGAAGGACTGATGCTGATGCTGAAGCTCCAATACTTTGGCCACCTGAGATGAAGAGCCGACTCATTAAAAAAGACCCTGATGCTGGGAAAGACTGAAGGCGGGAGGAGAAGGGAATGACAGAGGAGGAGATGGTTGGATGGCATCACCGACTCGATGCACATGAGATTGGGCAAGCTTAGGGAGATTGGTGTAGGACAGGGAGGCCTGGCTTGGTGCAGTCCATGGGGTCGCAAAGAGTAGGACACGACTGAGCGACGAAACAATAGGGCAGTCCATTGAGCCTCCCCATTTCCAAGGAGCCTCAGCTCAGATGTGCAAAATAACTATAGACCCCTCAACAGTGCCCTCTTATTTAATCATATTATCTAAGACTGTTGTTCCCCATATTAGCATAATTTACTCATCCCTTTACCTCAAAGTCTGAGTGACTCGATCGTTAAGGCTTTGGGAATGGGGGGGGGGGAAATATCTTGCACAAAAACAACAGCAGCGGCTCGCATATCACGGCTTAGGGAAGCACAGAGAGAGCCATTAATAGGAGGGCCAGGGGGCGCGAAGCCAGAGCGCAAGCCCACCAGCTCCGGCGCCGGAGCCTCCGTTTTTACGTAACCCGCCGCGAGAGGCTCGGGGGAGCCGGAAACCCCGCCCTGCCCCAGGCCCCGCCCCTGCCTTGACCCCGCCGGTTAGGTGCCGTGCGCAACCGCCGGAAGCTTTCGCAGCCTTCCCCATTTACGGGATACAGATAAAGTGTTTTTTTTTAAGAGCTGCTGACGCCATTGCGTAGGACTGGCCCTAAAACCGTGATCTCGGAGCGCCTCTCTCAGAGCTTACTTCCGCTCTCTTCAAGTTAGGGGTCGGGCTCAGCCTCCGCTTTCTCAGGCGGCAGCGGCAGCGGCAGCGGTTCGCGATGTTCGGCCTCAAGAGAAACGCAGTAATCGGACTGAACCTCTACTGTGGGGGAGCCGGATTAGGACAGGGCAGCGGCGCCTCCTCTCCGGGGGGGCGGCTTTTGGCTGCCGGGAAGGAGGCCACGGCGCGGCGAGAGGTAGGGGGAGGGGAAGCCGGCGCGGTGATTGGCGGAAGCGCCGGCCCGAGCCCCCCGGCCACTCTGGCGCCCGACGCCCGGAGGGTCGCGCGGCCCTCGCCCATTGGCGCCGAGGGCCCCGACGTCACCGCGACCCCCACCAGGCTGCTGTTCTTCGCGCCCACACGCCGCGCGTCGCCGCCTGAAGAGATGGAATCCCCGATCTCCGACGCCATCATGTCGCCCGAAGAGGAGCTGGACGGGTGCGAGCCAGACCCTCTCGGGAAGCGGCCTGCCGTCCGGCCTTTACCTTTGTTGGTCGGAGAAGCCAATAACAACAGTCCAGGCTCGGACGCTCGCTGCCCTCGACGCCGCCCCCAGCAGAGGAGGAGGAGGACGAGTTATATCGGCAGTCCCTGGAGATTATCTCTCGGTACCTCCGGGAGCAGGCAACCGGCTCCAAGGACGCGAAGCCCCTGGGCGGGTCTGGGGCCACCAGCCGGAAGGCGTTGGAGACCCTGCGCCGAGTCGGGGATGGGGTGCAGCGCAACCACGAGACGGCTTTCCAAGGTAAGGGGGTTAGTCCTGGAAGTCGTGCTGCCTTTTGCCCCCAGCTCTCTGGACTCACCCATCTTCGGTGGGTGGAAACAGAAACGAGTCTGTATTGAAAGGACTCTCCTATTTCTGAAACCCGAATATTCTGGCCGTGAGTCATTGTTTCCGCCCACTTAATTCTTTTGGAAATGGCAGCTCTGTTCAAAGCCCGGAAAGGGTGGGAAGTCAGTTTTCAAATGGGATCGCCCAGAGTGCTTGCTGTAGAGCCCGAATAGCAATTTCCCCCGCCGTGGGTGGGCAGGCGAATCGTGCCCTGGTGTAGACAAAAGCGACCGTGGGAACCTGCATGCTTTTCTTCCTCTCAGGCATGCTTCGGAAACTGGACATCAAAAACGAAGACGATGTCAAATCTTTGTCTCGAGTGATGGTTCATGTTTTCAGTGACGGAGTAACAAACTGGGGCAGGATTGTGACTCTTATTTCTTTTGGTGCCTTTGTGGCCAAACACTTGAAGAGTATAAATCAAGAAAGCTGCATCGAACCACTAGCAGAAAGCATCACAGATGTTCTCATAAGGTCAAAACGAGACTGGATAGTCAAACAAAGAGGCTGGGTAAGTTTGTTTTAAGGTTGAGTAGGGGACTTGGAGTGGAAGTGGATGAAGGATTTTATAAGAGAAAGAGGATATCTAAAGGTTTTTTAAGATGCACAGCTTAGTTTTCAAGGCTCTAATTGTGGACCTCTGGTTGCATGGTGTTGATTTAAGTAGTTGGCCCGTAAGGATGGTGGTGTGTCTTGAACTGTTGCATCAAAAATCCTGATTTCTTAGGCTGTTTCATTGTTTGAGTCTTTTGCTTCGGGTATTTTATTATTCAGCTGGTTACTCCTCACCCCAGTTAATTCAGATTATGAAGAAATGAAAGAAGAATCCCTTGGGGATGATAGTTAATACATTCTTGAGTGTGCCCCACCTCTGTTTAATTGCATAATGTGTCTCCTTTGCAGAGTTGGGGGTAAATAATTGGTTCGTCATTAGGTTTGGAGGGAAATCTTAGATATTTTAATTCATCTTTTCTTGTAAATAGTGTTTTTAAGTCAGTGGAAGCCTGTGTTTGAAAATGTGCTTTTCTTTTTCGTTTTCTAGGATGGGTTTGTGGAGTTCTTCCATGTAGAGGACCTAGAAAGTGCCATCAGAAATGTGCTGCTGGCTTTTGCAGGTGTTGCCGGAGTAGGAGCTGGTTTGGCATATCTAATAAGATAGCCTTTGAAGTGCAATAATTGATTCTTCAGCCACCGAAACAGCCATCAGAATCACCATTGTGACGTCACACGTTTATGAAGTTCGACGTCAGGCTGTGCAGGCCATCACGTAGTGATGGATAAAAGCAAGTGACAGGAGGATTGTGGCTAACAGTAATAAACATATGAGAAAAGAAATTTCCCTTGAAGAGTCAGTATCTGAAAGAAGCTGAGTTCCATTTCAGCAACAGACAACCTTTGGGAAGCTATGGAGATGGACGTTTTAGTGAAGACCGTAGAGTGGAAAGACTTAACCTCTCCTAGAACAGGAAATTGGCCAGTGGACAGGCTAGTCATAGATACGCCCACTCAATTCATAAACTTCTATAGTGTTAAAATAGAAGCACTAACAACACCAGTGGCAACATATGTAAAATTTAAGCTGCAAATAATAGAACTATGACAAGAAGCCTCAGTACTGTACAGCAGAGTGTGAAGGGAAGCTTTTTCCTCTGTAGTTAGCTTTTCTGAAAGAAGCTGAGTTCCATTTCAGCAACAGACAACCTTTGGGAAGCTATGGAGATGGACGTTTTAGTGAAGACCGTAGAGTGGAAAGACTTAACCTCTCCTAGAACAGGAAATTGGCCAGTGGACAGGCTAGTCATAGATACGCCCACTCAATTCATAAACTTCTATAGTGTTAAAATAGAAGCACTAACAACACCAGTGGCAACATATGTAAAATTTAAGCTGCAAATAATAGAACTATGACAAGAAGCCTCAGTACTGTACAGCAGAGTGTGAAGGGAAGCTTTTTCCTCTGTAGTTAGCTTTCCCAGGTGGGATTCTTCAATAGACCAAATACTCAGGATGTTAACAGTTCCACTTTGAGGGATTCCTGCCTAACGTCAAGGCCAGGAATACTGAAAGTTTGAAAAGAATTACAAATTTGGAGTGTTCAATTTTGAAAAGTTCATGTTTATCTGTAAAAATTGTTGATAAAATTTTACTTTCATTTTTTTCATACCCTTAAATTCCGTTTCTATAGTTAACCTGTTTCTTACAGCTTTTCTATTCTAATCTTTGTTCTGTCAATACTAGATTGTATACAGAACCAGCTGATGTACTTGTATGCAACCTGGTGTAGTACAACAGTTCTGATCTATGCAGGCTTTAATTTTCCTATCTTGATTTCGGTAAGTATTTCTTAAACTGCTGTTTGGGGTTTTTTTAACCTGAGACTGAGAAATTAATGGAAATTAATCCTTTCACTTTGTTACACCTTGGTTTTCAATAATTGAGTCAAGGTTTAAGGTTTATTTTGGGGGGTGGAACACACAGGCTGATGACTTTCAGATGATGGGCTCTGATTGGGCAACTACTTATTTTGAGTTCCTTCCATGTGACCTAATTTAACTGGTGCAATTTAAACTGAGTTCATGAGTTCATCTTCAGAGCTTTTGCTAAAAGATTTTCAGCTGTTCAGAATGGAACTTGAAAGGAATATGTATAAAGAGATCACATCAGGTGGATTAGAGACACTTGACCCCTATTTGCTTAATAAATTGTACAATAATGGCTTGGCAAAGCAAGCTATAGTCTAACCATGGTGCTATTATTAGGCTTGCTTGTTAAAACACAGGTCTAAGCCTAGCCTGTGAATAAAACAAATCTTCATTTTTATTAATGATTCTTGAACTTTGTTTATTTCCTATCCTTCCTTAAAATATTTGCTGCTTATTCTGCTCCCTCTACACATATTTATATTAGTCCCTACAGATTTACCTTGCCATTCCTGAACTCTTAGCCCTTTTAGTTTTTGGCATTAGGAACCTAAGTGACTGCCCAGGGAGTCCACCGACCTTCCTCATTTTTGAATTTTATCTTAGGAGATGGCAGTACAGTGGATGCTGACAGGAACAGTCATGAGGTGAAAGAGTCCCTTCTTGTACTAGTATCTTACTGGGTGTTGCTTAACTCTGGGGAGAAATTTTCAAAAGTCCCCTTAAGGGTTTTCAGAGAAGGGGACAACTTCTTAGGTGATTTTCTCTAGGTACCTTTGTATTTGAATATGCTCACTTAAAATTGATGGGCTCTTTTGTTAAACCTCAAAGTTATATAAAAGTTACTAGTAAACCGAAAAAAACTACAGTGGAACCAGGATCATTTGAAAACTTGAGCCTCTGAATGTGACCTTTAGTTTGTGGACTCCAGACGAAAATAGACATGAATAAAATGACTAAGAATGTAATAAGGGAACAATTGCCCTGCCTGCCCATCTCTAAGCCTTAAGGTCATCTAGCTAGAGCTATTTTTTTATCTGTGTATTTATCATTGTTGATCAGAAACCACTTATTTATATCATGTCTATCTCTAAGGACCTAAAAGCACTTTATATAGTTAATTAATCTTAAGATCTAGTTAAGGTGACTGAAAGGCCTGTCTCCCCATAGCCAGTTGTGGAAATAAGCACAGAGATGTAAATTGATGGAATTTAGGAGCTCCATTTCCACTTTACTAGGTATGAGTACTGAAATGTAAAGGAGGATCTAAAATTGATATTTTGGTCAGCAGCTGGTGATGAGGGTTTAGGGAGC
This sequence comes from Aepyceros melampus, assembly GCA_006408695.1. NCBI lineage: Eukaryota > Metazoa > Chordata > Mammalia > Artiodactyla > Bovidae > Aepyceros > Aepyceros melampus. The sequence goes on along the minus strand of SJXQ01000588.1, from coordinate 115,098 downwards.
CCAAGTGGTTTGGGGCAAGGTGAGTGCTTCTGTAGGGAGAAGAGGCATATGTTGCAGGTGCTGACTACATATGTGCAGGCAAATCCTCCACAATGGAAAGGGAGGGGCTGCTTGGAAAGATGGCTCTCAGCAGCTTCTGTCTGATGCTTCTCTCAGGGAAAATTCTGCAGTCCTTTAGTGTTGTCTGTGTACATTCTGTTGGGGGTGAACACCTTGGTTCTGGTTAAAACAGCTAATGCTGTTGACAGCTGTGCCAAGAAGGGTTAGGACCAACAAACTAATGTGGGCTATAAAATGTAGTGTGTTTCCCTAACTTCCTGGTTTTCCTGAGAAGAAAATAAATATTTTATTCAAATGCAAGGTGTGGTATGGGTGTTTTCTAATCAATGCTTGTTTTCCTTCCCCCTCTTAGGCAAGCATCTGAGGGAAGTCAGCTGAGCAAATAAGTAGAGTCTAGGTGAATTAACCAGCAAAAGCTCCATAAAGCTGATTTGCCTTAGAGTGAAGGTCAGTTCCCTTTAGAATAACTCCTTTCATTCAAATTAGGAGGTGTTGGGCTTTTAATTACATGTATTACTGTTGTACTTTGGAGCAGTTGCTGTACATTTTAATACAAAAATCAGTACCCTGTTCTGGTTTTTTTAACCACCAGATGTTGGTATAACTTGAAAGTAAGGAGGTTCATAATAGCAGTTACTGTATCCTCTATCTCACTCAACCTTTTGAGATGATTGAAGGAGCTAGAAGAATTAACACCCAAAGTTAAGAATTTTGATAAGATGGTTGGTACTGTTTCAGTACTTTTCCCATTTCCTCCCAAAAAGGAGGTGTGAATTAGCAAGTCAACTTCAGAAGCACTGTCCTGTCTTTATTTCAGTTACCTTGAAAGAGAGTGGAGTCACCATGGAAATTTGCAAATACGGAGTTTGCATTTTGGTTTAAGCCCTGACCACAAAATACTAATCGTGCAAACCGGATTCTGTGCTTCCCCCCACTTCGTGTTACGTACATCTGGCAGCTCCTCTTTCTGAAGCCTAACTGCCAAAAGATGGTAGTTTACGAAGAAAACTTTTTTTACAACTGAACTCATACAGAGGTGTGCAGGGAGAGTTAGCAAAGGACATGAGAGCCCGAATCACGATCAGTGTCAAGTTCTGCTGAACAATATTGTTTCTCCCATTGCTGTGTTGCTATCTGAAGCTATTTCTGTGGCAATATTCCTTAGTTTAACACCTTATAAACTTGGGTCAAATGGTAACTGGTAATATGAGTCACTGAAGGATTCAGTCAACACTTTCCTTATTAAACACCACTAGGCTTGTTCTTTCAGTTCCTGTTTTGTGACTTGAGTACCAGCTCTTAATACAGTTTCAGAACACTGTTCTTAAAGCAGTTGTGACAGCTGGAGGGTTTTATAAAAGTTAAAGTGTAATAACTTGCCAGCTGGTGTGTAGCATGGCTCCAGCCAAATGCCCAAAGCACAGACCATTAATTCTTGGAGTTCAAGATGATCAGCTGAGTCAGTCTTAATTTATCCTAGTTCTTTTTGGCCCTACTTGTTCAGTGATTACAGAACTTTATCTTCTGGAACCCTCCCACACTGTTCAAAGGCTTCTCAGTTTCAAGATTTGAAAGCTTGACTCCCTCTTTAGTTTCAGAGTTGTTACAGTGTTATCTTAGTTATGTGAAGCATGTGGAAAGATGGGGGTTGGGAATCTACCTCTAGGCAGATGTAACAGAACTCTTGGAATATCATGTTCTTTAACTGGTAATTCTTTTGAAGTGGGGGGTGGGAATACATATGGCAGGTTTTTGTTCCCAGCTATACCTGGTATCTCTGGCAGTTCATTTCTGTATCTGTATAGAAAAAAAAAAAAATTCTTGGCTGTTGTGAAATGTGTTAGCCAAGAGTACTGCTATGGATTTTACCCCTTTTGAGTATCTATTTCCATGGCTTGTTTCTCCCATTGTGTTTCTGTATTTTTACGTTTACCACCTTTTCCTCATCCCCTGGTTAGGGATTAGGTTATCTTGCTAAGAATGTTTCAATACTGCAATGAACTGGGACTTTTTGTTTGAACTGAAACATTTAATGAGCTCAAGGCAGCCAGATGTTTGAGATTTGTCCATCACCTGCCAGGGGACTGCTTACTGTGCAGGATCTACTTTAGGATGCTGGGGTTAGGAAGACTAATTCTTCCCCTCAATCAAAATTGATAAGGAGTGGGAGGATCAGACCAAATAGGTGTAAGCTTTTATATATAGAATGGATTAAAAATAAAACACCTAGGGAGCACTGGAAACTTCACAGCCAAATGCACAGTGACTTTGGGTCCTGGATGAGAGGAAAACTATAAAGGAGTTGAACAATTGGAGAAATTTTAATATAAGCAATATGTTAGGTAGTACTGATCAATGTTAAATTTCTTGAGTGTTTTAATTACATTGTCTTTATGTAAGAGAATGTCCTTGTTCTTAGGACATACATCTGAAGAATGTATGCATAACAAATCCATGGAAAGAAAGCAACTAGCACAGTGGTAAAGCTCACAATCTCGTCAAAGTGATAACAGACAAAAGTAGTTAAGAGCGCAGTGCACATGGTGCTAAAGGTACTGTAAAATATATAGTGAAACTCGGGCTAGGACAAGGCAGGCAGCATTTGAAACTGGACCTGAAAGTGAATGGAAAACGTGCACAGAAGTGTAGAACAGGGAAGGAGCCTCTAGTGGAGGCCATGAAGAGGAGATTTGTAGATAATTTTTTACTCATTTCATCTTCCCTCCCTGTCTTCCTTCCCCTTCACCCTGCATGGCCAGTGAATACAGGATCTCTTCAGTTTCTTCCATTTAGGGCTTTATATAGAAGTATTGGAGAACACTAGTAGAAAAAAAAAGAGGTCTCTTTGGTTTTAGAAGTATGAATTTGGTGTAAATGACATACAGCTGAGTGGGTTGTGTTTATCCGGGAAGTAAAGAAGACAGACTTGGTTGCTTCCTCTATCTTGTTAAAAGTGTCAGTCTTGAACACAAAACCCAAGGATCATAGCCATTGCTGACTGGATCTTGGTGTAGGAGCTGGCGTTGGCAGACCTGCTTTGAATGAAGTTGTCTTAAGAGCACCACCTAAGTTAGTTCACTCACACATTGACCAGCTATCTTCACCCACTCAGGTTCACACAGAGAAAGGAAAATAAAGAACAGCCCCAAAAGTCATTTAACTGGACCCCAAGAAACTGAATGACAGCACCACTCTCCCTAATCCTGTTCCCGTGGGAGACTCGATTACAGCTATTCCCATCCTGGCTCAAAAACCAGTTTGCTCTGACTGCCCAGACTTCCCCCACAGCTGCATTCTTGCCCATGAGCTCATTGTTTTGGCTTCTCTGCCTGTGTAAATCCACAGACTGCCAGAAGTTTCAGTCCCAGCCCCCTAGCTAGCTGAAGCTGCATTCCATTCAGAATTTCACCACCCCCACTGTGGTCACATGCGTGTGTTTATTCAGGTTATCCTGGAACAAGGTGTGCTGGGAAAGAGCCAAGGAAAACTGTTTGCTGGATTTCTACCTTAATTAGATGAGTTTCCACTTTAAGAAATGCTTTCAATTCTGTGCCCCTAAAAACAATCTGTTTTCCAGTTTTGTAGAAGAAGCTGGTTTCAAAAATTGTGCTGCACATTTCATAGACAGGCCTACAGGACTGGTATGACTCAGGTGTTCAGATTTGGGAATGGGGGGGGCGCTAGGTAGGGATTTTCCCTTAGAAACACTGGTGGGAACAGGGTGGGGGGACAGCTGGGCTACTGCAAGAAGCAGCTATTTCACTGCTTTGTTGATTTCCTTAGGCCGTGAAAGCCCAGATCTAAGGCAAGGTGGGGCTGAAGGGTAACGGGAAGGGCATTTCTCTTTGTAAAGTTTGGAGTTAATACTGTATGCCCAAGCTGTATACGCCTTTCCTCTCTTCTCTTCATCGGTGGTTTTGTTTTTTAAAAAGCCAAAAACAAAACTGCAGACTGACACTGGGGGAGGTGACATTTTTTGTCATTTCTCAGAAATCCTCCATGGGGCAGAGTAGAGAAACAGAAACAGGGAAACAGCTTCATGTTGAAATGACGTGAGGTTTTGTCTGTGTGCAGGTTTTGAAATGAGGTGGCTTGTTTTCAGCTCTAAGGAAGAGCAGCTCTGCAGAGGAGCTTGGTAATAGCAGAGGAGTGGCTGGCTACCTGCTTCTTTGCCCCTTTCTTTCAAAGTTAGGTCGTTGGGGTCAGATCTGAAACAGGGTAGAGGTTCTGTACCCTGTTTTCCCCCTCATGAACCATAATGATCAATCCATTTCACTCAATGCTGTTGAGTGAAAAAAAAAAACTTATAAAAGTAAGGATTTGGTCAGCAATCCCAGAAGTAGGTTATTTTAAAAAAAGCAATGCAGCTGAGTTGCTTTTCAGTACAGAATACATCAGCACAACTTTGATAAAGTTTGTCCTGGGGGAAAAAAATCTGACTCAAATAGTAATGCATAACCCTATGTTTGCATGACAGTGTATCTTACACAAAGATTATGTATATTTATTTCATAGGGCTTAAACACTGAATATATATGAATCAATTCCTCGAAACTAAGTTGAAAAATGAAATTTAGACAGGATTTGCCTGAAATGCAGCAAAATCATGAAAGACATTTGAAAACAACAGAAACAGTTTATCCTATCCAAGTTCAGATCACTGCAGCCCAGTAACTATTTTGATGAAATATGTGCTCTGTGGGAATGAAATTGAATAAGAGATCAAAGGAATTAAAATTTAAAGTGAAAATACTAGGTCTTAGGGCTTAATTTTCTCCCCTGTAAACTATATTTGTCTTTCCGATCTTATTATTGCAAAGATTTAAAGAGAGATTAGAAGGCTTCCCTGGTGGTCCCGAGGTTGAGAATCCACCTGCCACTGCAGGAGACATGAGTTTGATCTGGGTAGGTCCTATATGCTGCGGAGCCTCTAAGCCGTGCACCACGTCTACTGAGCTGCAGCAAGAGAAGCCACTGCAATGAGAAGTCTGTGCAGCAACAAACACCAAGCGTAGCCATAAATAAATAATTTTTAAAAAGAATACACACAAGTGCTTTAAAAACAAACATAAGGGATTTTGGGAAATGTCCCATATAACTCTTGACCATGTCCAAGTCATTGAATTCCCAGGGAGAAATCACTAAGAAGCTGGTATCAATAAGTAGGAGATAAAAGGGTCTGCAGCTGTATTTTGAAACAGAGGGGACACAAACAGGATTTTCTGTGCCTGGGCATTGTGGGAGTTCAACCAGATGGCAGAAATCCCAGGGGTAGGTTAGCGCTCTACCGAATCTTCCCTATTGCCTGTTTCTGGGTAGGTCAAAAGCTGAAACGGGGCGTGGGGGCTTCCCTGGTTGTTTGTTGTTCCCCGGTAGTCCAGTGGTTAAGAATCCACCATGCAATGCGGGGAACACCAGTGCATCCCTGGTCTGGAAAGATCCCACACGCCTCAGGGCAAGTAAGCCTGTGCACCATAACACAGCCCAGACCCGGAGCCCTTGAGCTGCAACTGCTGAGCCTGCACTCCTAGAGCCTGCGCTCTCCATCAAGAGAAGCCTCTGCACCTCACCTGGAGAGGAGCCGCAACCAGAGAAAGCCCAAGAGCAGCAACAAAAACCCAGCACAGCCAAAAATAAGTTTTAAACAGAGCTAAGAGCAGTTTTTGCCTTTTTAACTGGTTGGGAAAAATTTGTGACTTTAAAATTACATGCAAAAAAAAAAATAAAATTACATGCAATTAAAATTTCAGTGTCAAAAAGTTTGGGACAGCCCTCTTGGTAAAGATCCCGCCTGCCAATGTAGGAGACATAAGAGATGTGGGTTCAATCCCTGGATTGGATCAGATCCCTTGGAGGAAGGAATGGCAACCCATTCCAGTATTCTTGCCTGGGGAACCCTATGGACAAAGGGGCCTGGTGGGCCACAGTACATGGGACTGCAAAGGGTCGGGCACAACTGAAGTGACTTAGCAGCAGTTGAGCGAGTACAGAATCTGCCTGCAGTGCCGGACACACAGGAGATGCAGGTTTGATTCCTGGGTCGAGATGATCCCCTGGAGGAGGAAATGGCAACTCACTCTAGTATTCTTGCCTGAAAAGTCTCATGGAAGAGGAGTCTGGTAGGCTATAGTCCAAAGGGTCACAGAAAATCAAACACAACTGAGCGACTAAACACACCTCATAGGACCTTAGTATTGAGTAAAACCACGTTTGGTGGGGGTTCCCTGGTGGCTCCCGACGGTAAAGACTGCCTGCAATGCAGGAGACACAGGAGATGCTGACTCAGTCCCTGGGCCGGGAAGATCCCCTGGAGAAGGGAATGGCTGCCTACTTCAGTATTCTTGTCTGAATAATCCATGGACAGAGGAGCCCAGTGGGCTAGTCTGTGGGGTCACAAAGAGTCACAACTGAGCGATAACAAAGTTTGAAGGAAAGAAAGTCATGACCATTTGTTTACAGATTGTGCAGGGCTGCTTTTATGCTACAACAGCAAAGTCAAGGGCTGCAGCAGAGATGGATGGCCTGCAAAATTGAAAATATACTCTCTGGTTTTATTTTTTTAATACACTTTGCAGCATATGGAATCTTTATTCCTCAACCAGGGATCAAACCCACACCCCCTACACTGGAAGTGTGGAGTCTTAACCACTGGCCCACCAGGGAAGTCACATTTTTGGTACTTTAGAAAGAGGTTGCCCTCTCCTCTACCTGAGCTAAAAAGGAGTCAGGATATCATGAAAGACGCAGGCAACCAAGAATCAAGGCAAGGGGATGGAGGAAGAAATGAAAGGAGGGGTCTGGTCCTAGGGCAGATTAACTCTGCCCCCTCCCATCAAGGGCAAGGTCTTTGCCACATTGCCTTTTATTCTAGGGAAACCAGGGACACACACACCCTCCTTTTTAGGAGTAACCTCAACCTCTCACCCCGTTTCTTTTCCTTCTCACTCCAGGTTCTGTAGAGCTGTCTCTTACATAGACATACATCCTAACTCCAACCTGGAACCTTCCTGAAATTGAACCCATTTCTTCAGTACTGAGATTCTTTGCCAGGACATTCAAACAGCTTTCTGGTGCTCACTGAAAAAATGCTTTGGTCTCTCCAGTCCCTAGCCATCTCTGCACCTCCCTTTCAGCTGATGTAGCTGATTGGTTCCCTAGGTTCTGACTGCCATGGCTCACGCATACCTTGTTTTGGACTAACTTGGTGCATTACTCCCTCCAATCCTTTCTAGGGTCTGACCTCAGCCATGAAACACCCTCCTCTAGAGTTTTCCCCAGTCTCCAGGGACAAGGAGCCCGAGGTCAGATTGAAGATCTGTACTATCTAGTTTGGTTAACTCAAACTGTTTATCTCTCTTGTTGACAGGCTTAGTCTAGGTACTTTCCTGAGGCTTTCTACTTCCTGTAGAAGGTGCCTCCCACCCTTTATAGCTGACATCTCTTCATCACCTGCCTGTGACAAATAAGCCCCCCCTGCTCTAACTTCCCCACCCAGCTGGCTCCCAGAACCAGAGATGATGGAATTTCAGGGATGCTGGTAGGAGAGAGGGTGGGAATGTGGGAACCCCCAGCCCCACTCCACCTCCAAATTATAATCTCTAGCCTGATTCTCCATGCTTTAAGAAGAGATTTTCCTGATTCAGTTTACTCTGGTGGGGGAGGGTGTTAAGTTCAAATGAAGTCTCGATTTGTAAAACTGGGGAGAAGGGAAAAGCAGAAAATGAAAGGATCTGGTTGGAGAGAATCTGGAAAGGAATTAACCGTTGCTTGCATTTTATTCTCACTCTCCTCCCTCTGCTCTCCAGGTCTGTCTAGATCCTGCCTCAAGGGCTCTTAAGAGAGGGTTTCTTAAGACCCTTTGAGACACTCATGGCATCACGTGGGTCAGCACCTGGGCCCTTGCGCTCGGCTTCACTCAAAGTTACCACAGAGGTTGAATCTGGACCAGTGAAAAGTATGGGTCTCTTCAGACCCACCCCTGCAGCTGTGAGCACCTGCTTGCAGGGAGGCCCCCAGTTGGGGAAGTCTGGAAGCTAAATTTAGTCTGAAGGCTGAAGCGTAATTGGGTGGGTGATTACCCTGGGGAAGCTGGGAGGGGGGAGGGGGGATTTCTGACCCAGCTGAACAGAGATCTCAGAAGTTCACTTCTAAGTCCCCGGATTAGAACCACAGTCATCTTCCCTCAGCACACTCAGAAATGAGAAGCCCCAGCAATCTCCTGGCCTGCACGCTTGATCTCTCTTGTGCTCATCAAGATTGTTCCTATTGCCACCCCACCCCCACCTCAACTCTCAGGGGTCTAGTTCCTCTGAGTCCTTCCCTAAATTCCCCCCAGAGCAGCAAGGCTAAGGGCCCCTGCACCACATCTCCCTGAACTTGGGTTACAGCTTCCTCTCTCCAAGTCCCTCCACAGGGTTTCAGAGGTCAGCAGAGAGGTGTCGGGCAACAGTAATCCCCTGAAAGAGGCCAGGAAAAGGGGTGCTTGAGGTCAGCTTCTGCTTCCTGAAAACTTTCACAGTGACTCCCCTTCCCATTCTGACCTCAGTGACCAGAGGAAAGAATCCTTGGGGGCTGCACTGAATCCTAGCTTTAAAATGAAAGGGGAAAGGGGGTAACCCCCCAGATGAAAGCCCACATCCTGAGAAGTCAGAGGCTGAAGGCTGTGAGGGAGCTGGGGGCTATCAGGGAAGGGAGGTGTTGAAGCTGGGGGAGCCTTAAGAGAGGCTGTGGCTGCATTCCCCACCTGTGATTGGTTCTCAGGCTAAGGCCAAACTCCAAACCTGCCCAGCAACAGTCCTGAGAGGCCCTAAGAGGGAGGAGGAACTTCGGGGAAGTCAGCTGAACTGGGGCACCGCCCAGCCTTCAGCTTCCAGGAATCACTGGGAGGGCCCCAGCTCTTCACCACACCCTTCCCTCGGTCTCAGGACTCCGCCTTCAGTCTTCAGCGTGCAGGGCTGGCTCAGGTCCTACTCCCCTGGTGCCCACACATCTTTGATCCCCTTAGAGGTTCACCAAAGAGGAGCCGTCTGATGCCTGCAGAGACACCGAGACTGGGCCCCCTCGGTACCCCGTTCTTCATTTCCCACCCTGGAGGAGTCAGTTTCATTTTCCTTTCCCCTCATTTTCTTCTCCCTCCTTCCTGATACACTGTCCTCCCGTGATGGTACCTGTAGTCTTCCTTCTCGGCCCAAAGAAAGCCTGCTTCCCAAGGCAACAGAATGACATGAGGGAGCTGCCAGAATGGAGAAGCCCTGTCCCTTCGGGTAGCTCTGGGGTCCTTCCCAGGGTCTGGGTGTGTCTAGGTGTGCACGCTCAGGACAGTAGTCACTGAGTTCAGCTGTTTCTGCAGGCCTTTATGATCTTACTTGGCCAGACTTGTGAAGGTGAAGGGATGGGGGAGGGGTCCTCCTGATGGGCAGGAAGCTCGATTCTATTGCACTTCCCTCTTTGCTAGGCATGGGGACCCCTCCCCCAGAAGTGTGGCTTCTACAAGTGGTGATCAGGACTCAGAATTGTAGGGGTGGGGTCGGGGAAAGGATTTGTGTTATGGAAAAGGCTGTCCACGCTCACACCACCTCCAACAAACTATTTACCTTAAGAGCGGACATGGGCGTTGGGTTGGGAGGAGACCAGGATGAGACATCTCTGAAGAATGTGTCTTTGGCTGGACATCCAGTACTGCCTTGGCTCCACCCTCGACTCCACCCCCAAGTCCCCTAGAGCCAGGCCAGGCTCCTCCTCCTCCAGCCCTTTCTGCTGGGGGCGGGGGTGTGGGCTTCGGGGGGTGGGAATCATTTCCTTGCCTCCCACTCTATAGAAAGCAACAAACCCAGAGCTTAATAGGGAAATGGGTAATAGCAGAAAAGATGAGAGGGGCAGGAAGTCAGGGCCAAGGAAAGAGAACAGGAAAAAGGACCCCTGAAAAGGCAGCTGTCATTCAGCTCAGCCCCAGATGGAAAAAAAGTGCTACTAGATTCCAAGAGACTTTACAGAAGGACCCAGCCTACCGAGAAACCCACCGTAGACCGAGTAGTTTCTATTTTGGACCCAAGTGCCCAACTCTGTACCTAAGCTGGGGGGAGTGGTGACCTCTAGTGGTCGATGACCAACCTGCAGGGCCTGCGGTCAGCCAGGACCCTCTGCCTCTGACCAAGGCTTCATTCTGGTCTCAGGTGACTGGGGCTCCCTCACTAGGCATTCTGTGCCCAGATTCTCTCCATCTGGGCTCCAAGCGCTGTTCCCCTTCCCACCCTTCATTCTCATCTCACACAGCTTGCTTAGGTGGCCTGTACAGCTGGGTTCCCATGAGGACAATGAAGAGCCTGTTTCTCATTTGTCATAATCATCTTTAATAAAAATAAATTAGTTCTGGAGTAGGAACCATTTTAGGAGGTGGGGAGCAGAAGCAGGGGCTAGGATGTCTTATTCTAAACTTGCTCTTTCCATCCTCTGCCCAGCTGGTCTCTGCTCTGGGAGACAGTCTCTCTTCCTGGAGGGCAATCGCTCACCCCCACCCCTCATTAGCTATGAGAGGGAGGGACAGAGACTAGGTAAAGGGAGAAGAGGTCAGAGGACAGAAGGATGGTTTAGATGATACATGGCCTGAACAGGAGAAATGAGGGTTAGGACACAAAATTGGGATTAATGTGGAGGCCAGACTCTAAGTAGCTCGGATTCCCAAAGAGCTGCAAACTTGCTTTCCTCTCATCCCAGAAAACCCTCTGGGAAACAGGCATCATCCCCTCCTGGGGGACTGTGTAACTTCTTTTTGAGAAGTGATAGAGATGTATGGGCGCACACACATCCATGCGGGCCCATACACATTTGGGTGCCTGTGTGCACACACACCGTCACACCCCACACAGGCACAGACCCAGCCACACTTCCTGATGGTCACTGCCCATCATCTTGCCAACTTCCATCACCCTGGGGGACATCTCTAGTGAGACCAGGACAGGCTGGAGAGCCAGAGGATACAGAGTGGGATGATTGAGGGGTGACTGACGGTGGCATGAGAAAACCAAGGAGAGGGTCTCCTGGACCCATTTCAGGCAGGCTCTGGGGAAGACCGCTCCAGGACATGGGCACAAGAGCGGCAACAGGTGGCTGTGTAGTAGGGATAGACGCAGAGCCGGGCCTGCACCACCAGGGGGCAGTGTGGAGAGTTGTCCTTGCATTGGTCATCTGGGGACAGAGGAGGCCATTGGGCACAAGAAGTCACCAAGATCCATCCCGCTGGAGGCGTGCTGCCCACACCCACTCGTCCTTCCTATTCTCCACCCACACTTCAGCTAACTCGCTCTACTGGGGATGGGGGAGAGGGAGCTCTTTACCAGGGCGCTGGCTGCAGGGCTGGCTGTTACAGGATCGTTTCCTGGCCGGCCGCAGGTGAAGAGGGCATCGGATGCTGAGGGTCTGATTGGCAGTCAGGCACTGGACCTCCCTTGTCTGCACGCCACCCTGCAGGAGCGAGAACACTGGGGAGACCCCAGCTATCAAATCAGACCTCTGCTGTGCTCCAGGTCCCTCCTGCACCCCAGGCCTCCTCAGAGGAGGAGGAGTTGGGGGCCTCTCCTGGAGCATTATGAACCTCGATGCAGAGGGGCCCACCTCTCCTCCCAATCTAGGCAGGGGGACAAGTTAAACTGCCCCTGGCCTTAGCTAGGGGGCACAGAGGGATGTCCAAGGAGAGAAGCCTCTCCTCTCCTGGTAGTCCACACTGGGTAGGGGAGCCAGGCACTCACCGGACTCCAGGGTGTAGAAAACCACCGGTCCTGGCAGTCCTGCCCTTGACAGGGCTGCAGGGCAGGGGGCCTGGGAAGGTGGGAACAGTTGCTAGGAGAAGTCACGTTGAACTCAGTCCCCAGTTTGGACACACAGATGACGTCTCTACGCTGCGTGCCAGAGCCGCACTCTGAGGAGCACTGACGGAGGAGACAGGGAGGGAGAGCAGGATGACTCCTACCTCCTCGCCCCCGGGAATCCCACCCACGGGCCCCTCCCAGGCGCTCAGCTCACCTCCGCCCAGGGCCCAGTGTACCAGCACCACGACACCTCACAGGGCCCCAAGCTGCAGGCACGCATGTCAGGGGGGCGGCTTCCGGGTGCACAGGTCTGCTCACCGGCTCCGGCCCCTGCTTCCTCCTGGCTTATCCCGTGGGCCTCCCCACTCCCAAGGCAGACCACAGAACGTCTCTGGATTCCCGTCCCACACTCCGCTGAACACTGTTGGGAAGCAGAGTGTGAAGGGGGACGGGGTGACGTGGGGGAGGGGAGGGGGTCA
>SJXQ01000588.1:59075-95588 GCA_006408695.1 Aepyceros melampus | reverse complement strand
AGCCCTACCACTTACCTGCCCGCCCACTTCTCCATTGCTCCTCCCTTGATGGCCCTGGGCCCAGGGAGGAAGGGACGGGAAGTAAACACTCTACTGTGGCATCTGGGCTCCGGGTCGGGGTTGCACTCTGTAAGGACCCAAGCCTGGTCCAGTCTCCGGAAAGCTGGGGATTGGGAGGGATGACTTCTCAGAAGGACAACTCAGAGTGAGAATGGAGGAGTGAAGATTGGTCCATCCCTTAATGGTCCTAAAGGTGAGAGGGAAGAGGAACACTGCCTTTGTCCATCTACCCAAGCTGAAGGGGTGGAGGTCTGCCCTTAGCCTCCCAGCTCAGGCGCAGTCCCCTCCCTCAGCAGCAGGAACTTCTCAGCTGCTGTGTCCTAACCAGTGACTGTCTCTAGGCCAGCTCAGACACATGCATCTTTCTAGGGAGGGTTGAGGAGGGAGGCTCAGTGAGGACTTTTCAGACATCCTCTCTGAGCTGCTGACTGGAAGCCCCCTGGGCTTTCCATTCCCACCTGCCTCTCAGCCTTTTCTTGCCTTCTTACCTAATAAGCTCCTTCTGGAACACTCAGACACAACTGTACCTGTCTCAAACTTTTCAGCCAAGGGATAAATTAAATGGGCTGATGGTTTAATCTCTAGAGAAGCAGGTGATTTTCCCCAGTGATATTTAACTTCCCTCGAGGGGCCAGCCTCCGGCATTGGATCAACGAGGCCTTCCTTCAGGCAAGACTCTGATGGCTGGGGGAAGCTGGGAAGGGGAGATACAGCTAGAGAGACTATTGGTCCCCAGTCACTCATGGGTCTACCTTCTGAAGAGCCAGGAAGTCCATCCTGAAGTCTCAGCTTGATCACTGGAGACGTGGAGCTTGGAACCCTCCCCTGGTCTAAGCCTGGCTCTCCCATGGCTCCCCCGGCCCTCCAGTCCCTTCACAATGAACCCTTCCCACCCCCACTCTTCAGGCTGCTCTGAGCTCTGCTTTCCAGGAAAAAAAAAAAATGTTTCTGTTGGATCTGAAGGCACCCGGGAGAGGAATCCAAGGAGCAATGCCGAGGTGGGCCAGCTCAGGGGCAGGAAAATGACAGAGGGAAGGGCAGGAATGTGCTTGGAGGTAGCAAATCCATTCCCCTCACCTCCCTGAGACCCCAGGGCTTGGGACGTTAAGGGAAGGATCAGTGGTGGGGCCTGTGCCCGAACGGTCTCCTCAGCTACTTGGGGTTGGGAAGGGGGTTGTTGATGGCTGCTCTTTCCCTTGGCTGGGCTGACCACTGAGGTCAGCAACTCCGCCCTGATGAGGAGGCGGGTAGGGGCTCCAGAGAAGGGCCAACATTCCACCCAAACCTTCAGCTTTCAGCCTGACTCCCTTCCTGGTGGTTGAAGGGAAGGAGATGGGAGGATGGTCACTGCCACTCCTTGCTAGTGGGTCCCCTCTCCACTCCCTCTGCCTCTGCTTCTCTCTGCTCCCCCAGGCCTGTGTCTAGCTGTCTCTCTCTATGGGTCTACCCAGCACACATAATCCTGTCCTGAGCTGGGTTTGGCTTTGGCAGCTCCCTGGAGAAGTGAGGGGTGGGGGGTGGGGTGACGTGAGCTCCTGGGGCCAGGGCCAGGCCTGGCTCCCTCTCTGGAAAAGTCCTACCCCACCCCCTGCATAGCTGGGCAGGGGGCCGACGCACACACACACGCGCACACACACACACACACGCTGCAGAAACAGATACACATTTGTGGTTTTCAGTCTTTTCATGTTTTCCGTGTTTCTCATCTGGTGAGCCTCACTGTCCAGAGTGAAGAAAGGAGAGGTCAGACAGAACTGGTCATCCTTGGGCCAGGCTGACACTGGTCTAGACAAACCTGGGCTCCTCCCTGCCACAACTCCACACTGGCCAGTGGAGATCAAGGAGGAGTGACCTGGGCAGAACTAACCCCTTCACCCCCAAGAGACCTACCTCTGGGGAACGGTGGCACTGAGGGGCAGGGGGTGGGTCCAGGGCTCCAGGGCTGGCTGCAGAGTCCCTATCTTGGGCGAGAACTCCTTGGTCCCCTTGTGCCACTCCTGGGTCCTGGAGGCCCATCCCAACAGGTGTCCTGCCTTTCTAGTCGTCAGGCTGAGCTGGATTCAGAGCACCCACTTGTATCCCTCCCAGCGTCTGTGTCCCCCAACCCAGGACGGAAGCGGATGACAGGGCTGGGGGTATGGGGGGAGGAACGCATCATCCAGAAATACCTTTCCAAAGGGGAAGGGCAGGAGGTGCCCGGCGCGTGCCGGGAGCTCCTGGGTGTGTTTTCCAGTTTTATTCTGTGTAGGAATTTTGGCTGATTCTTCGTCCGAGTGATGGGGCCAGCGTTCCAAGGGATCAGAACCCCCTCCCCCGGAATTGGACCTCAGGGACTGGAAGATCTTCCGAGGCTCTAAGAACTGGGGCCGGGGTCGTGGCTGGGGCGCGACCGCGGGGCTCAGGGAACCCGGACGGCGCGGGGGCGCGGGCCAGATGGTCTAACGAGACGGGGGAGAGAGGGCGACCGGGGCCAGGGGTCCCAGGGAAGATCTGTACCTGCTCTGCGCGGCCCCGGCGGCCAGCTAACCCCTCTGCGCCCGGGCGCTCCCTCCAGGCAGCCTCGCTCCGCGGCAGCCACTGCGGCCCCTGAGCCGGGCTACGCCGCCTCCGGCCGCGGCTCCGCCCCCGCCCCGCCCCGCCCCGCCCCGCCAGCCCGCCCGCCACGCGCCCAGCGGCAGCCCCCCGGCGGCCCCCGAATCCCCAGCCCGCCAGGGCCACCCAGCCTGGGCTGCGGGCCTTGGCCGCTCCCGCCCGGCATCTGCCGACCGCTCCAGGGGCGCGAAGCCGAGGGGGTCCCAGCCGGGTTCCGAGGGAGCCATCGCGCCAGGGCTGTCCCTCGACCCGGCTGGGGCTTGGGTCTCCGGGACCCGGGTCTCCCGGCCAGCCCAGGCGGGCGGCCGCGAGGGGCGCCAAGGGGTTGGGTGGCGCCGGTACCCGAGCGGCGTGGGCGAGCCCCGCGCCCCACACTGGGGCGTTGCTGGACTGAGACGGTCAAGCCCGACCTCGTTCCACATTGGTCAGGGCCCTCTCCACCACGCAGCCTCGCGTGCAAGCCGTTATCCCTGCTTCTCCTAAGTTGGACTGTGAACCATGTGGTTCTGACTGCTCAGGGACCCTCCAAGCCTCGGTTTCTTCATCCATGAATGTTACCTAAGGGGCGTAGCGGAAGGAATGCGCTGATTTAGGAATCAGAGGATCCGGATTTGAATCTCCGCTCTGTGATCTTGGATGAATGCTTCAACCTTTCTGTGCTGCAGTTTCCTCATCTGTAAAATGGGGTTAATCTGACATATACGAAAAGGCTTGGAGATATGTCTGCCTAGTTACTTATATCGGAGAAGGCAATGGCACCTCACTCCAGCACTCTTGCCTGGAAAATCCCATGGGCAGAGGAGCCTGGTAGGCTGCAGTCCATGGGATTGCTAAGAGTCGGACACGACTGAAGCGACTTAGCAGCAGCAGCAGTTACTTATATCTAGAAGAATACATCCCAAACTCGGAATTGGGGGCAGCAGCTGGGGAGGGGTTGGGAGAGGAAAATAAAAATATAAGCTTTCACTTTTTTACTCTATATGCTTATATATATATATATTTTTTATGCTTATATGTTTTTGAATGTTTAACCACAGACATTATCTGTTTTTAGTTACGGTAAAGAAATAAATAATACACGTAAAATGTCAGAGTAGATAAAGTCATTTTTCTTGTCACCGCTATTTTTAAAGTTTTATTTGCCATTTGTTCATGAACTACAGTCATGTATTTCCCCGCCCCGCCCCGCCCCGCCCCGCCAGCCCGCCCGCCACGCGCCCAGCGGCAGCCCCCCGGCGGCCCCCGAATCCCCAGCCCGCCAGGGCCACCCAGCCTGGGCTGCGGGCCTTGGCCGCTCCCGCCCGGCATCTGCCGACCGCTCCAGGGGCGCGAAGCCGAGGGGGTCCCAGCCGGGTTCCGAGGGAGCCATCGCGCCAGGGCTGTCCCTCGACCCGGCTGGGGCTTGGGTCTCCGGGACCCGGGTCTCCCGGCCAGCCCAGGCGGGCGGCCGCGAGGGGCGCCAAGGGGTTGGGTGGCGCCGGTACCCGAGCGGCGTGGGCGAGCCCCGCGCCCCACACTGGGGCGTTGCTGGACTGAGACGGTCAAGCCCGACCTCGGTTCCACATTGGTCAGGGCCCTCTCCACCACGCAGCCTCGCGTGCAAGCCGTTATCCCTGCTTCTCCTAAGTTGGACTGTGAACCATGTGGTTCTGACTGCTCAGGGACCCTCCAAGCCTCGGTTTCTTCATCCATGAATGTTACCTAAGGGGCGTAGCGGAAGGAATGCGCTGATTTAGGAATCAGAGGATCCGGATTTGAATCTCCGCTCTGTGATCTTGGATGAATGCTTCAACCTTTCTGTGCTGCAGTTTCCTCATCTGTAAAATGGGGTTAATCTGACATATACGAAAAGGCTTGGAGATATGTCTGCCTAGTTACTTATATCGGAGAAGGCAATGGCACCTCACTCCAGCACTCTTGCCTGGAAAATCCCATGGGCAGAGGAGCCTGGTAGGCTGCAGTCCATGGGATTGCTAAGAGTCGGACACGACTGAAGCGACTTAGCAGCAGCAGCAGTTACTTATATCTAGAAGAATACATCCCAAACTCGGAATTGGGGGCAGCAGCTGGGGAGGGGTTGGGAGAGGAAAATAAAAATATAAGCTTTCACTTTTTTACTCTATATGCTTATATATATATATATATTTTTTTATGCTTATATGTTTTTGAATGTTTAACCACAGACATTATCTGTTTTTAGTTACGGTAAAGAATAAATAATACACGTAAAATGTCAGAGTAGATAAAGTCATTTTTCTTGTCACCGCTATTTTTAAAGTTTTATTTGCCATTTGTTCATGAACTACAGTCATGTATTTTTGGGTCTACTCTCACGTATTTGAAAGGTTTTATTTATTTCTTTTTTCCAGTGACTCGTCAATATTTTAAAACTGGGATATTTCAGTAGTAGGGTATCAGGTGTTCCCACCTAATACTTAATGAGCACTTCCTGCACTTGGTGCAGAGCGCACAATTAGAACAGCCTCTGGCCTCAAGGAGTCGGGTCTAGTTGGAGACAGACTTGGGAGGTAAGTACTGGACTCAACAGAAGCAAATGTTAACTCAAGAGATGAGGAAAGTGAAAACATAAAATGCTTTTATGTATAAGTATTATATCCTTCGGAGAAGGCAATGGCCCCCCACTCCAGTACTCTTGCCTGGAAGATCCCATGGATGGAGGAGCCTGGTAGGCTGCAGTCCATGGAGTCGCTAGGAGTCTGACACAACTGAGCGACTTCACTTTCACTTTTCACTTTCCACTTTCATGCATTGGAGAAGGAAATGGCAACCCACTCCAGTGCTCTTGCCTGGAGAATCCGGGGGACGGGGGAGCTTGGTGGGCTGCCGTCTATGGGGTCGCACAGAGTCGGACATGACTGAAGCGACTTAGCAGCTGCAGCAGCAGCGTTATATCCTTATTTGAAGTTTAACATCTATATTTTATTATGTATCAGGTGTTCCCACCTAATACTTAATGAGCACTTCCTGCACTTGGTGCAGAGCGCACAATTAGAACAGCCTCTGGCCTCAAGGAGTCGGGTCTAGTTGGAGACAGACTTGGGAGGTAAGTACTGGACTCAACAGAAGCAAATGTTAACTCAAGAGATGAGGAAAGTGAAAACATAAAATGCTTTTATGTATAAGTATTATATCCTTCGGAGAAGGCAATGGCCCCCCACTCCAGTACTCTTGCCTGGAAGATCCCATGGATGGAGGAGCCTGGTAGGCTGCAGTCCATGGAGTCGCTAGGAGTCTGACACAACTGAGCGACTTCACTTTCACTTTTCACTTTCCACTTTCATGCATTGGAGAAGGAAATGGCAACCCACTCCAGTGCTCTTGCCTGGAGAATCCGGGGGACGGGGGAGCTTGGTGGGCTGCCGTCTATGGGGTCGCACAGAGTCGGACATGACTGAAGCGACTTAGCAGCTGCAGCAGCAGCGTTATATCCTTATTTGAAGTTTAACATCTATATTTTATTATAATTTATAAACTATATAATTTTATTATGATTTATTATTTTTTCAATAAATCCCTAAGTTCTCTCAAGGCAAGGACCATTTAAGCCACTTTGTGTCATCTCTGTTTTTTCATCTTTTGTATTTCTGTTTTGGTTTTTGTTTTTGTAGAGTTAATAGAAATATTTGGAATGAAACAGAACAAACAGATGAGTCCCAGGTGCCCAGGCCTGCTTTCTGACTTTTTTTTTTTGCTCTCTGACTTTTTTTTTTTGCTTTCCGACTTTAAACTCAGGCTCACTGGGTGGTGGGTAAACTGGCAGGGAATCCCTGAGACTCCTGTTATTTTGTGGGGTGCAGGACAAGATTGCTAAAGCATTTAAGTTCTTATTTCTCAAGAACCATTATAAACTATCCTGGTTTTAAAATATTGGCAAGTCGCTAAAAAACAACCTCAGGACACCACAAGTATAACCTAAAACACGTGGATCATTGCAGATTGGTCTGCAGGCCCAGGTTTGTGCCTTTCCTGAAGACATCTTCAGTCTTGGTCTCCTGTTCCTGGCGCTTGGGAAGGCAATGGGTTAATGCCCCCTCCCTATATGGGTGGTTTATTTTGGGACTGCTGTTAACAAGTCCTAATTCAGAGGCACATTTATAGTCCTGGATTTGGAGGGGAAGCCCCTTTGCTCAGACTTTAGAGAACAATACTGATGATGAGATGCCCAGCCCACAGGGCAGAAGATATTTTAGATCCAAGGACCTTTCCGTGCCCCCAAGTCACATCCCAGCAGCACTCACTTATCAACCAGGGGGCAAGCTGCAGGACCAGAAAGTGTAGCCAAAGACAGCAGAGTGGGAAGGGAGCCTGGGGGGAGGGGAAGGTCTGCCTTTGACATTGTAACTGAGGGTCAGAAATAGACCTTTCCACTAAGAAGTGGCTGCTGACCGAAGAGCTCACGAGATTTATTACAGCTGTCACCTCCCAGGACTTGGTGGTCTGAAAATATTGTATTAGGGAAGGAATTTCCTATGCCTCAGCAGTGTGCAAAGTGCCAGATAAAATTTGTGGACACTGTCTCAAGGATAAAAAGAAATTTCTTAAAACATTATGCAATAAGTAGATGTTCACCTCAAAGTACCTCTAGGACTATGGACAAAAGAGGGGATAGGCTAAGTATTTGCCTGACTTGGAGTATAACAGAGTGACTTAGTAATATAGTTAACATGTATCTGAGGGCTTCTCTTGTGACTCAGTGGTGAAGAACCCATCTGCCAATGCAGGAGATGTGTGTTTGACCCCTGGGTTGGGAAGATCCCCTGGAGAAGGAAATGGTAATCCACTCCAATATGTTGCCCGGGAAATCCCATCGACAGAGCAGTCCAGCGGGCTACAGTCCATGGGGTCACAAAGAGTCAGACACAACTGAGTGATTGAACAGCAAAACATATATGGCACTTGCTGCATGTGCAGGCCTCCCTAACACAGCTGGAAACAAACATACAGAGAATTCCAGGGACCCAGTTTCCAGCCCTGGCCCTGGTCGAGGAACCGAGATCCCATAAGCCTAGATCCTGCAAGCACTGGGGCACAGCCAAAAAGATAAAGAAACAAAGACACAAAGAAAAATTTGGTAATTTCTCAGTGAGACCCTATTATCTGTTTATGCTGTGTACAAGTGAAGTTTTTGAGAACTATAGCTGAATTTGCTTAATAATCTTTTCTGGTAGCAGATTAAAGAAGTTTTATTTTTGTTGAACCGAATAACATTTGAAACTCATATTTCCTGTGAGATGTTGTCCCTACTCCAATACAGTGCTGATGCCAATACCAATATGTGTAGGTGGCGTCCGGAAATTAGCGTGAAACTCTTGCTTTGTGGTCATAGCACCCATTTTCAGAAAGCCTAGTCTTGTTTGCCTTCTGCCTCTGGGAATCGTGGTTTGCTCAACTCCTTTGTTTCCGAAGAGCCTCTCTATTCCCAGTCGCTGCACACCAGGCTGGGGTCCAGCCGTTGGTTCCGTGTCCTGTCACATTGTTCTGGCCGTTTTCTTTCACTAATGCTGTTCTTCTGACATCGGCCCAGTTAGCTCACTCCCCGCGACAGTTATGAGAACAGACTATTGTGACCTGCTCACTACAAGGGACCTGGAGGTGGGGACCACCTGGCTGTGTTTACCACTGTACCCACCACTTTGCCTTGCACACAGTAGGCATTTAATAAATGCTTGTGGGATGAGCCCTGAACGAGAAATTGTGATCTCTGCCTCAGCTCTGGCCAGATTCCAGCACTTCCTGGATGCTATGTCAACACTTTTGGCTGAGCTGGCGCTAGGATGATGGAATCATGAAGAAACAGGATATGACCCGCTTGGTAAAATGAGATCCAAGATGAGGATAGGACATTCTGATCGCCAGTCACTGCTCCGAAAACATTCAGTTTGGTCAGAAACTCCCAAAGCTAGGATTTTTTTAAATTTGATTTCCATAGTTCAATTCTTCCAGACCTGTTAGGCAGGTTCTGAGGTCCTGTTGACAGAGGTTGCCTTGGTACCGCCTTGAGCCATGTGTCTGTCCATAGGCATTCCAAACACAGGACGTGTTCAGTAAATGTTTATGGAATTGATCAAACATAACCTTGGCAGCCATTAAGTTTACAAAATCATCAGTACTTTGACAACTATGTTAAGCGGGTTGAACTCATGTACATCTTGTTACATATGTGTTTGGGAAACGTGGCCCTAAGCTAGAGTTTCTGGGTTAGCCCTCCAGCAGGTTTGAGAATATTCATTCTTTGCTTAATTGGGAAGGTCTTCAGATATTATTCTTCCTCTGTTATAGTCTTAACCTAACCAATTTATAGATTTAATAAGATGATCTCCAGGGATGGGGAACAATTAGCCAGGACACTTCCTCTGACACAAGCTTCCACTTAGTCCTGTCTTAGGATCTCAGAGAACATTCTCAAGAGCCACACACCCCTCGACTACTAGGGCCTATGGGGGCTCAGGGCAGTGGGCAGTCTCGAAGTCCCCTTTCGTGCTGCCACTGAGGCTGCTGCTGCAGCCCTGGGTCGTAAAGAGATGAAGTGCTGAAGAACAAGCTCTGATGCAGATCCCATCCCAGTTTTGCCGTTCAGTAGCTGTATGACCTTGGGCATGCTAAGTTTCTGGCTTCTCAGTTGGAGTAACAGCAATACTCCATTTATGTTCTTCATAGATTATTATAAAAGCCAAAATAAAAATAACAGCATGTGGGGACTTCCCTGCTGGTCCAGTGGTTAAGAATCTCCCTCCCCTCAAAAATAATCTGCCTGCCAACGCAGGGGACACGGGTGTGATCCCTGGCCCTGGAAGATTCCACATGCCTCAGAACAACTAAGCCTGTGCAGCAGCTACTGAAGCCCACTCGCTCCAGAGCCTGTGCTCCACAGCTAGAGACGCCGCCACAGCGAGAAGCCCAAGCACCGCAATGAAGAGTAAACCCCTGCTCACTGCAGCCAGAGAAAGCCCGCGAGCAGCAAAGAAGACCCAGTGCAGCCACAAATAAGTAAATAGTAAAAGGGCATGAACCTGCAGAGTCATATGGAAAAGCCAGCCAGCATTATGATTAATGATACATTTAAAATTTTATTTTAGTTGATGTGAATCAAAATTGCACTATGTGAAGACTTAGACCTGCCCCTTTGCGATGCTGGCGTTCTGTGCTCTCTCAGAGCCCAACAGGATTCAGCAAGGATTCACCAGTGACACAGCATATATTAAATGTGTTCTCAGAGCAGGTTGACAACAGTGGCCCAGCCTCTGTGCCAGGGATTGGGGAAAAGATTATGTTGCTGTCTGGGCAGAAACTATCTTCCTTACTAAGAAATCTGGCAGCAGACGGGCGACCAGGACTGAGTTCTGTGATGTCTTCCCAGCTTGGCCGGCTCCTTGTGCCTTGCGGTTCCTGGACCAGAAGGTGAGTGCGCTGGCACAGATCCCGCAGCTGCTGAAGGCAACATGCAGTGGGGAGACTGTCCTGGTATCACAGGGAGAAGAGCAGTGCTCGGTGGAGGCGGGGTGAGGGTTGAGGCCTCCAAGCATTTTGAGAAAACAGAGAAATGGATTGTTTTGTTCTGGAGTCTGGAATTGCACTCAATGTACTGGCCACACATAGAACTATGACCAATTCCAAGATCAACTGCAGATGTGAATTAAGAGCAGGAAACAGTGTATTTTGTCCCAAGTAAGAAAGGTGGCAGAAACCCATCTTCCCGCCCCAAAAAGGCTCCTACAGAGAGAATAAAGGTCCATGTAATAACTGGACCCAATGTCCAACCCCTCACCTGATTGCAGAAGCAAATGAAGAACTTCTCCAAGCAGAGCAAAGTTGTACAGAGAAGCAGGCTCTGGAGGTGATGGGAGTCTGTCTATGGTTTGAAGAGGGCGTCCCTTCAAAGTAAAGAACAGAGCCAGGAAATCGGGTGACATGCTGGACTCTGCCGTCCAGAATTTGAGCAAGTTATTTCTACCCACCTGAGCCTTGATCAATGGCTTATTTCTTTAGTGGCTTGTCACTGGAGACAGAGGATTCTAATCTCACGACTGCCCCAAGGAAAGGGCTGTGGTAATTCTTCCCACATGAATCTTGCTCTCGTGCTCAGAAGTTTCCCAGACTTTCTAGAGAAAGCCAGCTTGGTGTCAAATTAATTTTGACAGAGTGTGCTGAAGGCCTAAGAAAGGCAGACATAAAAGGGTAGGAATCAGGGTACAAAACTCAAAACTGCAGCCAGAGAGACGGGCAGGGCAGCCAAAGGAGAGGCAAGAATTTCGTACATACCAAGGACTTGAAGTCAGAAATGGAAGAGCCAGGGCTTGCTGTGAAGGAAACAGTCGAGGCAGGAGGGACGGCAGGGTTGCCTCCCTGACCACAGGCCCAGGCCCATCTCAGAGACCTTGAGGGCCCTGTGCGGACAAGCAGGGGCCACATTGGCTCCTGCGGCTGGAAAGGGTCTCCCTTCTCTGCTCAAAGCTTCCCTGCTCCTGCAGCTTCAGGATCTAGTCCAGCTCTTGGCATTCAAAGCCCCTCTGGCTTCACCACCCCGAACAGGCCAAGCCTCCAACCAGGGCTTCTGTGCCTCCTTGTCTGAAATGCCCACCCTCATCCATCTCCTCTGAGCTTGGAACCTTCCACGCCACAGCTCAGTCTATGAGTGAGCCTCTCACCTCCCAGGACCACCTCGGTCCCTCTCGCTCCTTGGCCCAAAGCCCTGGCCCTGGCAGCTCTCTAGGCCTGGGGGTCTCACACTTAGGTGTGTCTGACAATTGCCTGCGGGGATATTAAAGTACAGATGTCTGGTCCCCAGTCTGGGTTATCTCGTTCCTAAGCTCCACAGGGGTTTTACGAACACCCACAGGCGAGGCCAGCCGGTCTAAACCACTCTTTGGGAAGTTTGCCTGTGAACCAGGTACTCTCGAGTCCTCCAACCCGGGTGTGCAAGAACCATCCTTCATTTCTTACTAACAGCCTCATTTCTGTTTTAAGCCCCCCTTTCCCCTGGGGTGATGGAAACTTGATCAGTCAATTTAGGGACTTCACACCCTCACCTGCAGGCATTGGGCAGTCACGTGCTTCTTAGCAAGATTGTGCTGATGATGGACAAAATAATTATTCACTGAGGTGAAGCTGACAGATCTCCAGGAGCAAAGGCCAGTTCCTCTTCCTTGCTCTCGCTTTGATGTAGCAGGGTCACGCTCTCCCAGTGGAGGGAAGCGGTGGATGCCTGGCAAGACTAAGAACAGGTGAGCCTATGGCAGTTGTGACTGGAATCCAGTGGGGAGAGTCAGGAATGGGTCCACTCTGTTTACTTAAAACTGACATCTTTGGAACTTAAGGTTCAGGGCTTCTACTGCATGGGGGGTGGGTTTGATCCTTGTTTGGGGAACCAAGATCCTACATGGAAAAAAAAAAGAAAACTGATTAGGACTAATCTTCAAAATCCTAGAGACATCTTTACTCCTTTCCTTTATTCCAGAATAGTATGGGACTTTGGAGAAGGCAATGGCACCCCACTCCAGTACTCTTGCCTGAAAAATCCCATGGACGGAGGAGCCTGGAAGGCTGCAGTCCATGGGGTCGCTAAGAGTCGGGCACAACTGAATGACTTCACTTTCACTTTTCACTTTCATGCACTGGAGAAGGAAATGGCAGCCCACTCCAGTGTTCTTGCCTGGAGAACCCCAGGGATGGGGGAGCCTGGTGGGCTGCCGTCTATGGGGTCGCACAGAGTCAGACACAACCGAAGTGACTTAGCAGCAGCAGCAGCATGGGAATTTAGAGGTCATTTTGCCCAGTCCCTTCGTTTTCCAGGTGAAGAGACTGGTGGCAATTTTTGGCAAGTCCAGAATTAGATTCCCAGCTCATGTCATGAACATGAAGTCTCTCCTCCTAGCCCAAAGACTTCCTGTCCTTCACACAGTTACGTGTCCTCATCCATTCTGCGGCCACCCCCTGTCTAAGCTCTCCTCGCCTCCTGCATGGATCACAGTGACGGTGACCCTTACAAATGTGTGATACTTTGCTTCTGGCATCCATGGAATGCCTTCTCTGCTTATTCCCATCCCTGATATCCAACTCATCCTCCAAGGTCACTCAGATGCCACCTCTTCCAAAAGCAGGTGCTGGTCTGACCTGTCCTTTCCTCCTACAGCTGCATTCAGCACCACACCCCAGCAAGTCATGGCAGGAGAGACAGCAGGCAGGCGAGACAGCAGGCAGGCTGTGCCTCCCACTATGAGTTTATATCATTTAGGGGATTTATAATCTAATCAATGTATCATTTAGGTTTATAATTTTATAATTATAATTTATATGTATTTATAAATTTGTTATAAATATAATTTGTTAAATTCCCAAGAGTAGGAGCTTGCCTTACTCTTCTTGGTTTCCCCTTCAGGGCCTGGCATTGAGGACCATTTGATAAAATTTCAGTTGCTTCTTGTGTGCTGTATGTTAAGAGGAGAAACTTAGAAAATACTTAGAAGTGTCCACTGAGCCACTGGCCCAAGTGAACTGGGAACACCAATTGAGAAGGAAAATTTTCTGGGGTAATTCCTTGGTGGTTCAGTGGTTAGGACTCCACACTTTCACAGCCAAGGGCCCAGGTTTGATCCCTGGTCAGGAAACTAAGATCCACAAGTCAAATAGCCCAGCCGAAAAAAAAGAAAAAATCTGGAGTAAGCAAACTTACACGGAAGAACTGTACAAAAAAGATCTTCACGACCCAGATATCATGATGGTGTGATGACTACTCTAGAGCCAGACATCTTGGAATGTGAAGTCAAGTGGGCCTTAGAAAGCATCACTATGAACAAAGCTAGTGGAGGTGATGGAATTCCCGTTGAGCTGTTTCAAATCCTGAAAGATGATGCTGTGAAAGTGCTGCACTCAATATGCCAGCAAATCTGGAAAACTCAGCAGTGGCCACAGGACTGGAAAAGGTCAGTTTTCATTCCAATCCCAAAGAAAGGCAATGCCAAAGAATGCTCAAACTACCGCACAATTGCACTCATCTCACATGCTAGTAAAGTAATGCTCAAAATTCTCCAAGCCAGACTTCAGCAATACGTGAACCGTGAACTCCCTGATGTTCAAGCTGGTTTTAGAAAAGGCAGAGGAACCAGAGATCAAATTGCCAACATCTGCTGGATCATGGAAAAAGCAAGAGAGTTCCAGAAAAACATCTATTTCTGCTTTATTGACTATGCCAAAGCCTTTGACTGTGTGGATCACAGTAAACTGTGGAAAATTCTGAAAGAGATGGGAATACCAGACCACCTGACCTGCCTCTTGAGAAATCTGTATGCAGGTCAGGAAGCAACAGTTAGAACTGGACATGGAACAACAGACTGGTTCCAAATAGGAAAAGGAGTACGTCAAGGCTGTATATTGTCACCCTGCTTATTTAACTTATATGCAGAGTACATCATGAGAAACGCTGGACTGGAAGAAACACAAGCTGGAATCAAGATTGCTGGGAGAAATATCAATAACCTCAGATATGCAGATGACACCACCCTTATGGCAGAAAGTGAGGAGGAGCTAAAAAGCCTCTTGTTGAAAGTGAAAGAGGAGAGTGAAAAAGTTGGCTTAAAGCTCAACATTCAGAAAACGAAGATCATGGCATCTGGCCCCATCACTTCATGGGAAATAGATGGGGAAACAGTAGAAACAGTGTCAGACTTTGTTTTTTTGGGCTCCAAAATCACTGCAGATGGTGACTGCAGCCATGAAATTAAAAGGCGCTTACTCCTTGGAAGAAAAGTTATGACCAACCTAGATAGTATATTCAAAAGCAGAGACATTACTTTGCCGACTAAGGTCCGTCTAGTCAAGGCTATGGTTTTTCCTGTGGTCATGTATGGATGTGAGAGTTGGACTGTGAAGAAGGCTGAGCGCCGAAGAATTGATGCTTTTGAACTGTGGTGTTGGAGAAGACTCTTGAGAGTCCCTTGGACTGCAAGGAGATCCAACCAGTCCATTCTGAAGGAGATCAACCCTGGGATTTCTTTGGAAGGAATGATGCTAAAACTGAAGCTCCAGTACTTTGGCCACCTCATGAGAAGAATTGACTCATTGGAAAAGACCCTGATGCTGGGAGGGATTGGGGGCAGGAGGAGAAGGGGACGACCAAGGATGAGATGGCTGGATGGCATCACGGACTCAATGGGCGTGGGTCTGGGTGAACTCCGGGAGTTGGTGATGGACAGGGAGGCCTGGCGTGCTGCGATTCATGGGGTCGCAAAGAGTTGGACACGACTGAGCGACTGAACGGAACGGAAGCAAACTCAAGATTGACCAAGGGTGATGGAAAGAAATCAGTGCGTCTTCTCCCAGGACAAGAGGAAAGAATGTACACACCAAGGACCTGACATCCGCAGTGGGAGGGCAGAGTCTTGCTCCAGGGAGGCACAGGTTGGAGGAGGCAGTAAGCAGCTCGCCGCGTGCGCCGGGCCAGGGTCGCCCTCCTCCAGATGAGCCTGCACTCTGGCTGCCCCCCTGCCCCAGTGGGGCTTCCGGGGCTCTAAGTTCTTCCTGGGTTGAGAAGCACATTGGTTCCTGTTCTGTGGCCTCACGTTCAGTCCCTTACTGCAGCCCGGCTTCCCAGCTTCCCTAGTCTGGCTTCTGCCACTGCCCCCACTTGATCCCCATTCAGTCCCTGTTCCCGGACAGGCCCACACAGTCCCCCGGCTCTGCTGGCCCCCTTAGTGCCCAGGGGACTCTGAGACTCACCTGCAGAGCGTCCACCTTGGGCAGCGGGGGCCTCATTGTTTTCCAGTGTAGGTGTTCAGTTACGTTGTTTAATGTGTGAGTGATCATTTTAGGGTTCAACTCTCTGAGCTTTCCCTTTGAAGCCCTGACAGTCAGTCCAGGGTCAGTATCAGAAAGAAAATCCTGAGTCCTCCTGTTTCTGAGTCCTTGTGTCAGTTTCCCTAGTCTGGCTTCTGCCACTGCCCCCACTTGATCCCCATTCAGTCCCTGTTCCCGGACAGGCCCACACAGTCCCCCGGCTCTGCTGGCCCCCTTAGTGCCCAGGGGACTCTGAGACTCACCTGCAGAGCGTCCACCTTGGGCAGCGGGGGCCTCATTGTTTTCCAGTGTAGGTGTTCAGTTACGTTGTTTAATGTGTGAGTGATCATTTTAGGGTTCAACTCTCTGAGCTTTCCCTTTGAAGCCCTGACAGTCAGTCCAGGGTCAGTATCAGAAAGAAAATCCTGAGTCCTCCTGTTTCTGAGTCCTTGTGTCTTCTCCTCACCTTAGTCCTTGGAAGATGGTTCAGGCCTCTGTCTAGCTGTCCCCGACCCTCCCACCACAGGGCGGGGCAGGTGCCACAGGAGGGGCGGCCTGGCAGAGAGGGTGACTGTGGTGAAGGGTGAGGAGAGGCGGTTACACCCCACACCACCTGCCATTCTCTCACCTCAGGCCCTGTCCTCATCTAAAAACACCAGGACGCAGCGGGCAAGAGAACTACATTGGCCCCAATTCTGCACTCTGCATAGAGCCTCTGGTCTCCGAGGGGGATAATAAATCAATTCATTAAAAAAAATTTTATTTATTTGTTCTTTTTTGGCAGCATCATACAGCTTGCAGGATCTCATTTCACCCACCAGGGATTGAACCCACGCTCCCTGCAGTGGAACTGCCGAGTCCTAACCACTGGACCGTCAGGGAATTCCCTCCAAGAACTTTTCAGATTAATCATCTCATTTGATCTTCTCCCCAAACATTATAAAGTGGAGGTGGACTGATGGACATTCCTTCCATTTATCAGGTGAAAACACTGAGGCAGGAGGTGATGCCAAGCGCTTGACTTAGACAGAACTGGAGCCAGAACCCAGGTCTCCCCATTCCTGGCCCAGCACCTTCCGGCACCTTCCCAAGCCGCTGGAGCAAGGAGAAGGGTTGGCGGCCAGGTTGTGGTTTTCAGAGCCAGCATCCCTGCAGGCGGAGCTCACACTTTTCTGGGAAGGAACGTGCAGCCTTTCCGAGCAGGGAGCTCCAGAGAAGTGCAGGCTGGCTCCTTATTTCCCAGAAGGAACAGCAGCTCAGGACCCCTGACCCCAGGCCGGCAGCAGGCACCACCACTGCGTGCTCTGCACCCTTGTGCAACAGTCAGGATGTGGGTGTTTGTTCTCTAGGTCCTGGTTGCATCCCATTTGAGGCAAGACTGTGGGGCCCTTCTGCGACTCACTTTATTTTTATTGATGCAACTATATAGGCACAGTGTCCTCAGACTGCCTCGGTTCACATCTCGGCTGCTTGACCAGCTGGCAGTGTGGCAGGGGGCCGTGACTGTGTCACTCCCTCAGGGCTCTGCTCTGTGCAGGTGTAAGTGGGATGATCCACATAGAACGCAAACTTCAACCGAACATAATAAGTAAGTAAATACTGTATGGTATTTTTATTTAATTTATTTTGGGAATCTGATTTAAAAGTCCTGAAGATTTACCACTCAGAGGATTGAGTGGTAAAATTCTCTTTGGCTACACAAGTATAAGTGCCTGAGAATACACCACAGAGGTGGCCACAGGAGGAAGATATTGAAAGGTCTGAAATTTTCCCCAGCAGGAAAGCAGCTTGGTGGTTTAACTGGCCTGCACAAATCCACCCTGATAACTTCCCTGAGTGGGGATGAGGAGGCTGCGGCCTGCTCTGCACCCTTCCAGGGACTTGTCATCAGTAGCTGATTCTGCTCCCTGACTTGTAGGCCAGGATTACTGGGGATCTGAACAGCCTAGGGAGACAGGTCCCAGCCCACTCACTGATTTCTGACAACAGGTGGGTCTGAAGGTCGGACCAGACCTATCTGTGGGGAGACAAATCACAAGATTCTGGAGATAATTAGAGAAAACATTCCCATCTCAGCCTCCATCTGCCTGGCTAGGGCTAGCTTGGATGCCAGGCAGAGCAAGAGAGCTTTTACTCAAAGCACAATGATCACCCAAGATGTTGGGGATGGACCCCTCATAAATGCCATTGAGAGATGCATTCAGGTCTGAGTCCAGAGCTCCATTTGGGGTCTGCGGTGTACCTGGCTCCAGAGGTCCCAGCTTCTGGAACTTTCAGAAGTGAAGTTGCAGGGCTTGAGGAGCCGGGGGCTCAGGCATAGGACAGTGGCAGTTCCTGAGTGGGTTCAGGTCCTGAGTTGCAGGGGATCTGTTGTGGCCATTCTCACAGAGCAGTGCAGTGGGTGCTTGCTGGGCAGCCAAGCCCCTCTGCCCAGACCCGCCTGTCTGGGACAAGCTCTTCAGAGTTGAAGGCTGTGAGCACAGGTTAGGGGTGGGGTGGCAAGTTAGTGGGTACCTCACTGTCCTGCCCTGGCCCACAAACAAAACTTCTGCACCTTCCTCCCTATCCTGTCCATTCGTCTCCAGCTTCAGTCCTTTACCCTGAAGTGGATTTTTAAAAATAGGTAAAGCAAAAAAAAACAAAACAAAACAAAACAAAAACAAAATAAATAAATAAAAATAGGTAAAGCAGTGGTGATCATTTGTAATGTACAAAAATACTGAATCACTATGTTGTCCACCTGAAACTGATATAATGTTTTAAGTCGATTATACTTCAATCAAAAAAATTTAAAAAATAGGTAAAGTGCATGGTGCACAGTAAAAAGCATCTCCCTCCCTATTCCCCTCCCTCAACCCTGGCCAAGTCTGTGGGTCCTTACTAAGATGAAGCTCGCAAGTGCAAGATACAAGTCAATAGCTTCCTTTCCTATCTTCTTTTGGTTATAGAGACGCCTCTGAGAATCTGACAAAACCTGAGTTTGTCCCTAAAGTAGAGTACACACACGTACAAAATTAGTGTGCAACTTCAGGGGTTTACACACTCTCTGTGGCCCATTTTGTCCTCTTGAACCAGGGATTCTGGTTGTGACTTAAAGCAACCAGGTCAGAGCCACCTCCTGTCCCTCAATGCCATCCCCCCACCTACACCCCCCGACTGCCAGGATCTGGACAAGGTCTCAACGAGGAAGCTCTCCTAGGGCTTGGACAAAACGGCAAGGCAGGCAAATCATTTAATGCTTCCTATTATATTTAAAATTTAAATATATATTAAATGTAGCTTTTCCAGTAAGCAGCCTGAGGTGACCCCTAAAAATGGTGCTCTAGTCACTTGACCCAGAAAACCCCACAAAATCATGCAAATCAAGAGGTTCAAATCTTTGTGTTCACTTTAAGAACGCTCCTGAAACTGCCCAGGCCATAAAGGGTATGCACATCCGAAAAGCCACCAAGTATCTGAAGGATGTCACTTTAAGAAGCAATGCGTGCCATTCCGTCGTTACAACGGTGGAGTTGGTAGGTGTGCACAGGCCAAACAGTGGGGCTGGACGCGGGGTCGGTGGCCCAAAAAGAGTGCTGAATTTTTACTACACATGCTCAAAAGTGCAGAGAGTCATGCTGAACTTAAGGGCTCAGGTGTAGATTCTCTGGTCACTGAGCACATCCAGGTGAACAAAGCCCCCAGGATGCGGCGCAGGACTCA
The DNA here is from genome assembly GCA_006408695.1 of Aepyceros melampus. Classification (NCBI taxonomy): domain Eukaryota; kingdom Metazoa; phylum Chordata; class Mammalia; order Artiodactyla; family Bovidae; genus Aepyceros; species Aepyceros melampus. Next base: position 76,445 of record SJXQ01000588.1, on the reverse strand, counting down.
CAGAGCTCACGGGCGGGTCAGCCCCGACGAGCGCTCCTGGCCACATGAGAGGATCCTTCCTGAACAAGAACAGGCTGCTCCTAAACCAGAAGAGGAGGCTGCACAGAGGAAAAAGATATCCCAGAAGAAACTGAAGAAACAAACACTTATGGCCCGGGAATAAACGCCGCAAAAAATAAATGCAAATAAAAGTAAATAAATAAATATATAAAAAATTCAAATATGTGCTGTGCTGTGCTTGTCGCTCAGTCATGTCTGACTCTTTGTGACCCCATGGACTATAGACTGCCAGGCTCCTTTGTTCATGGAGATTCTCCAGGCAGGAATACTGGAGTGGGTTGCCATACCCTCCTGCAGGGGATCTTCCCAACCCAGGGAGCGAATCCAGGTCTCCCGCATTGCAGGCAGATTCTTTATCACCTGAGCCACCTGAGAAGCAAATTAAATATATATTATATTGAAAATAAAATAAAACCTAAACTCTTTGCACGACGTCGAAAGCCCTCCCTTCATTCCTGGTCTCATCTCCATTACCTTCCCCTCAAGCTGCTCTAGGCACACCCCCCCTCTTTCTGATCCATATGGAGTGTGTCAAAGCCGGTCCTGCCTCAGGACCTTTGCCTAAGTTGTTTCCCCAGCTTCCCCTGCCATTTCTGGTTCCTTCTGGTGTCAGCTCAAATGCCATTCCTCACAGACCTTCCCCAGTCACGCTTCCACATGCTCTGCTCTCACCCTCAGCATCCTATTGGATGCTGTCCAACATCCTATTTTCCTCAAGGCTCTAACTGTTAGGGGAACCACTGACTGAAACCACCTGCCCTGGCCAGACACGATAGTAACCACTTGCAGGAGCTAGTCCTACAGCCAGAGGATCTGGTAAGGCCTGTGGGACAAACAAGCTACTACCAACCAGAAGAATTTCAGAAAGGTCAGTCAAAAGGTCAGTCAAAAGGAGGTAGGATATATGGCCGGTCCATATATCCTACCAACTCCCAGAATCCTTCTGGCCGGAATCCATTTTGACTGAGTTTGTGCACCACCACCGACCCTGAGTCGGAGTGATTCACCAGAGACACCCCAGAAACTATCCCTCTTACCATAAAACCCAAGACTGCGAGCCATCTGGCAGAGCAGTCCTCCTGGGTTCCCTTACCCTGCTGCTCTCCATTCTGGTTGTTGTTGTTTAGTCGCTAAGTCGTGTCCAACTCTTTTGTGATCCCATGGACTGTAGTCGAGCAGGTCCCTCTGTCCATGGGATTTCCCAGGCAAGGATACTGGAGTGGGTTGCCATTTCTTCTCCAGAGGCTCTTCCCGACCCAGGGATCAAACCCACATCTCCTGCACTGGCAGGCGGATTCTTTGCCACTGAGCCACCAGGTAAGGCCCCTACCCAGGTGCCCCTTCCCAGTAAAGTCCCTTGCTTTGTCAGCACACATGTCCTCAGACAATTGTTTGCCAAGTATTGACAAGAGTCTGCTCTTGGGTCCTGGAAGGGGTCCCCCATCCTGCAACATGACCACTTCTGAGATTATATAAGCATAATTTAGTCATTTATTGTCTATCTTTCCCACTAGGGTGTGAGCTCCATGAGGCCAGGGGCTTTGCTGGTCACAACAGTGCCCTGCATGCACTACACACTCAGTAAATATCTGCGTATCAGATAAGGAATTTTGGTGGAGGTTAGATAAGAATCTTGACCCAAATCTCCATCCCACCCAGGCAGATGTAGGCAATCCCTAGTCCAGTTCTAGGCAAGATGCCTGCCTTTCCCTCATTGCTTTACTCCCAGCTGTCCTACCCTTTCACCAGATCTTTGGAGCGTCTCCCTCCCAATCAGCATCTAACAAAAACTCTTTTGTGATTTTATGCCTGGGGGATTTAATCTGAGTCAATTTGGCCTCCCCAGCTCTCACTCAGTGGAGTCCAAAGGTCTGCTCAGCATTTCCAGTGGATCAGCCAGCAGCTCTGCTGTTTGAGGGTTCAGAGCTCCACCCCAGGGGAAACCAGGGAACTGACGGAGGTCTGGGCCTCTGCTCTTTGCACTTTCATTCTCGGGTCTGTGGAAATAACCAACCAAATGAGAAAAGCACAGGCAGGCTATTTATTCTGTCCTTGCTAGAGCAAGAGAGTCAGCCAAGGTCACTTGCATTTAGGAGAGGCTCAAAGGCAGGCAGAGGGATGGGAAAATTTAATAGTGAAAAAAAAAGGAAAGTTCCAGGTATGCCTGACTGAGGCTGTTGGCATGAAGCTTGTAGCCAGGCTCACTAGGTATTGGGCATCGTATATGATTGGTTGGGCTTTCCAGGTGGTACTAGTGGTAAAGAACCTACCTGCCAATGCAAGAGGTGTAAAAAATGTAGGTTCGATCCCTGGGTCCAGATGCCTTGAAGGAGGGCATGGCAACCCACTCCAGTATTCTTGCCTAGAGAATCCCATGGACAGAGAAGCCTGGCAGGCTACAGTCCATAGGGTCACACAGAGTCCAGCACAGCTAAAGCTACTTAACACGCACACATATGACTGGTTAGGTATACATATTTGACTTTCCATGATTGATCCCACGTTGGAACTGGGGACCAAAATAAGAGAAGATGACAGTGATTGGTTGGAACTGGGGACCGAAATAAGAAGCTGACAGTGATTAATCAAGTCCTGGGTTTTTTGAGCCAATTGTTATAGAAGTTATTGTTTCGCTTCCTGGATGTTAGAGATAGTCTGACATCCTGCAAATCTGATTTATAGATTTCCTGGGTGGTTTACTGTAGATAAGAGGGTGGTTTCCCGGGCAGGTTGCAGAAGGTCGTGGGGGAGTTGTGTTTCTCCATATGATCAGGCCACTGTCTGTCTACGTGCGCAGTCTCTCAGTCTGCAGGGCAGAGCAACCTCTCAGTGTCTCTTCCTCCCTTCCCTTAAACATGTGAACATCTAGGAATAATAGAGTCATCAAGTATTCCATTTCCTTCACTCAGCAGCTCTCTAGAGCAGGCACTCTCTGTCCTGAGAATGGTGATGGATACAGTAGAAGGAGGAAGTGGGCCAGCCCATTCCCTGGGAGTCTGCGGCCTGGTGGGGAGGCGAGCCGTGCAGCCTCTGCAGAATTGTGCGCATGTCACACAATTGTTCCAACCAGGGATTCTGATTAGGGGAACTGGAAAAGCTTTGTGGTAAGTGTGGGATTTCGCAAGTGGGATTGTTATGGATGGAAACCAGGGAGGGAAGGGACGCCATGAGGAAAGGATCGGGTAGAGAGGCCTTAGGGTTAGTCCTTTCTCTTTGCATCTCAAGTCTTCACCTCCATGAGCCACTGTGATTTCGATGAGGTATGTGTGAGGTGCTTTGTGTGTTGTGAAGATTTCAGTGGGAGTGAAGGCTGTGGGAGCCAGTTGCAAAGAGCCTCTCTCAGCAAAATGAGGAGCATGAATATACATTTTTGTTGTAGTTGCTTAGTCACTAAGTTGTGTCTGACTCTTTTGTGACCCCATGGACAGCAGCCCTCCAAACTCCTCTGCCATGGCATTTTCCAGGCAAGAATACCGGAGTGGGTTGCCATTTGCTTCCCCAGAATATACTTAGGCAGTGATAATAATAATATCAGCATTTAGTGAGTTGGAATCACGTTTTGAGCTCACATAGAATGCCTACAACAATCTTATGAGGTAGTTACTATTATTATCACCACACTACAGATAAGACAATTGAGGCAGAGAGTGGTTAAGGAACTTGCCCCGGATTACACAGTATCAGAGAGAAGAGAATGCTTAGATTAGCACAAGATTGGTAGCAAATATGCTCCCACAAATGACACCTCCCGAACTTTGTCAGAACTTTGTCCTGAGTGTGGGTTAGGCTAACCACTGTGCTGTGCTCAGTTGTGTCCAACTCTTGGTGACCCCATGGTCTATAGCCCGCCAGGCTCCTCTTGGAATTTTCCAAGCAAGAATATTGGAGTAGGTTGCCATTTTCTACTCCAGGGGATCTTCCCAACCTAGGGATTGAACTCACATCTCTTGTGTCTCCTGTACTGGCAGACAGATTCTTTAACATTGTGCCACTGGAGAAGCCCTTCTAGGTATAATAAAAATGATCTCTTACTAAGTGCCAGGCATGGTCCTAAACACTTACATATACTAACTCATTTAATCTTTGCAACAGCCTTCTGAGATAAGGAACTGTGATCATCATTCCCATGTGATAGAAAACGGAGACACTGAGTAACATAGCCCAGGCTTCTGTCCTTCGAGTCCACTGTCTTCCCAGGCTGCCTCTCGTTAATAAGCAGGGGTGTGATTAGCCATCAGTCAAGCCCTGATTGACAAGGTGGATCCACACAGAGGTCCTTGGTTAGGAGCTATAACCCCAAGTCAGTGGTTCTTGCCTTTCTGGATCACAGACACTTTTGAGAATCTGGTGGAAGTGATAGACACTCACTCCAGAAAAGTGAGTGCACAAGCACTCACACATGCCCGCAGCATGCACACACATGCTTTAGGAAATTCACAGATCCCCTTCACAAGCCTTCCATGGTGAGTGGTGATAGAGGCAGACCTCTGCTGTGCATGCTTCAGTCAAGGGATGTCTCCAAGCCCGGAGTGAAAAGGCAAGCCTTTGAGTTCTACAAGTTCTCTCTACTGAGAGAGTGGAAATAAAAATTCACATCTACCTTTACTTACTTTACCAGAGAACAGAGCAGAAAGCAGCCTGTCCTGAGAGCCCCATCTTTGGATCAGGCCAGTTACCCAACTTCTTTCCCACACCGAGACAGCTGAACACTGCTGCAGAAAATCTCAAAATCCTGCCGACTTATGCCAATGCACATTTACAGTCTCTAATCCCAGCTGGGTCTTTAGCACTACTTGGCAGCTCTCACTTGTACCACATAAACACTCACACCCAGTTCTCACGATGACCATCCAACCCTTCTGTAATGATTCTCTGAGCTTGAAGAGTTTTCATCTGTTAGTAGATGCACACATTTAAGTTCACGTCCTCCAGGGTTTTCATCCAGTTTCTTCCTCCACTTATGCCCTTGATGCCTGTACTTGTCCATTCGATGGTTAAGTATTTATAGGCAGCTACCATGTCTGGCACCAGGCTGGATTCTAGGATACCTATTAAGGTCTCTGTTCTCAAGCGCTTTCAGCCCAGAAAGAGACTTTCACTCAACAGAGAATTCAAAATATGATGAGGGGCACTGAGGGGAAAGTAGAGAGTATTGTTGAATGTGCTGGAGGTTTCAGAAAGGCCTTCGGAGGAAGTGACGTTTACAGCTGAGGGTTTTTTTTTTTTTAATATTTGTTTATTTGGCTGTGTCAGGTTGTAGCTGAGGCACATGAGATCTTTCATCATGGCGAACAGACCCTCTGGTTGTGGGGTGGGCTCAGTCCTTAGAGCACTCGGGCTCAGCAGCATGAGGGATTTTAGTTCTGTGACCAGGAATCAAACCTGTGTCCCCTGCGTTGCAAGGCAGATTCTTAACCACTGGCCCACTGGTGTGCGCTCAGTGGCTCTTCTGTCCACGGGATTTTCCAGTCGAAAATACTGGAGTGGGTTGCATTTCCTCTCTAGGGGATCTTCCCACTGGACCACTGAGGAAGTCCCTAAAGCTGAATCTTAAAGGATAATATGTCAGTTAGGAACACATCAAACTGCACATAACAGAACCTGACTAACGGTGAAACCATAGGAATATTTAAGAAGGCTGAAAGCAAAGGGTTCCAGGATTTTTTAAGTGGCTCAGCAATACAAAAAACCAGGAGCTGATACTTCTGCAATTTTCTTGGCTTTTCCCTCTGTCATAAGAGGAGTGCCACAGACTCACGCGTGACTTCCTTCCCCAGCAGCATCCCAAAGCACAAAGGAGAGAAAGGGCTCTGGTTCCCAATCAGCGCTCTTTCAAAAGGGCACAAAAATTCATCCACAAGTTCTTAGGCGTCTTCCTCATATCTTTATTTTTTTTCCTCAAAAGTGAGTCATAATGCCACCTCAGGCCTAGAGGAAAGGGGTCACCATAATTGCCCAGGCCCAGTTATGATTCATCTTCTAGCAGTGAGGACCCTACCTTCTCTGAAGATATTGCTACTTATCGGATCCCTCAGATGAGAATCAAAGGGACCACCGATTCTGGATATAGAAGCCTAGATAATTTAAACAAATCCTCATGCTCAAAACTTTAAAAGTCAACTAGCATAACATTGTTACTCAAATGTAGTCCAATGTAAAATAAAAGGTTTTCAAAAATCCATCTTAAAAACATCAGAGAAATAACAAGATTTGAAGAATTACTGAATTGAGATGATAAGAGGATGGTAAGTGAAGTGAAACCTTTCCTAAAGGGTGTTTATGCGTTGGGGTTTTCAGCTTAGAAAGGGCGGAGCTGCAGTACTGGCAGACTCAGGGGGCTGGGCAGATTTCAGTTACGTGGTTCCAAATTTGTTAGTGCCCTCAAGAGCCAGCAAAATAAGTTCTCTAGTAGAGATCACATTATCTTGAGCCTCAAGAACTTTCTATAAATAATTTCTCAAAACCAATGTCCAGCACACAGATATAACCCAAAGGTATAAAACAGCATAAATAAAATAGGTACCCTAGATAATAGAGAGGTGCGCGCTTAGACACTCAGTCGTGTCTAACTCTTTGCGACCTTTGGGCTGTAGCCCGCCAGGCTCCTCTGTCCGTGGGATTCTCCAGGCAAGAACACTGGAGTGGATCGCCGTGCCCTCCTCCAGAGGATCTTCCCGACCCAGAAATCAAACCCAGGTCTTCTGTGTCTCCTTCATTGTAGGAGGATTCTTTACCTGCTGAGCCATCAGGTAAGCCCTAAAAGTGACTTCCATGACCGGGAATTGAACCCAGGCTGTGGCGGTGAAAGCCCTGAGTCCTAGCCCCACTAGACCACCAGGGAACTGTAATAGAGAGGCAGATGCTACTGCTATCTTTCATGTCCTAGCCCCAGAAGTAACATACCAGCACTTAACAACATGAGAAGGCTTACCTGGTGATCCAGGGCTGGGACTCTGTGCGCCCAATGCCGAGGGCCTGGGTTGGATCCCTGGTCAGGGAACCAGATCCCACGGGTCACAACTAGGAGTTCACTTGCTGCAGCTAAAGATCTGGCATGCCACAACTAAGAGCTGTGGAAACTAAAAGGAAAAGAAAAGGATACAAAAGAAGGCTGCAGTTACAAAATAAGACATGGGAACGGAACAAGGGAGAAAATGTAACTATGTATGCTGACAGATGTTAACTAGACACTGTGATCATTAAAAATACTTTTTTTTTGAGAGAAGGACTAAACAAGGGTGTGAACACCAGCAGGCAAGGGTAGCTGGGGCCATCTTGGAGGCTATGGCCACAATCAGGAACTCCACGAGGTTAGGATGCCCCTACCTCCACTTACCATCAATGTTCCTTTAATGTCTATCCAGGGGAGTAAAAAAGAAATAAAGGGCAAAAGGATTAGAAGGAAGAAATAAAACTACTGAAACTCATCGTGGATGTGATTGTGTGTATGTGCCTGCATGCTAAGTCACTTCAATCTTGTCCGACTCTGCGACTCTGTGGACTGTAGCCTGCCAGGCTCCTCTGTCCACGGAATTCCCAGACAAGAGTACTGGAGTGCATTGTCACACCCACCTCCAGGGGATCTTCCCGACCCAGGGATCGAAACTGTGTCTTCTGCGACTCCTGTGTTGCAGGTGGATTCTTTACTGCTAAGCCACCAGGAAGCCCGTATGCACAGAAAATCCCCAAAACTCTATGGCTTAGGGGCACCTTCTTTCCCTCCAGTATCTAAGACAGAATCCTGCAGCTTACAAGCCAGTTCCACCGAAGGGGAGTTAGAATCAACGGCAAATGGGCAAGATTGCCCTAAAAAGGTTGAGACCAATCAAAGAGATAGGCAAGGATACATCTTTAGAATTTTTTTTTTTTGGCCACATCACACAGTATATGGAATCTTAGTTCCCTGACCAGTTCCCACCTCCCACCCCCTGCAGTGGAAGCTCGGAGTCTTTACCATTTTACCACTATTGAAATCTGTCTTTTTGATTACAGCCATTTTAGTGGCTGTGAAATCGTACGTTATTGTGATTTTGATTTGCATGTCCCTAATCACTAGTGATTGGAGAAGGCAATGGCACCCCGCTCCAGTACTCTTGCCTGGAAAATCCCATGGATGGAGGAGTCTGGTAGGCTGCAGTCCATGGAGTCTTGAAGAGTTGGACACGACTGAGCGACTTCACTTTCACTTTTCACTTTCATGCATGGGAGAAGGATATGGCAACCCACTCCAGTGTTCTTACCTGGAGAATCCCAGGGACGGGGAAGCCTGGTGGGCTGCCGTCTATGGGGTCACACAGAATCAGACACGACTGAAGTGACTTAGCAGCAGCAGCAGCAGCAATCACTAGTGATGCTGAGCATCTTCTCATATACTTATTAACAATTTTTGTATCTTCCTACCTGAAATGTCTTTTCAGATCTCTTGTTCATTTTCTGATTGTTTTCTTATTGTTGAGATGTAAGAGTTCTGAATATTTTCTTCTGGATATACTGTTCTTCAGTAGAATTGTCTCTTACACATAACTATATACTGGTCTTGGAGCTCCCTCTCAGAATGCTGTTCTATCCTTGACATCTTTGGTACTGTAGTTTGCGTGCATGCTAAGTCTGTTCTGTCGTGTCTGACTCTTTGCGATGCTATGGACTGTAGCCTGCCAGGCTCCTCTGTGCACAGGATTCTGCAGGCATGAATACTAGTTTTCAGATCTCTTGTTCATTTTCTGATTGTTTTCTTATTGTTGAGATGTAAGAGTTCTGAATATTTTCTTCTGGATATACTGTTCTTCAGTAGAATTGTCTCTTACACATAACTATATACTGGTCTTGGAGCTCCCTCTCAGAATGCTGTTCTATCCTTGACATCTTTGGTACTGTAGTTTGCGTGCATGCTAAGTCTGTTCTGTCGTGTCTGACTCTTTGCGATGCTATGGACTGTAGCCTGCCAGGCTCCTCTGTGCACAGGATTCTGCAGGCATGAATACTAGTTTTTCCTAATAACTGATGTGTGCTTGAAAACTTGAAAATTTTTATTGAATATATGGTGGATATAATATTAAAAATAATTTTAGAAGCATGCTGTCTGTATTAGTGTCTTATGGCTGCTGTTACAAATTACCACAAATTTAGCAACTTGAAATAACAGAAACTGTATTCTCTTTCAGTTCCAGAGGCCAGAAGTCTGGAAGCTAGAGTCTTACAGAGCTAAAATCAAGGTATGAGCAAGGCTTCTGGAGGGCTCAGGAAAGAATCTTTGTTTCTTCCAATTCTGGGAGCTGTCCACATGAATAACTCTGATCTCTATTTCCATAGCTGAATTCCTTCTCTTTTGTTGTCATATCTCACTCTGCCTCCTTTGAGGACCTTTGTAATTGCATATAATCCAAGATAATCTAGATAATCTAAGATAATTGTCCATATCCTTAGTCACATCTGCAAAGTCCCTTTTGCCATGTGAGGTAACAGTCACAGGTTCCAGAGAAGGACCTGGAAATCTTTGGGGGTCACTGGTCAGTTCCCCCCATGTTGTCCAATGGAAATACAGTGTGAGCTGCAAAGACAAGCCCCATATACAATTTCACAGTTTTTAGTAGTCACATTAAGAAAAAGTAAAATGAGATAGGTGAAATTAATTTTGGTAATATATTATTTAACCCAATATACTTGAAAGATCAAGTAATCAAAACAAAAATCATTAGTGAGAGATCTTGTATTCTTTTTCTCATGCTGTCTTTGAGAACTGGTGTTTTTTCATNAGATGGCTGGATGGCATCACGGACTCAATGGACGTGAGTCTGAGTGAACTCCAGGAGTTGGTGATGGACAGGGAGGCCTGGCGTGCTGTGATTCATTGGGGTCGCAAAGAGTCGGACACGACTGAGCGAATGAATGGATGGATGATTTTTTCATACTTACAGCACATTGCACTTCCAGCCAGCCACACACACGTGCTTGATGCTCATGAGTGACCTGGACAGCATGGCCAACTACAAAATGGGAAAGTCACTGTAATAAGTGCTCAGAAAATGACTGCAACAACATGGCTCTTGTATTTTCAATACTTAAAAGAATCTGTACAAACTTGTGTCTGATCATGAAGGAAACAGTCAAGACACTCTTGAAAAAGAACACAGTGGCAGGGACTTGCCCTATAGATATCAAAGTTTGTTTTAAAGCTACAGCCTGTGTAGTATTACACAAAGATGTACAAATAATAGAACGGAGGGCCCAAAAATGAATCCTGCAAATATGGACACTTGGTCTATGACAAGGGTGCCTTGCCGAGTAGTAGAGGAAACAGCAATCTTTTCATAAATGGTGTTGGGATAACTGGATCCCCAAATGGGATAAAATAAGAATCATAATCCCAATATAAACAAACATCATCTCCTGGTGAGTACTAGTCTTAAATGAGATAGGCAAAACAATAATACTCCGCAGAAGATGGAATAGGAAAGGATCTTTGTGACCTGAGGGTAGGAGATATTTTAAAGCAGATGGAAAAAGCACTAAACACAGTAACAATTACATTAGATTTAAAAACTTTTCATCAAAGACACTATTTTTTTAAATTTTCATAAATGGTGTTGGGATAACTGGATCCCCAAATGGGATAAAATAAGAATCATAATCCCAATATAAACAAACATCATCTCCTGGTGAGTACTAGTCTTAAATGAGATAGGCAAAACAATAATACTCCGCAGAAGATGGAATAGGAAAGGATCTTTGTGACCTGAGGGTAGGAGATATTTTAAAGCAGATGGAAAAAGCACTAAACACAGTAACAATTACATTAGATTTAAAAACTTTTCATCAAAGACACTATTTTTTTAAATTTTATTTATTTATTTTTGGCTGTGCTGGGTACTTCATAGCTGTGTGGGCTTTTCTCTAGATGTGTTGAGCAGGGGCTACTCTCTAGCTGCCGTGCTCAGGCTTCTCATTGCACGAGGAGGAGCAGGCAGCAGAGGATGCGATGGTTGGATGGCATCATCAACTCAATGGACATGGGTCTGAGTAAACTCTGGGAGACAGTGAAGGACAGGGAAGCCTGGCTGCCGTGCTGCAGTCTAAGGGTTTGCAAAGAGTTGGACATGACTGAGCTACTGAACAACAATCTCATATTTTTAGATCAACAGCTTTATCGAAAGATGAGAACAGAGCCTTTCTCCCCCATCCCCCTGCCCTTCTCCAAGGTCCTGGTGGTGTTGGGCCTCACCCTCTGAGCATCCAGGTGTCCTGTAGCTGGAGACAGCACTGTCTCATTTTTGTATGTAGTTTAAAATATTTTGTTATACTGCATACCCTATTATATACTATACCTTACCGCCGGGGTCCAGCCTCGGCAGGATCTTGGGGTACCCTCAGGATGAATGGCGTTGGCGAGAGCAGAGAGAGAGAGACAGAGACCAGACCAGGGCGTGCAGCAGGGTCTGCTGTTTTGCTGCGCCGCTTTATTTTTTACAGTAATTTTTATACCCTAAGTTAGTACATTTCTAAAGGGAAATGAGAGATAAACATACAGAGCTAGTCCAGCATTACATCAGTTTGCCCTTTACAAAACCCAGGATGTTTTCTGCATACTTCTTTGTTTATGAGAGTCTTTTCCATAGTAGACTTTTGTGCATTATCTTCTGGCCTTGAGCTTAACAGAAAAGTTGCCGTCTCACAGGGTAAATGTATAGCAGGTTGCAACATAGTAGAAATATAACATAAAGGTCAGCTCTTTTGCAGAAGTCACCAGCTAAATTTACACTCTTGGCTAAAATTAACAATTGTCTTATTGTTTTCACACTAGGGCTAAACTCTCATCTTCTAAGTTCCTAATTATATTAACAATAGTTTTTATTGTACAACCTCAGCGCATTAAGAGCAAACACACAGCAAGCAAACATTGATTTGGTAACAACTTTATAGAATAATAGTTTTTATGTTCTCTAATAGGGCTTCCTCACCCTCCGAAGGGCTCTATGCCTATTAGGGCCTTTTGTGTGTTCAGGTTCTTTATGCTGTTTATGATTAAGGTGTTGTGAACAATCATGTGCATTAGTACCAAGGGCATAAACACATTTGTCAAACAAACTAAAATGCTAGCAAAAGGGGTTTAGATTGAAATAGTCTTCTTATCCCGGATAATCTTATAGGATGCCACCGTCCGGGGGACATATTGATTAAAGTTTTAAGTTGCTTCTGTTTGGAAAAGATCGGAGAAGGCCTTCTGCCTGTGTCACAGAAATTAGGGAGTAGTCAGAAAGATAGATATCATCTTTAAGGTGAAAGCCGGGGCAGCTTTTTTGAAATCCCTGGAGTCCTGATCTGCCTTGTTTGTCACGTCTTCTCCTCACGACCTTGTCGTGGGTGGGATCTCATGTACTGGCTTCTGGCACCTTACTATACACATGCTTATACATACATGCTTGGACATATTTTTGTACAGAATTGTGCACACAAAACCATGGCTGCTGTAGTTAAAAAAATTTTTTTTTAATTTTTTAAACTTTTGGCCACACTGCAGAATCTTAGTTCCCCCCCGACCAGGGATTGAACCTGTGCTTCTTGCAGCGGAAGCTCGGAGTCTTAACCACTGGACCACCGGGCAAGTCCCATGGGTACTCCATTTAATGAGTGATTTAAGGAATTTCCAAAGGTTATGCTGACTATGTAATTTTTGCCTTATGTACTGACTTTAGAACCTAACCTTGGTACAAGGTGCAACTCCACTGTTGATGGATTTAAGAGATATTTAGGAGATTGGTGACTGGCTGGAATAGAAGGGAGAAGGAGAGGGACTAATTAAAGAATGACAGTTCCAGGTCTGTTGCCTAAACAACTGAGTAGTTGGTGGTTCTGTTTACTGAATTGGGGCCCACAGGAGTAGCTAGTTGGAGGGTAGAGATGATGACCTCAGGTGAAAAATGCAGAAAAAGGTTGACAAATTGCATAAGAAAGAAAGTGAAAGTTGCTCAGTCATGTCCGACTCTTTGCGACACCGTGCGTGAACCATGTGGTCCATGGAATTCTCTAGGCCAGACTACTGGGGTGGGTAGCCTTTTCCTTCTCTAGGGGATCTTCCCAACCCAGGGATCCAACCCAGGTCTCCCTCATTGCAGGCAGATTCTTTACCAGCTGAGTCATAAGGGTGAACAACCAAATGCCCACCCCTCAGATTATTGCTACATTTTCTTTTTCACATCTCTCATATACCCAGAGGAGTTCACTTATGACAAGCTGAATTTGGGCTAAGGGACTTGCAAGTAGCTAGGACAGTGAAAGAGCAAGTTACACATATTGCCTCCTCTTTCCCACCTCCATTCATACTCAATTCCTTAAAATTTGGCTTTGGGTATGCTCTTCCTGAAGTTGCTTTTCACTAGGGACACTGGACTACTGAGGATTTCAAAACTGAACTCATTATCATTCTCCAGTAAAACATGCTCCCCCTCCTGCAGAAACTACCTTACAGTTACCCAAACCTTAAACTTGGAAGTCATCCTAGACAGCTCCTGCAGCAGTTTCTGTCAATCCTATCTCATAAATGTCTTTAAAAGATGTCCCCTCCATTTTCATCCTCTATACCACTGACAAAATTCTGGATCTCAGAATTTCTCAGTTTTATTGATATTGAAGATGGTTCCAGTCTTTACTCTCTCTCCAGCTCATCTATTCCTAACTACTTGTCTATCCATCTAATTTATCTTTTTTGAAAATAAATTCGTTCCCATCAGTTTTCTTTTACAGTCCTTTACAAGTGCTTATCCCCAGATTGGCATAACTTTTTTTCTTTTTTTTTAAAATGTTTTATTTATTTATTTATTTGGCTGCATAACTTTTCTTAAAAATGCTTTGTTTATTTAGTTGACTGCACCAGGCCTTAGTTGCAGCGTTTGGGATATTTAGTTGTGGCATGCAGGATTTAGTTCTCTGACCAGAGATGGAACTCAGGCCTCCTCCATTGGGAATGTGGAGTCTTAGCCACTGGACCACTGGGAAGTCCCTGGCGTGACTTCTATAGTGCTTCAAGATCTTCCACAAAGTGTGACTAAGCCTAAATTTCCAACCTCATGGCTAGCTACTCCCCCACACTATTTTTCACTACCTAATGGCTCTTCAAGTATATCAACCAAACTTCCTGCTTTATTGCCTCCTGCAGAAGACCTACATCCTGAGAATATCTATCATAGGCAATCAAGTTTCCAGAGCTAAAAATCCTTGAGAACAATTTAAAAAATATTCTTTATAGCCAGAGATTTAGCACTCTGTTTAACAAAAAATACTGTTTACTTTAGCTGAACTCTGCATACACCCAGTGGTTTGTTCATCCTCCCTTTCCCTTCCAGCAAAATCCTACTCAAGCTTGCATTCCTCCAGGAAACTTTCCCCAGCCCCGTCAAGTAGTTAGGGTCTCTGACTCCTTTATCTGAAGTTAGCACATTTTAGTTATTCTTTTCTTCCAGTTTTATTGAGATATAATTGACACACAGCACTGTATTGAATTTAATATTATAAGTTTATCCATACAACGAGTTGCCATAAATGTTAACACTTTCACCTTTTGGTAACTAACAGTAATCCTATCTATGCTTGGCGGGGCTCTATCGAAAGCCATCTCCTCCATTTGATAGTACCCCATTCCTCAAGATAACTACTTCTTCTAACTCTCAGCTCATGATGCTTATATTTATTTAGCACCTGACACTCTTTCATCAGAGCTGCTTACTACTGCTTTCCTGGTTTCCTTCCTCGCCTCCCCGATAGACTGTAAACTCCTGGGGGCTGGGACCGCGATCCTTCTCTTCTCTGACTCCCTCTCCAGACTAGGCGCTGCGCTTTGCAAATGCAGTTCTAAAGCATCTTCGGGAAGCTCCCGAAGGGACAGAGCTCGATAGAGGCGCCTCTGCCGGCGCAGCTGCTCGCCCGTCCCTCCACCGGCCGCGGTCTACCTCGCGAGCTGGTCTGGAAGAGCGGACGGTGTATGGGAAAGAACCCCTGCCTGTCCCTGGCCTCCAGAGGCGATCGGAAAGGTGTCAGAGTTCCGCGCAGGGATCACGCCCTCTTAGATCGTCACAAGAGCGCCCGGCCAGGATAGTGCAGGCTCAGACAGGAGGGCTTGATGGCGCAGGGGCGGGTCACAGCTCATTCCTCGCTCGCTCATTGGTCTGCGAGGTGACGGACAGGCCAAGGAGCCGCTAAGACGCTGATGAATTAGAAACAACTATGCGCACAAAATGTAAACAATAAATAAAATGCTGTGGAAGAACGGAGGAGGGACGGTTGGTGTCAGTTTTAGAGCAGCTGGGGCTCAGCTAGTCCCCACTGCGGAAAGACAGCGGTCTTTGTTCGGCCCTCTTTCTCAGTAACCTGGGCAGAGGAGGCCCTGCTTTCTGGAAAGTTGAACAGGCAACAGAATCACAGTTGACTCGTCCGCATGGGACCGAGCCTTCATTGTAGTTCTTTCAGCTTCGATCTAGGGGCTACGGCCACCTCCCTTCAGGCACTGGCGCGACACTGTCTGAACTGGCCGCCCAGGTTCCTGCCTGCCTGCCTGTAGGAGGCAAATCTGAACGCGTACTCTGCTTGAAGCTGCCAGTATCCTTGTGGGCAGAAGGGCCAAGATCCACTTTAAGGCTTGTAGATGAGTCATCCTGAACTCGGGTGGCCTCGGCCTGCAGCAGCTTGAAGCAGGGTTTCGGTTCCGGCTTAGAGATTGAGGTTGGGTCTTGACCGAGAGAGCGCAGAATCCTAGCTGTTAGACAAGTGGTCAGTGACAAGGCTCTGGCCCTTCAGCTTCGTAGAAGAGAGTTCCCATTGAGACGGAAAATAGTGAAACAGAGCTTATTAGGAGGAAAAAGTACAGTCCATGCAATAGTCATATGGGTGGACTCAGACAGTCGCACTGTCTTGGTAATTTGAATCACTTATATGGGGCATTTCTTCTGGGTTTTCCTTTGGCCGATCATTTTAATCTGCCTGGTTCTGAGTCCATTTTTGGTAGATCTCAGGATCCTCCTGTGTGTGCAGGTATCTCTCAACCAAGATGGATTTCAGCAAAGAGGTCTATGGGTAGAGTAGCGTCACTTCCCTTTTAACCTCCAAAGAGTTTTCTAGTTGGGATGGTCTCCTGGAGTTGGAGAACGAGAAATATGTGGTCTCTAATCTCTTATCTGGGCAGGGCCCAGCCTCCTCTTGACTGTCCTGCTATTGATACTTTGGAATATCTGTCCTCAGGGAATGAACTCCGATTGTGATGGGCATCTACCTCCTACCTTAATCTGTGATGAGCTCTTGCTGACTTTCCAGACACATGTGGGAGGAACCACCACCGGAGTCTGGTCATTTCAGCCTTCTGTATAAGCTACCTCTTCTCCTGGGCTGTACCTGCCCCCTGCACCCTCCACTCTCCTGGAGAAGCTCTGCCCTCACCAGCGCAGAGGCCTTCCCTGGTGCACTCCTGCCCTCAGCCCTACTCTCAGCTCTGGCCCGGTTATCAAGTGCTCTGAGCACACTAGACCTTGCAGCCCTGTATCACAACACTAATCACACCTGCTAGGTCCCTTCCCGGAATGTGAGCATCCTGAAGGAAGGGAACGGTGTGTTTTCCAAATGGGTATCCCACAGCCTAGCACAGTACACATCGATAAGAATTCAATAAATGTATACTGAAGGAATAAACACATGGACTCCATGGATTAAAAGTCAAGATTAAAAAATGTCAGGCAGGGCTGTGGCATTCTGGGGGCTCACCAAAGACATGAATCATAACTTTTTCACTTCTGAATCCTGATAGCCAGCTAACAAGTGACATTCCTTTTAAATGTGTAAGTAAATTCAAGACGGTGTCCCTGGTGGCTCAGTGGTGGAGTCTGCTTGCCAATGCAGGGGACACGGGTTTGATCTCTGGTCCAGGAAGATCCCACATGCCTTGGAGCGGCTAAGTCTGTGCTAGAGTGCCCGGGGACTGCAACTAGAGAGCCCACGTACACACCTTAGAACCAGTGCTCCGCAACAAAAGAAATCACCGCAGTGAGAAGTGCACGCACCACAGCTAGAGAAAACCTCACACAGCAAAGACCCAGCACAGCCAAAATAAAGAAAAATAATAATACATGCAAGATGATAAATACTGATGTTAAGCTGTTTAGTTGTGGTCCCAACTCAGCCAGTGGAAAGATTTCTGCTGAGCTAGCGGGGGTGGGGCAGTGGGCCTCAGGGGCCAGTCACCGAGGAAAATCTGGGCAGGCTTGCAAGGGTGTGTTTGTGTGAGACAACAGACACAAGAAGCCAAATACAAGAGGTGTTTACTGTAATGCATAT
>SJXQ01000588.1:32263-58877 GCA_006408695.1 Aepyceros melampus | reverse complement strand
GGGGTTCCCCCAATCTGATCCTCCAAGGCTCTGGGGTGACTCACTCTTCCTTGGGCTCAGAGGTGGGGCTGCTATTTGTTCCCTGAGTTGGACCCTGCTCCCCCAGTCCCTTGGCATCCCTAGTGTCCCCAGTCACTAGAGCCACATTCCTCAGATACTTCGTGTTGAAGCAGTTGACCTGTTCATCCCCAGGACTCAGTTTACAGCAGAGGGCAGAGTCTCGCCAGAAGTTACGTCGGGAACCACACAGGTCATCAATAAAGGCTGATTTCTGATGACAGAATAAAGAAGAGGTGACAGGGAGGAGGGCTGTCAGAAGTCAGGACTGGTTACTTGGATGTCCGAGTTCCCCTTCCCTCCGCTTCTACTGCTTTCTCCCTGGGTCCTCCCACCCCTGGGGTGCAGAGGGAGTACAAGGCTGCCTTCCACAACCAAACAGACTCCTTGTGACAGACAGATGTGACCATCTGGAAATGCCAGAGGCCCAGAAGAGGCATCATAGGTGCTTAGAGGTGGGGAGCAGGTTGGGTCAGAGATGAAGACTTTGGAACCAAGAAAGAAGACCTCCCCACTGGTCCTCATCATTTCTGAGGGCTGATTTGAGGCACTCAGAGAAGCAACGGCCGCTGTGCCAGGCCTCTCCCTCCTCTGCAGGCCTGGGAGAGCCCTGTCCTTACACTCACCTCCTCCTCAGCACAGCAGGCCTGCTCTGGGAACGGCAGGTCACAGCAACGGGCAGTCACTTTCTGAATCAGCCCAGGAATCTGCTTGCTGTGTTGGTGGAAACGGGCAAGGGTCAGGGTCTCTGAGTGACCCTAGGCACCAAAATGGTGTTTGCAGACCATGATTTTGCTCTTCCCAATAGTGTCCCAGAGGGTGCCCCAGAAGGGAGTTTTGGGGGAAGGGAAGAGCACTGGGGAAGAACTAGGTAAGACTCACTGCTTGCTGAGAACTCTTCGGTTTCCACAGAGGTGATTCATGAGGTTGGGGGTGATTCGGCTGAGGTCAAGGGTCAAGATATCCCGGTCATAGTTGGGATAGGGAGCCCGACGGGCGAAGCACTCTCGCGGAGGGGGCTAGGGGGGTAGTGGCAACACGAGTGGTGGTGGGTCTTTATAGCCTGCTCCCGGTCACAGTACCCGTCGAGGGTGTCCTCCCACTGTGGACCAGAGAAAGGCAAGTCAGGCGGCTGGACACAGGCCCTCCTGGCCCTCTGCTTCCCTTACTGCCTCACACGATGAGATGCGCACTCCCTGCCCCCGGTGCTGAAAGGGAAGGGCAGAGAGGCAGCTGTGGATGTGTGGGGCTGGGAAGGTGGAAGGGGTAGAAGCACAGCTGAGGTTCGGAGCCGGCCACGGGAGATGTGCTGGAGCAGTGGACGGAGAGGATTGGGTGAGGCCAGACGGTTGGACGGCAGACAGGTGCACATGGGGGGCACTGGGTGGACACAGCCAGGATGGAGGCGCACGATGAAGAGACTCGGATGAGGAACACAGTGGACGGACGGACATTCACAAGCAGGCAGATGGGCAGACGTGCTCACAGCGGGTAGCTAGGTACGTGGATGATTAGGCCGGCGGGATCAGAGGTCTGAGACGGGTGGGCAGGCAGACAGGCTCTTGGGATGCCGAGACGCCCACTTACGGCCTTCCAGGTACAGGTGTGGTTGTTCCCCTGCCGGCAGCAGCGCTGGAACTCCGCCTCCAGCCGGGTCAGGGCCTGCAGCTGCCTTTGGATGGAGTCCGTGGCTGGGAGGTTGCGTGGCACGGAGCGGAAGCGTTTTAGGTGGCAGATGTTCTTGATATTGTCCACTGTGGGTAGCCCAGGGGGAAAGGGCAGCTCGGGGCCCAAGGAAATACCAGGCTGGTGGCTGGGGCAGGCCCGGAGCTGGTAGTGTGGCCGGGGAGCTTCCTCCTGGAAGCAGGATAATCGGGCCTCCCCCTGCTTTTTGCAGCACCCGTGGGGTTGGGTCTTGACCGAAAACTCGGCCTCACAGAACCGAGTCACTGCGTCTTCCCACTAGAGTAAGAGGAGTGGGTCAGTCCAGCAGCCCACTGTCCACATTCCTGTCTTCCTCCCAGGCTCCGAAAAGGCCCCTGGGCAGGCAGATAAGAAAGAAGTGGAGGCTGTCCTCCATGCTTCTGCACATGAGGAAGCCCAAGGGAGGGCCAATGAGAGGGACCTGAGGTTCCTGCACACCCAGGCCTAGGCCTCTAGTCCTTGAAACACATACACACAGTCCGGGGGTTAAAGGACACCCCCAGGATCAAAAGCCCAACCCTTACCACGAGTTCTGCACAGTCCAAGCGGTTTGTGGGGTTGCGACAGCGGCAGCAGCGGGAATATCCAGTCTCCAGCAAATTGAGGGTTTCACCTTGACGGCTGAGGTGGGAAAAGCCAGTCTGTGGCAGGTTCCAAGGGCCGTACACCACATGCTGACGAGTAGGAAGGCAGATCTGGTCCAGATTGTCCAGGGAAGGCCGCCCAGGGGGAAAGCCATCCAGTCGGTGGCCCCAGCCACCTCGGGGTCGGCCGTGTTGGCAGTGCTGGGCTGGATTCCAGGACTCGGGCTCTGGGGCGCTGTGGTCCATGGAGGCAGCTGGCTTTTCTAGAACAGGGAAAACAGAGTGGGAAGGGGGAATATGTGGAGGGACAGTGAAAGGCTGGATTAAGTTGGGAGGACTGAGAGAACTTGCAGTTGAGGAGAAAGGGCTGGGAGGATACGGAAGAAAAAGAGAAGAAATGAATTTGTGGCTTACCTTCAGAATGACTGACTAGAAGGAAGAGAGACTTGAGTCATGCAAGGTGTCACCCTTACAGCTCCCAACCCCAAATCACGCCTGCCCATTGTGTTGCTTCCCTGGGCTCAGAATCCCTGCTCCTCACCCCACCCCCACCAGGGTCTGAGCCCTAAAGGGGGGGAGGGACAGAGAGGGACAGACAAAGCTGTCAGTCACTCTCTCTCGCTTAGATTGGAAAGTCAACTCCCCTTGATATTGGAAAGGTGGGTCTACTGGGGTAGAAGGAGACAGGTAATCAGAAATCATGTTGGGATGGGCACCTCTAGAAGACAGGGGCCTGGCCAGTTCTCATTGATAAAAAGGAACTAGTGGAGAAGCAAGGGAAAATAAATACTACTTTTGTGTCATTTAATCTTATAATTTTATAAAATAGGTATTATTTCCCCAACTTCACAAATGAAGTAATAACTAAGGCTTGGAGAGGTAACTCACCCAAGGTTATTACACAGCTAGTAAGTGGCAGAGACACCAGAGCCCATGACGTCAGTCACGGGAGGCAGGAGGGCAGAAGGGAGGCACTCGCTTACCTTCCTTCTGTTCAATAGGAACCTGGGGAAGGGGCAGCTCCTCTTGGAGGGGGACGGCTTCTTGAGGAACAGGGGGACCCCCTGAAAGTCACCGAGGACACAAAGGAGCAAGGGTCAGGCTGATGTCGGCAAGATGTGGTCGGGGGGAGGCGGGGGATGAGGAAGCCCTCACCTTTCTTTTCCACAGGAAGCTGGGGAGGGGGCAGCTCCTCTTGGAGGGGGATGGCTTCTTGAGGGAGAGGGGGACCCCCTGAAAGTCACCGAGGACACAAAAGGCAAGGGTCAGGCTGATGTCGGCAAGATGTGGTGGGAGAGGGCGGACGGGGAAGCACTCACCTTTCTTTTCCACAGGGAACTGGGGAGGGGGCAGCTCCTCTTGGAGGGGGATGGCGTCCTGTGAGAGAGGCGCCTGCACTACAGAAAGGGGTGTGTGTGAGTAGCCTACCCCTTCCTCCCCTCCCCTTCTGAAGATCAGGGTGTAGGCCAGACTAGAAACCTAGAGGTGCAACTGAGACTTACCTTCACTCTGTCCCTCAAAGTGCAGGCTATGCTGGGAGGTGCGAGGGTGACCCTGGGGGAGGGCTCTGCTCAGAGGTGGGGAAGGGGGTGCAGCATAGCCCACTGGAGGCAAGAAGGCAGATGGTCAGAGCCTGCATTTCCTCCTGGAGCCCCGGTACCAGGCCACACCCCCAAATGCTTACCTTCTCGAAGAGGGTGGGTCAGGGGCTGTGGCCCCAGCTCTGTCTGCCCTGAAGCCTTGAAACCTGGAAGAGGAAGGGTGAATCAGGGGTGGTTCTGACGGCTCTTTCCTGACCTTGAGTATGGGAAGGGGAGACACTGGAGGTCAGGAGCTTAGAAAAGATGACCAAGACACCAGAAGTCTATTGCTCCTGCCCCAAACCCACCTGGTCAAGACTGATTCGGTGTGATCATCTGACAGCCTCAGTCCCACCACACTCAAAGTCTTGGGTCTCCCAAGTCCTGGCCTAAAGGGACTGTGACACGGGGCTGGGGAAGAGGCCTTAATCTTGCTTCAGTGTCTTTCCCTTCAGAGCTTCTAGGCTCTCCCCACAGTTCAGGCCTTGAGCAGGCCAGAGCCTCACCTGCCTGTCTGCTCCGCCTGCGCCTACCCTGGGCCCTTGAGACGCCTTCGGGCCTCCGGTGAGGAGCCCGCACAGGAGCTGAGGTGCCCTGCTGCAATAGCCTCAGCTCCTCACTAGTTTAGGTCTCTTTAGGACCTGAGGAACTGCATGGTTCAGGACTCTTGAAGCAAATCACCCCCACAGTGACGGCAAAAGGACTCACTTGTAGCTGATTTGCAGTCAGGAAAGGTCAGGACTGGGAGGGACAAGATTGAGCCTCCCAGAGACATATTAGATCTATGACATTCTCTCCTTTCCCACAGTAACATTCTGTTGGGCATCCAAGCAAATAATGTGTGATTGAGCTGGACGGGCTGTGCCTGGTCCCCTGTGGACAGGTAACACCCCCTCCCCTCCCCTCCTCATCAGGTAAGAAGTCACTCAAGGTTCCCTGGGTCAGTGCACTGGTTGTGAGCAGCCAGGGGCTCCTGGTTTTCTCTTCTGGGCAATAGGTCCCACAGACACAGCAAGTCCCTCACTCTCTGAATTTACCAGCCCTCTCTGCTGTCCGTTTGACTCCAATTGTTTCTCAGCAGCACTTAACAAAACCCTCCCCTTCTGTACGCCTGCTCCCTCTCCTGTTAAAAGGCTCCAGCGCCCAGCCCCACCACAGGCCTGCTCAGAACAGCCAGCTAAGCGGGGTACCTTTCTGCTGGTGATGAGCCATCCAGAATGGCTGGACCAGGCCCCCTATCCAAGCGCTGGCTCCAAGCCCAACTCACCTCCATCAGAGGCCACAGAAGCAACAGTTAAACAGGCCAAGACCAAGGCTGCTCCGGACACGGTCCCCATCCTGGGGCAGGTACAGGTGGGCGGCCACCCAGTAGATCCTCTCAGGCAGATCTGATCGAAGGGCTGGGCAGATGGGAGCCTGCCTGTCCAGCTGCTGTTGCTGCGATTGTGAACTTCAGGGCCGGTTCCTTCTCCTCTTTATAGGCTACGAGAGACAGCTCCCGCCCTCCTCAGCTTCCTGCCGTGACTCAGTCCCGGCCGCTCCTCCTCTCGCACTCACCCTGAGGCCTCCTCAGAGGACTGAGAACAGAGGTGCACCCAACTCCAGAGAAACTGATTTTGAGAATCCCAGAGCAAGAGAGGTCCAAGGCCTTATTCTGTGCCCCAACTTCTCCGTTTGCGTCCTGCCTTCTGTGGAGAACGCATCTGACAACCTGCTCAACTGAGGTGTGCAAACAGGGCACTGAGGAGTTGAGAGAGGAACACCCTACAAACTGGAGCTCCCCCACCAGGGAGAGCTCTGGAATGCCCCTTCTCAAACCCTCAAGGCCCTAGGACAGAAGAGGGAGACAGAGTCAAATTCCTTTTTATGTCCCTGTCAGGAATCAGAGATGAGGACATACACCACTAGCTTCAAGTTTACTGTTTTTATTTTTTAACTTTTTGGCTATACCATACAGCATGTGAGATCTTAGTTCCCTGACCAGGGATTGAACCCAAGCCCCTGCATTGAAAGCACAAAGTCTTAACCACTGGACCACCAGGAAAGTTCCCCAAGTTTATTTAGTTTCACTCTCCTCACATCCAAACAGCTACAGCTTCTCCCAGACCAAATCTCTTCGTGAAAGTAGATTCATGCCTTCACACAAGTTCTGAGGAGTCTGAGGAACTCCAGACGTCAGTTAAGGCAGGCTGGTGGCTCCTGCAGGTCTTTGCCACATCTATATACAAATGCTCAGAAAATTTCTTCAGATTTGGGACTCTGGCATCCTGTAGCTCCAGTAGCCGCTGTACAGCCTCGGCCAAGTCCCGTTCTCCAAGTCGACGATTATCTCGAGTCCGAATGTTCACTGTTCTCTTACTCTGCTCTTTCTGGCCAACCACTGCAGGAAGAGGGAGGTCTGGGAATCTTAGGGAAAGTGTATCCAAAAGGAGAGGATATCCTCCTTTTGCTGTGCAGAAATCTTTAGGAAAAGCAGAGCTCAGACATGGTTCCGGGAAAGGATATATTTAGCTATCTCTTGCTCTCCAGTTCCCTGGTCTTCCTGAAAGATTCCAGACCCTCTCTTACATGCCTTATCACTTCCACTCAGGAGCCCAGGGGTGAGAGACAGTACGGTCAGCCAAAGAAAGACAAATAGATCAAGAAGCAGGTCCAGAGAGAAAAGTGTCTGTGTGTGTGCATGCACATTAGAGAAAGGGGAGGGTGGCAGGGGGGGAGACACGTTATGTAAGTCCATGGGGTCATGGCGTAGCTTGTGCCAAGACTGGCAGGATGAGTGGGTGTGTAAAACTAGAGAATCAGGTAATCTGGCTGAGAAATCTACTTCTTGCCTTCAAGACAGAGCTCTGAATCTTGGAAAAATGTAAAAAGGTACAAGGTTGGCTTAGGCTTTTTCCCTTACGGCCCTTTTTCTCATCCCTTAGGGCTGACTCCACCTAGGTCTAGAATAAACAAAACTAATTAACATCTTATTAGCCCTTCCTGTCCCTTTCAGTCTGATGCTCCTTTGACTAATTAAACTGACAGACACCAAGAGTTAGGGTCGTGGCCAGCAGCAAACCGTCCTGAGGGTCAGAGGTGCGGGCCAGGGCGTGCAAGAGCCTAGGCCCCAGCAGCTCAGTGGCGCTGAATCCTGGCTCCTGCCCAGCTCGGGTAACGAGCCGCAAATTACCCAAATGTGCAAATGACCAGGCTTGACAGACAGGAAAGAACATACAGGCCGGGTGGAAGAGTGTAGGGCCGTGGGGCTGTGCTGACCAGGTCTTACCAACTGAAAATTGTAGTGTGCGAGCTGAGCCCTGCGGATTCTCCGGCTGAGGGTCAGTCCCGAGTCAGCGTCCAGGTCACCGACCAGTCCCGCAGCTCGCAGGCTCTGCTGTGCCTGGGGCAGAGGGTCATTGATAGGAACTTGATTTAATGGAAGGCTGAGGAAGTAGAATACCCCAACACCAGTTTTCCTCAAGCTCCCCCACCTGCTCTTCCTTCCTCTGCCTTCACGCTTTCTGGGTCTCTTCACGAACCCTCTTCACTCTCTACACTGAGGCCCCTCTGCAGCCCCCATAGCTTCCTTGTCTGCCTCATCCTGCAGCCAAGCCTCGCTGGACTCTGCCTGTTTCTACACATCACTCTACACCACCAACCAGCTGCTGGGCTCTAGTACTGTCCATTAGCCTTACTTCTCTCTAGAAATGAAAAATAAGAACAACATTCATCCAAGGCCCCTTCTGTGCCATGTACCTTATTGTCTATTTAACATTTACACTTGTTTAATTTTCACAAATCTCCAGGCAAGGAGGGATTAGCTCAGTTTTCAGATGTGGAATTCCCAGCATGTAGCAATTCCCATTGCTCGTCCCAGGCATCGGCCCCCATCCTCACCTCTCTGGCATATTCCTCCTGCTCTGTCCCCACAGGGATGACCACCACCTGGAACGGGGACAGCCACAGTGGCCTGATTGAGAGAAGAGAGGAAGGCAAATTATTTATCCTGGCTCGGATCACAAGTGTGGCTGCAGAGAGCAGATTCTAGAAGGAAATAGAAGCTGGAGTCTGAAGGGGGCCAGGATCTGGAGCACACACTGCCTGGTTTGAGGGCCAGGACAGGAATCAGGGTCAAAGGTCTCACCATTTTCCCCCACAGCTCTCCACCAGCACTCCCAACATCCTTTCCACGGAGCCAAGCACGGCGCGATGAATGAGGACTGGACGCTCTAGGGCCCCTGACTGCCTTGGAGGGAGATGGGGGTGGACAGAATGGAGAAGCATCACAAAATGAGCACCCGAGATTACCTTCAGTTTCCAAGAAATCTTCTACCCCGGCAAGGGAGGGTGTGGAAGATGTGGCTAAGTTCTAAGGATAGAAGGGGAAGTTGGCTTCCACCTAGTCCGTGAGCCGAAGGGAAAGGGGAGAGGACAAGGTGCCATACCCCTTGTACTGGAGGTCAAATCTCAGGGGCAGCTGGAAATCAAGCTGGATCGTCCCACACTGATGGGGTCGACCCAGGGCATCGCGGACGTGCACATCAATCTGGAGAAGACAGAAGGGAGGACACGCGAGAAACCAGAGCCAGTGCCCTCCACTGCATGTCCGCCCCCTGTCTACCCACATCCCGGGCTGTGTGGAGAGACACGGCATCCTGCTCCATGTCATTCACTGGAGCCTCTGGCAGTGGCTCTTTCCATTTAATAGTGATGTAACATTAGGGGACGTTAACATTCACATGAATGGCCCAGCCTCGCCTTGGCCTCTCAATTCCATGAGTTTCTCATCCCAGAGACCTTCACCCAAGCCCACACTGTGGCCATGACCTTCATCCCACCACCTCCCAGGATGGCTGCGCCTCTGAAACAATCCATCAGACACCTGCTATGATTCCTGTATCCTGTCCTTCCAGCTCTGACAATTATTCCTATTAATGACTCTTCAATTTCTCAGCTCCTTAACTCACTTTTCTTCACACGCATAGGCCTCTCGGCTTTTCCCTCCTCCGTTTTTCTCCATGAAGCTATAACCACTCTTCTGGTTCCCTGGTATCACTGTTCTTCTGTCTCATCCATATGACAAAACTCCACCTTGGCAGGATCCTCACTGCCCACCTGCCTGGCCCTGCAACAGAGCTGCCCCGCGTTGCCCAGCATACCACACACTACAGATGCAAAAACAGTGACTGACGCAAGGGGCCGCAGTGAACCTCAACAGAAGCCGTGCTGTCGCCAGCGGTCCACGGGCGGTCCTAACCAACTCTGTGCCCTGTTCTCCTCAAGGATGCTCAAGCTTTCTCCTCAATTCCCTGCTTTAGCTCCGTCATGACAACCTTCTCTTCCCCACTCCCATCTCAGCAAATGTTCCTGCCTCCTACCTTGTGGAGAATTCCAATAACTGACAGCATGAGAAAGGAAAAACATCTCAGCTTCTGTCACCACACCTATACATTTCCTTGCACCTACCTCAGCCTTTCCTCCTATCTCCTAAACGAAGGCACAGGGGTCCTGTCTATGGAGGGCTCTGGATCCCATCCCTTATGATGTCCCACAAATGTCCCTCTACTGAAACCCCTTCTACAACTTCAACTTCTCCCGAACCAAACAGGCTCCCTCTCATCACAGCATTTAAACATCTTCAAGCAACATCTCTTTGGATCTGTCAGCTACTCTCCTTTGCCTTTATAAAAACCAATGTTCTTTAAGGTTTGTTTGCTTTGGCCACACCACGTGCGGCTTGTGGGACCTTAGTTCCCCAACCAGGGATTGAACTTGGGCCCTCAGCAATGAAAGCGCTCAGTCCTAACCACTGGACCATCAGGAAATTCCTTAGAGCATATGTTTTTGAAAGAGTTATATTCATTTATTCACTTCTGATTCCAACCCCTGTCCCCATTTTACTGGAAAATGGACCCTCAAAACCTAACAGCCTTGGGGATTCCCTGGTGGTCCAGTGGGTTGAGATTCTACCTGCCAGAGTGGGGACACAGTTTCGATCCCTGATTCTGGAAGATCCCACATGCCTTGGAGCAATTAAACCTGTGCACCATAGTTACTGAGCCTGCAAACCTCAACTACTAAAGCCCATGTGCCTAGAGCTTGTGCTCTGCAATGAGAGAACCCACTGCAGTGAGAAGCTTGCACCCTGAAACACTGCAGTGAACAAGAGCCTCTGATCGCCACAACTAGAGGAAATGCTCATGCAGTAACCAAGACCCAGTGCAGCCAAGATTAATTAATTAAACAAACAGACCTAACAGCTTTTTCACTATATCCAGCAGGCACTTTTCAGGCTTTTTTTTCACTGATTTATTTCACCTCTTTTAACCTGCCATGTCACTCCTCGACCCAGCCTTGCCTACAATGTTCTCTCCTGAGACATCTTCTTACTTAACCAACGATTACTTTTCAGATTAGAAAGAGATTCCTACAGGAAACCTTTTTTGACCCTCCAGAGTAACATGCTCCCTTAGTACCTACACAGTACTGATCCCATGGTGCTGAAAACACCTTCTTTATCTCCCAGAAGCTTCACCAGACCTAAGTTCCATGAGGGCAGGAAATGTATTGCTCTTCTTTACATCCTACACAAGTTTAAACACATTCCTTCGTATCTATTAAACATTTAATAAAACAAAACCAGAAGATGAATAAGTAAGACTCTAATCTGGGTCCCCAGCTTACCTTAGGCCCATAGAACGCACCATCTCCAGGGCTGAGATCCCATGGTGCTCCAAATTCTTCTAGGGCCTGCTGCAGGACCTTTAGAGAGAAGCAGATAAGAAAAGAAATATGTCGCCTTAGACTTTACAAGCAGCATATCTCATTAGCTCCAGCAATGATCCTCTCAGCACCTGCCTCTACCAGGGACCTTTATTCCCACCTCCCCTCCCCTTCCATTAGACTGCTTTATCTGCCTCTGCTTCCCTACCACTTGCTCACCTGCTCGGCCTGGTCCCAAAGGCAAGGCTCTCCCAGGAAGCCAGATGGCCGGGTAGACAGTGCCATGCGGAAGGAAAAGCCAAGGATGGTGTAGACAGAGTGGAGGAAATCAAGACAGGCTCGGATCTCCGCTCGCAGCTGGAGGAATAAGGGTAGGTGAGCTGCATGCCAGCTAGAGCTCTGGGGTCAGAGTGGTAGTTTGAGGGAAAGAAAGCAAAAACATAAAGGAATGTTGGAGATAGAATGCAGCTGACTTATAGTATATAAAGAGGGCAGCTGAGGGTCAGGAATGTTGGCAGTTCACAAGGAGAATGAAAGGTGGTTTAGACTGCTTCAGTGGAGCTGGGGAAGGGCCACCTGATCCGGTGCACAGAAGATGTGGGCGTCATCCTGCTGGAAGCACCGAAGCCGGGTCAGGCCCCCCAAGCTGCCAGAGCCTCAGCCCGGTGCAGGGCCCCGAAGTCGGCCAGTCGCAGGGGCAGCTCTCGCCAGGATCTGGGCCGGTGGGCGAACATGAGGCTGAGGTTGGGGTGGGGAAGAGTCAGGGCCACAGAGAAAACTAACCCCTGAGGCCTGCTCCCCGCCCAGTCCACTTCCCTTCTTTGCACTATCGGCTGAGGGCCTCACCCTGCCTCTTGCTGAGTCCTGCCTGGTTCTCAAGTGAAGTTCTCAGTAACAATAACAGACACCACTTCCTGTGCCCCTGTTCTGTGACAGGCGTTGAACTGAAAGAGGAACCTGAGACAGCAGCTCCAAACCCTTGCTATTACCCATGATGAGACTGAGGCTTAGGGAGGTATGATGATTTCCCCAAATTCACATGGGGAGATAGAGGGCAGATTCAAGACTCAAATCCAGGGTTCCAACACTATTTCAAGGTGCCTTCTATTAATATTTAGCAAACCGGCTGCCTAACCCTAGCCGCAGAAGAAACTAGGTCTCCTGGCTCCCAGCTCACCAATGTGCAGGGCAGTTCATGGGCTTGAGGGCGAGTGTGTCTGTGGTGGGGCTGGCAGAGTGGTCGCTCTGAGAGCTGGAGGGCCTGTCCAGGCCTGGTGGCTGCAGGGCAAACATGTCTTCCCGATAATGCTCCCAGTGCCCTGACAGCTCCCAGAGCTTCGTAGAAAACAACGTGGGGGTTTTCACTTCTGAGAAACCACGGCGGGTGTATTCAGCCTGCAGAGGAGATGTAGACATGGGAGACCAGAGTGACTGGGAAGCAGAGGAGGCAGGGTGGCAGCTGTGTGGCTCTCCTGGGCCCTCAAGTCATGCTGATCACAGCTACACCTAGTAATTACCACACCCCCTCTCTATACTCCCCACAGACGCACTGCTCTTGACTAAGGTGACTTGCACTCTATCATTCCAGGTAGTGCTAGTGGTAAAGAACGCACTGCTGATGCAGGAGACATAAGACATGTGGGTTCAGTCCCTGGGTTGGGAAGATCCCCCAGAGAGGAAATAGCAACCCACTCCAGTATTCTTGTCTGGGAAATTTCATGGACAAAGGAGCCTGGTGCGCCACAGTACCTGCAGCTGCAGAGTCAGACACAACTGAAGTGATTTAGCACACGTGCGCTCTACGGTATTAATGTTCAAACTTCTAATTCCTTTAACAGTTGGATTCTTCTAGGCCCTCAGTCCCCCTCCAGTCATCCTCCCCTTGAACATGGGTCCTCCTTACCCTGATAAAAGCCACCAGTGCATTATACACCCTTGTCCCTCGAGGCAGGAAGAAGCAGCTCCCAGGGCTCAGTTCATGGAAAAAGAAGAGCTCCTGTTCCTGGAGTCGGAATCAGCAATATCACTTCAAGGTGAAAGCAGGGCTTGAAAACCCAGAAGAGATTACTTGACAGAGTTGCTCAGTTTGTGGGATTCTGAATTTGCTCCCAACTTCACAGATCAGGTTCCCTCCTGGCTCTGCAACCCTTATCATCACCACCTCCTCTGCCCCCATCCCCCAAGTCTCTATACCTTCCCAATGCGCCGGTGGTCCCGTAACTCTGCTTCCTCCCTCCATTCTTCCCAGGCCCTCAGCTCGTCTGCAGTGGGGAAGGAAATGCCGGATACTCTCTGCAGCTTCTCTGGGGCACCTGGAAATCTCCACACTGATGAAGAGTTCTGTGGGAGGATAGAGGGAGTCAAAGGGAAGATGAGGACTGAAGGCACCCATCCAACCTCCTTCAATCCTCAGATGATACTCTGGATGCAAGGATCGCAGGTACCCACTTGACAACAATCCCATCTCGTCTCTCTCACCACTTTTCCCACCACCCCCAGCAGCAGGATGCCCACCCCATCCTCCAGACGACCCCTGACATGTTTACCACCCTGGAGGTACCTAGGCCTTGGTTTCTACACATGTGCTGCTCAACTCTAACTGTATCTTGTCACCTCTGCATTCTCACCAGCACTATCTTACCAGCACCCCTGTACTTCCTTCCCCTTCTAATCAACAATGGCACAGGGAAGTAACCCTAGCAGTGGTCAAATATTAAGTCCACCCATCTCCTTAGCAAGCTCCCATACAGTCATGAGAAAACAATCTCCCACGCTGTTCCTGGATCCATGAAATTCAAATGCCTCTGCTTCTCGTTCCTTGAACAACAGTACTAATAAGAAACTGCCTGCATTTTATAGTACTTTTAACTTGTCCTCACTTTCTCTTCTGTTAGTTGGTTTTGTCTCTATGATATGGCCCTACTGGCAGGACAGGAATTTACAGCCTCATTTTACAGCTGGGGACCATGGGCAAGGAGATTTATCCAAGGCCATATACTTATCAGTGGCAGAGACAGAACTCAGAGCAGATGTCTAGGTTTTCAGTCCAGGGCTTTGCTTTACCTGTCTGCCTCTCCCCTCACTCCCTGCTTCCTGCTCCTACTCCAACTGACAGTTCACCCTGCCCAGGAGCAGTATTTTTATAAAGGGCAGGCCTCTGACCTAAAAGAATATTCTCTCTGTGCCTGTCAAATGGTGTTCCACACCTGCTCTCTCCTCAGGAGTCTTCCCTAATGACCCTGTCCAGTCTGTTTATGCCCTCTGCCATCTCTCTTGGTGGTAATGTCTGACTATGGAATTTGAATTGGCTTCTGGGCTCTGGCAGGGTGTCGAGTATCTGTCACTAGATGGGAAGTTTCTAGAAGGCAGGGACAAAGTTTCTTTCTCCTTCCAGATTCCTCCCTTAGCTATCAGAGCAGAGAAGGGGCTAAGAATCACCTTTCCCTTCCTCAACTCACTCCAGTGAAAACACAGGCATCTCAAGCTAACCCAGTCCTCATGACTGACCGACAGCAGCTTCAGGGCTCCGATCTGTCCAGTATGCCGAAGGTGGGGGCCTCTGCACAGGTCAACCAGCATGCCACACCTGGGAGAAGGAAGGGGCCAGTGAGTGGTTTCCAAATTCTTGAGCTTCTGAGTTTCTCCCTCTCAGGGTATTTAGCTGACAGAAAGAGATGCAAAGAACTGCTCCACAGAGAGAGCAGTGAGAGATAAATGTCATGCCATTCTTTTGGAGCACCACGGCCTCTCTTCTTCCCCAACACCAGCCCTGGCCTTCCTTAGCGCAGCCCCGCCTCTCCCTATTCCCCTCAGCGTCAGCAGCTCTCACCCATACACTGTTGCCGTTGGGCCTGTCACCTTCTCCTCAATCAAGCGAAGCTTAAAGGGGTTATCCTGGAAGAAGGGGAGAGTGAGGACAAGCCTTCATTCTCACAGAGACATCCCGGAGAGAGCCACTCCTCCCCTCACACCTCTCGATCATTCTCCTAAACCTGTGTGTCTCCACCCCACCTTGAAGAGCTGGCGAAGCTGAGCCCGTGAAGCCTCCAGTCTCCGAAAGGGCTGAGCAGCAGCTGCAAGGTCCTGGCAAATCCGTTCCAAAACAGGCAGCTCTGAGCCCTTGACTGTCCTGGAGAGATGAAGGATGGTTGGCTGGCCTCTGTCTGCTAGGGAGCAACACCTGGGTGACACACCTGGGTACTGGCTAGGGGGTGAATTCTGCTCTCCGGAAACATCTAAAGTTACTGGCAAAGACAAAGAGACTAGGTGAAAACAAATGGGAAATTAGGTTCAAAGTTTACAGCTGGAGGAAAACAGCTCTAGGTATGAAATTAACTGCTGCATGCAGGCAATCTGGATAAACAAAACTAGCACAACAGTAATAAGGGATGAAGTAAAAGTTGAATACGTAAAGGCTAGAGAAGGCAAGTTTCAAGCTGATTTAGATAAGGAAGGACATGGACTAATAGAGACGGTGATACCCATGTCACAGCTGAGGCATGGAGGGACCTTGCCCCCAGTTTTCTTTCTCCTCCAAACTGAACATGCATGAGGCTCCAGAAAAGGCCTCAGAAACCATCTCAGTAAAGAGGTACAAACTTTCAGTTATAAGATGAATAAGGCCTGCGGAACTAACATATAGCACTGTGGCTAGAGTTGATAAATTCTGTATTGTATAACTGAAATTCTCTAAAAGTAGTTCTTAAGCATTCTCATACATACAAAAAAAGCATGTGATAATTGATTATGAGAATCCTTCTACAATGTAGACATATATCAAATCACCATGACTATACTTTAAATAAATTACAACTGTATTTGTCAATTAGACCTCAAAAAAAGAAAAATATGGTGATATCTCTGAAAAAAAAAAAAAAGCACCCCAGAATTATTCTCCTCCTTCCTTGTATTACTCACCGTTCCTTTCCTAAGAAGAAATCATGGTAAAAGCCACATTCTGTGCTTGGGCCTTGGCAGAGGACAGCACCTAGAAGCTGTTCAGCTGCTGCCCCCAGGACATGGGTACTGGAGTGCCAGAATACCTGGGTTCACAAGAAAGGAGTTCATGAGTTCACAGCCTTCTCCTTTAGGCCCTACCTCTCTGACCTCAGAAAAGCTGATGTGAACCAGTTATGAGTAACTATCACAAAATGTGGCCCCTGAGCTTGGGGGTGACTGCCTAATAGTAAAAGACAAACAAACAACAACAAAACTGAATATAAAAGAAGGCCCCTAGAAGCAATGCCCAGAAAAGAGTAAGCCCCACTCCTCACTGCTTTCCAGTTCCAGAGCATAGTAGGAGGTCAGTTAGTTTTCATACCATCCAAGCTGACATGGAAAAGTGGAGGGGAAGCCAGGTCATGTGCCCAGTTGTGCAAGCCACACTAGAATTAAAAACGTGCTACTGATGACTTATAGGTCTCAAGAGCTGGGGGGCTAACCAGGCATATTATCTGTTTTCAACTTAATTCTCTCCCTTTCACTAGCACAACTAGTCACTGCTTAATAAACCCAGGCTAAGTAAAAACTTCCATCCTAAGTTTCCAGCTTAGCCAGGACCAGTCAAGACAAGCAATATGCCGTAAGCCTCCCAACTGCACTTGGAGAAACTGAGGCAAGGGAAATAAACGCTAGAAATGCCTACTTAAACATCTCTTAGTTTAGTAGCCACTGTATCCCCTATAAGGAAGAAGCTTACCGCTTTCCCCTGTGCAGAATCGAATGTCAGAAACCTGAGGTCAGCATCTGTCTCCAAGGGCCGCTCAGATCATAAGGTTCTCCATTCACTTGAGCAGCCACTGCAGTATCTGCCAGGTTTGAACTTCAGCAGTGAGGAATACAGGTAAAGAAAAAGACAAGGTTACAATCCAAAGGCGAAGACAGGAACTAATCTCTTAGCAACTCCAAACCTGCAAAGAGAAAACGGGAGCAAGATAATTTATCATTCCCCTCCACCCTCCATGCCTAATGGAGGAAGGTCAGAGACGATGAATCTAATGCAGATTGAAAAGGAATTAGCAGGAAATCCTATCTTGAGAAGGATGGGATAAACATACAAAGTCTTTTCCCTACTCAAATTGAGAAAGAGAAAGCAGAGATAGAAGCATTATCCTGGTAGGTGCAGAATGAGCCTAGTACCTGATCTGCTGGGCTAGTTGGTAAGGAGTTGTCTTCCACGCTACAGCATCGACTTTCTGACCTCCAGGAAGTGATATCTTAATAGTCCGCTGTTCCTCCTGTGCCATGCCTGCTAACCTCTTTACCTGAGCAGTCCACAGCTCCTCAAAATGGCCAAGCCGCTCTACCAACCAGTGTGGAGGGGTCGGCACAGCTGCCTGGAGGGAAAGATGTTAACTAGTAACACAGGTTCCATCATTCCTTCCTGGGATTGGGACCGCGCGAAATTAGAACATTTAAGTGGCCGTGGTCCGAATCCTGGGCCTTTAAAAACACTGGGTGATACAGGGCGCTAGGCTAGATCTAGGCTCCCCAGGCTGCCAACACGAGGGAAGAAATGGCGCATCTAAGGGCTAGGGTAGTCCGGTTCGGGGCCGCTGGGTGTCAAGCAGGGTTAAGAGCCTACACTTTGGGGGTTCCGCTGGGCTGGGTCCAATGTGGCTCGGAACTTTTGGGTACCTCACGCACCGTGTGCAGCCTGCAAGCATGTAGCCCTGGGAACCGAAGCCGCCAACACCTCTGATACAGCCCCATTTTCCCTCAGTCCGGTCCTACATACTCAAATGATCGCCGCTTCTCCTTCGCCAGATTCCTCACTGACGTCGGGCCAACAACATCCATGCCTATTGGTTACTACAGCTGCCACTCCAACCTGGGACCACCTCCAGGAACTCCGAGGAGGAACACCCCACGCAGCACTAGCAGCGGTGTGGGTGGTTCCGCCTGACCGGAAGCCCTAAACTGTTACACGCGTAGGCTATTCCAGAGACCTGCAGTTTCAGATCAAAAGAGCAGTAAGATATCCTGCGGCTTTGAGGACAGGGGCAGGAAAATTTCCCAGAATGCAAGCGGAAGAGAAACAGATCGGAGAGGGTAGTCATTTCCTTTTAACCATACTTTCACATAGTCTTCACTGGCAGGTAGGAAACAGATAAAAGCATATACTTTGAGATAAGACAGATCTAGTGTAAATCCTGGGAATTGTGTCATTTTGGGTAAATTAACTTCTAGAATTCCCTAGCGGTCCAGTGGTTAAGACTCTGCTCTTCCACGGCAGAAGCCACAGGGAACTGGTCAGGGATCTAAGAGGACACAAGCCAGGCAATGCGACAAAACCAGACACTCTCAAACAAAATAAACTTCTGAACTTCAATTTTCTTATCTATAAAATAGGAATAATAATAGTTCTCATTCTGAATTAAGGTTAATTTTGTATTGTCTAATATATTGCATAGTACATAGTAATGGGCAACACTAGTGACAAGCTATGAGAATAAATGAACATGACCACTTTGGGGCTAGAGCAAAGAATCTGCAGACTGCATTCTTTGGCATCCCTTCATACTCATGGTGCTTAAAGAGGGCTCTTTAGAGGCCCCTTAATCTTACAGATGAGGAATTTAAGGTCAGAGAAGGTAAGTGGTTTAATGCCAACTGATGCTGGATTCTGAATCCAAGTTTCGTATTCTTCTACCACAACAGACTTTCTCTGGTAATAAGAGTTTATTCCCAATACAATTCCTCCAACAGCTCAGAAAGAAGTGCCTAACCCTAGAACCTTAGCTCTCTGCTTCCAACCAAGACTCCCTCTAATTCCCATCCTAGCTCTCTTTTAGCCCTCTCCCTGCTATTCCAGAATACAGGACTAGGTGTATTTGATTTGTTTTCTATAGTAAAAATTGAAACACAACCAGATTTGTAAAGTATGAAGGGAAGTGGATTTAGGGACAGATGTGAGGTTCTTAGTAATTCCCATTAGTCCCCTCACCTGGGGGTGGGGATGGTTGGTGTTGGTTCTCAAGTTTCCAATGGTGATGTTATCAAGCATTGTGGAGGAAGAGCTGTCATAGAAAGGTGTTTAATCTAAGTTTCCAGAGGTTCTGTCTGGGGAGGCAGCAGTTGATCTGAGTCACAGGCACCACTCCGGATCTTGGCTCCATCTTCTGGTATGTTAGACACCCTGAAATACAAAAAAGAAATAGACAAGAGTGTGGAAGAGGAAGATTACTGGTATGTGTGTGTTTGGGAGAAGGCAGTTTTTAAATGGCAGTCAGGAAGTGTGACAGCAGGCAGAACTCGTCCTATGGCTCTGCACCAAAAGGGACAGGGAAGTGTTACACTGCATGCGACAAAAGGGTAGCTGCTCCATAAATAACTAAGAATATACCGATCACTGTCCTGACTTGAAACCCCATAGGACTTGTATACTGACACACACCTTCTTTAACCATTCTGCTTTGGGAGGATAGTAGAGGGATGGTGGGATAAGTAGATTAATTACAGTTACTGAGTAGCTGCTTGCACTCATCCCTCAAACATGTACAGCCTACTTCCTATGCGCGATGCACTGAGCTAGGTGCTACAGGATGCCAATCAATCAACTGCTAATCACCACTTATGTGATCTGGTTTGCAGTGAAGGAAGGAATGTCATGTTATTCCATCCCTCCCTGTGTCACAGGCAAGCCAGCAAGCAAGCAGGCAAGAGTAAGCTAGTGAAGGCCAACACATTAATCACCAGGTCTTCACAATTTCTGATCTGTGACTAGCACGTCTCAGCCTCAGAATTTTAGCCTATTAGCCTGCTGGGGAAATATCTGTTGCTAAAACTGCTCCTCCCTTCCACAAGAATATTACTCAACAACTACTATGTGCAAATGCCATGCTTCACTATCTCACTGAATTCCGAGAACCCCAAGTAGTAGTTCTTCTTACAGTCCCTTCAAAATGTTGAAAATGACTCTCAAAGAAGTCAAGCCCCACTCCATCTGAATGCAGGACCAGTGTTGTTATGCTGTCTCACAGGGACCAGGATCATCATCATGCATCATGTTTGCTAGCTCATCTTTTCTCTCTCTCCAGGGAACAGTACTAGGAGCCTTTGGGCCCTAAGAGGCCTTTAATAGGGTGGAGAGAAAGTTAATGAAAAGCCAAGAAAACAGGCAAAGAGGCATCTTACCAAATAACCTCCACTAGTCTAAGGTTAAGGAAGAGTTTAGGAAATAATGCCAGAAAGTTTCATAGAAGTCTAGGGAAAAGAACTCCTCAGAAAAGGGTACACTAGACCCTGAATCAATTTTGAGAAACTCTCAGCATTACTCCTCTTAGAATAGACATTGTTAGTTACAGCTTTGGTTGAGGAGGTATTGTTTTTTACCATCTTTAACTGTTTGTAAGAATTCTCTCCATGGAAAATACAGTACATTTCTCTCCTGTTATCAGCAGCAACACATACCTCCAAATCTTCATTCTTAGAAGCAAAATTTCCTTACACCAAAGCGGTAGAAGAGATATTGAGGGAAAAAAGAGAAATATAAGAAGATAAAATACAAGAAAGGTTTGTTATCACTGCCACCAAATGGTTTTGAGGCCCAAAGAACTAGCAGAGTGGCTAAAGCGTAGGTGCTGTCAGGAGGTTAGGTTAAAAAAATTTCTTCCCCCCCTTAGTAAGATCTAGCATGGGGCCAAACTTTAACTTTGCTTTATATATACTACAAAGAGATAGTCCAGCCAACTTCGCTGAGTAAATTGAGGGGGAAACATTCTAGCCAGAGCATGGGGATAAATTGAAAATAAAACCTTGGGCTCCCCTAAAGTCTCTACTAAATTACTCTTTCCTAAGACATTTCTTGAGTCAGTACAAGAGAAATACAGCCACCACCATGCCTTTTAAATGCCCTGGTTGGTCAGTTCAAGAAAATATGAAGTCTCCCAAACACAGGAGCCAGTGTCAAGTTTGATGCTGAAATAAAGTTACAAAAACAAAGACCTAAGTACCCTGAAGGAAGGTCCTAGATATTATCTGTACAACTATATGGCCCACTACCCAAAATCCAAGATTCCAACTTAATACTTAATCGTTACTGCCCTTGGCAACAATTGGCCACCTAGAAAACATGAGACCTTGAGTACTGCCTTATGTAGGTGCAAAGGATTTCTAGCCAGGGGAGGAGGAAACCCATCTCTTTTCTACCCATTCCAACTGAAACACCCCAAGAAAAATGTAGGAAGTTTCAAGTCTTATCTCCTCCTTCCCACAAATTAGGTGACAAAGGACTTAATTCTCAAGAAAGGGATCCAATGGGGAAGGGAAAGAAAGGAATGTTGGAACATCTAATTTGCTAAGAACCCCAGCAGATCCAGGGTGTGCTGGGTTAGTCAACACACTTCTGAGTCAAGCACCAAGAAACTGCAGCCTGTTATTTGTTTCCTCCGTTGGCACTGCTCACTAGCCCCTCCACCCACATCTGTGTTCTCAACTTTTGACTCCTGCCACAGTGATAAAGGAAAAGGATAGGGGTAAAAAATGGAACCATAAAGTAATTGCAATTATCAGTTTCTAAACAGACCTCAGCCTTCTTATCCGGTTCCCCTCAAACTTGTAACTAAGTATTGTTTCTTCTGTCCTCCTCCACCCCCTAGTTTGTCAGAAATAATTTGTTTTACATGGCACTTGCTTCTTTCCTTTAAAGCACGTCCTTCTTTCTACTTCTACATGGGGGGAGAACAGGATGTTTACTTAAGAACCATCTCATGGGTGTCCCTCTTGCAGCCTCGAGTTATTACTCAGCAACTGTGAACAGCAGCTGACCGGACTTGCCTATATGGTTTACTCATAATCAAGTATGAGAAACACCTCCATACCCTAAAACATACTGTCTACATACATGAGGGGGCAACTCATTCCTTCTATATTGGCCAAATAAAACAATTTTGTGGAAGTTGTGTATTTTCAACATGTCCAGAAAGGCCACTGAGTTCTAAAAGCTGTTGCTTCCTTGGGATGGGGACAGGAATCAGGTGGCAAGTCAAGGCCCCAAGTGGGGACCAGGAAGTTAGGGTGAGCCGGATTCCAGAAGCAGCCAGTACAGTGTACACCCCTACCTGCTGGGTGTGTTCCTAGACTGTGCTATTTCTGAAGTGTCTGATTACATGCGTGCAGTTTCACATATTCAAGGCTGCTATTTAGGGCCTTCTACACTGCCAGGGATCCAGGCCTGGTCTAGATGCAATGACTCTCTTTACCTGTTTAGCCAACATTAAGCCTCACCGGGTCATGAAAAGGGATGGGGTGAGAGAGGGGTTGAGTGTGGCTTCTGTTACTGGCAATATGTGAGAAGGGTAGATGTGGGCAAAGAATTGGCCAGAAGGATCCAGACTGCCACTGCCCCAATTTTATGCTTGCTTTAAAAATATTTTGCTCACAATTGTACAATTTTTTGGGAAGACGTACAAAATTATCATCCATATGGTACACCCACTTCATTACCAACCACTCCCTCAACATCTTGATCTTACCCCACCTGTTGTCCAAAATTGAACTGCCATAAAGGATCAAACAAAACCCACAAGGCCATAAAGATCTTAAGAAGCTCAGAATGCCTTCAGTGACATTGACTGCAGAAGTCAAAGCAGAAAGCTGGACAAGATCAGAGAGGGGAAAAGTCAACCACACAACAAAGGAAACCATACTTTATTAAACAGGAAAACAAAAACATAATATTGGGGGCAGATTAAAAAAAAAAGGAATGGCTGGAAGAGAGGAAAGCGCAAGCGGTCACAAGGCAGGCTTGAGACAGGGGGCGGGGGGGTCTTTGGCGTGTGTTTGCCTTAGACCTGTGCAGGTGCACACACACCAGCCCCTCTACCCTCCTTGCATGTTTAGACCAAAAGCAAATACAACTGTATCTTCAGAGATATATTCAGGCTTTTCTTCCTGCTTCCTGTAGCTGGTTTCACCTTCAGCCCTGGACAGTCATGTAGGGTCTTTGCTGAAGAAAATTTAGGTCTTTCCAACAATAGGCCTGTTCCTCAAAGCAGCAGTTTCAGCTTCTGGAGAAGTTCCCTCCTATTTGCATTCACCAGAGAAGCCAGGGGCCCTTGGTCAAAGCCCCAAATCTCAAAGAAAAATGTCAAACCTTTAGAACTAGTTATTTTATTAAATGATATTAATACACATTTCAAAAGGATTTCATTGTTGTTGCCTCTAAAGCATGTACTTGTTTTGTTTTCCACACTGAACACGTGAGAATATCAATCCAACATATCTAATTTAAATCTTAACAGGCACCCCAGCCCATTCAAAAAAAGGGGGGGGAGGAGGGGAGGCAAAAAGGAGAAAAAGCAGTAATTTACAGCGGCTTCAAAACAGTAACAGCTGAAGCTTACTTCTGCATGAACCAGTAACTTCAGGACTGATAGTGAATATTCTGCAATTAGGAGTTTTAGCATATTCACATTATCTAGATAGGTTTGCTGTACCATATACATCACAAACATTGTATTCCTGGGACTGGAAAGGATGAAAGGCCTATTCTCATCATTTTACCCTCCCTAGAAACAAACCAAATTCTATTTATTCTCAACAAAATTTGGGAGGGCAAATGGGAGCATGGATCGAGGTTGAATCTAAGCTGACTGAAGAGTAAACTTTTACAGAATATTTAAGGACTCAATTTCTGATATTGTATCACTGAATTTTAAGTGGTACCAGTGTACTCATGCCGCACCCACTGATTCTCTGTCTGTGATTTTACAGTGAGCACCAAGAACCTTAGTAACAACTTCGCATTATCTGTTTGCATACTGAATCATGTCCTTGCTAAGACACACTATGCTATGCTTTTTAAAAAATCTTGTTCTGAGGTTGAAATACAAAAGTCAGAGCATGGGCACGGAGTTTTAAATCACAGACACAGAAAGAATAAAACCCCTTTGTTTCATGTTATGAATACCAGAATTGCTTGTTCCACTATATCACATATATATACACATCGTTGTCTTCACTGACTGCTGTAGGCAGATGTCCTTAAAGGTAATGAACAGCTGACAGTTACAAATCCTCATTTCCATCCTGAAACAAATGGATTTTGTGGCTTAAAAAAACAAAACATACTCCACAGAAACCCAACCTTAAAGTCCATCATTTAAAACTGTACAAGGTCTTCCCTTTCATGTACTAGCTATCATGCTTCTCAGGACAATTAACCTGCCCCAACATTCAGGAAACCACTTTGCTGACCAACCCCCCATTTTCTGATAAAATCAAATGGTCAGAGAGCCTTTTCAAGTAAACACTACTTTTAGATTAATCGAGAGCAGCAGAAAGAATTCACATTCTTTTATTCTATAATGAAAAACATCCCACTTAATTTTCTGCAAAAGAAAAAATATCTATTTCAGTTTTGAGTTAAAACTCTCCCTTTACCTCCCCCCACCCCACCCTCACACTCTCTTATACTTTTCTCTAAACAAATGTCTTAGGACTCAGTTTAACTGTCTTGTTTCTTTGCTTTGCTACACTATATACCTCATCTCACTTACAACGCTGTGGTATCATGCATTTTTTTGCAGGGAGAGCTACAGGGCAGAGGCTTGAGAAGGTCAAAGAACGACAGCTGGCTTAAGACCAGAAATGCATTAGGCAGATGGAAGACTTGCAAGATCCTAACCACAGAAAACATGGAGAGCCCAAACAAGTAACATGGAATAAATTACACAAAAACTCCCACACTATGATGCACACCTGGTTTGAGCTGCTCTTTTACCTGCAAAGCAAGCTTATTCTGAGACAAAGAATCATCTTGTCACTACATTGCCCACGCTCTCCCATCTGTAAAACTTCACTGGGGGAATCCAAAGCAATTCCCACACTTCCTACAGTTACTTCTACACTAACTTTGAAGAAAATATGAAGCTTGCTAGGATTTCCTTTTATAGTCTTTTACTCATCTGGCTGGAGATTAGCAGTGTGTACTCTAGGGTAGATACTGAATAAAAAAATGTAGTAAAGCAACATTTGCTTTTCAGGGTCCCTAAACACTCAAAGCACAGTGATTGTCTTTTCCCAGTACTAGCTGTAGAAATACAAATAAGGAGCTTTTCCGTTCAGGGAGAAAAAAAGCACTTTTTTTTTTTCATGTAAAATGACTAAGGGCATAAATATTTTCTATTGAGAGTGGGAGGTGAGGATAAGGTTTGAGCCTTGAAATGTGACAGGTCGCTATCCATCGAGTGGGGTAACTTTAAACTAATCAGGTCCTCCTGTTTGTCTGCAAGGATATGTATAACATCCATTTGTCACCAAGACAGAGTTAAAGAGGTATAAAGAAAGATGCTACTGAACTTCCTCCTTCAGAATACCAAGATGGGTGAATACAGGACTAGGTCAAGGGTAAAAGAAAGAGAGAGACAAATATTTCCCTTTCCCCATAGTTAATTTTGGTGACAACTACCAACAAATGTCACAACATTAGGGAGGCACCGTGGTAAAAATGTCTACTTAAAAAAAAACAACAAACTGGGATAATATCTGAGAATGTTTCAGTTGCAGCTTTCTATCTACTGTAAAGTACAGTGACTTTCTGGCTAGACTAGAAATGTGAGAAAACTGAGGGAGAAAAAGTCAATGGAAAAAAAAAAAGCAGGAAGCAAGAGCTTGATGCCAGATACGTGAAACCACCTCAGAAATATGTTCATGACAGATGGCCAAGTCAGATCACACCATCAATGGCTCCTCTCTCTCACTCTCTGTATTGCAGTTACTTATTCTTTTAATTTTAATATAACTGGCCCTCTTTCTACTTAAAGGAGGAAAATTCTTCACTAGGATAAAATGAGGTCCTTATTTTCTCAAAGTTGTTGCCTGATAGAACCTCAGAGGCTGAATTAAAAAACAAAGGCTTGGACTTTGGGAGAAAGGTTAAGAACTCAACTTCAACATGCCTTTTAAAACAAAAGAAACCCCCCAAATAACTTGACAGGTCCGAGGTCTCCCACATTTCCTCCCTGCAACATCTCTTGGCTGTCCGCAGGCCACAGAGCACACAGGGAAGACAGCCACACCGCTTACAGCAGGTTAACTGAGCTGGAGAGAGAAGGGGACAAGAATCCCTCCATTGACCACGTGATAAGCCAAGCCCCAAATGACATCCCAACATTGCACATGGTATTATCTGTACTGATGGAAGTTTTATTTCAAATGTAGTAATACTCAATAGATGGGGTAAAATAAGATTTGTTCTCCTCCCCACCCTTCAAACCCCCAGCCAAATGAAGTGGCTTAGTTGTGTTTCTTTGGCCCCCACCCCCTTAAAATACAAACATCTTGGAAAAGGTACGTATAAGTGCAGTGGGTGGGAGGACTGGATGGAATAGTGAAATGTAAGCATATATAACTTTTTAATTTGGAAGGGAGGTCCTTTGTCATAATAAAAAAAGAAAAAATAGATCAAAGGAGGGAGAACAAATAAAAACAATGATAATAAACCAAACTCCTACTTCCAACGCTCTCTACTGTTCAAATGCCTTTCCCTTAGTTTCCATCAGTACCTGGGCGGGAAGAATGGGCGTTTTGGTGCAAAGAACGGAGGGCCCCTAGCGAAAGGTGGCCTGGGTCTCTTTAAACTGTGGAAAGGGTCTCTGCTGAGAAAAGGCTCCCTAGGCCGGAAGTCTGGCCGGGGACTCCGCAAGATCATACCACTCCGGTTGATGGCGTCTCTGTGCGAGGGACCCAAGGGGGGGCCACTGCTGCTGTTGCCGCCTCCCCCACCTCCTCCTCCATGGGCTGGGCCCAAGTGCTCCAAAGAATGGGAGGGCAGGCTCAGGCTCTCGCGCACACGGCTAAGGCCGGGGCCGTTGAGGTCCCGCTGGGTGGGGCCCCCATGGTCCCTGGGTCCTGGGAGCACCCCGAAATGATCAGCCAGGGTCCCCTGAAGGAGGGAACTATGGTCCTTGGGAAATACTGCCACGGCCCCCGCCACTCCGTGCTCTGCCAGTGGTGGGGTTGGGAAGGGTACAACCCCAGAGT
>SJXQ01000588.1:0-31900 GCA_006408695.1 Aepyceros melampus | reverse complement strand
CGAAGGGGTTCGAAAGATCCACAGAGGGTAGATGAGTAGGTGCATCTCGAGAGAAGATACCACCATGATCCTTAGGAGGGGCGGGTGGGGCAGATGATGGCCCCACTGGCTCTCTCTGGAAGGGTGTCCCATGATCCAAAGGGGATGGGGGGAGATGATGCTCAAATGTTGAGTTGAAACTGTTGGAACGGAAGCTGCCGACACTTTCCTGAAATTGGGGTGCTCGTTCTTTGTATGGTGCTGTTTTAAAGCCAGTGAGGCCTCCGCTGCCCCCACCCCAAGGGATGCCAACTCAGAGGCACTTGAGGGGCCATTGTCAAAGGAGCCTCCTGAGGTGCTCAGATCAAACCAACCCACCCTTGAAGCCTCACGCCCATGTCCTCTATTTCCCTTCCCAGGGACTCGGATGGACTCTACAGTCTGTATTGGCTCCCCTGACATCCTCCTATTGGATGCATTATGATAACCCAAAGTTTCTATAGGGGCCCCCTTCTCTTCAGTACTATCAGGCAAGTCTAAGCAGGAGGAGGAGACTCGAGTCTCTATGCGATAGTGCTCTTCTTGTTGCTGCTGATCGGCGGCCGTCAAGCTGAGCTGGGCGAGGTTTGACAGGCTGACACCATCATTTGAAGTGCCCTTGTTGGGGGCCTGGCCAAAATGTTTATCATCTGAGGGCTTTCGTGAGGCATTCTTAAGCATATTCTTAAACTCAATCGTTGACGTGGTGGAAATGGTAGAGGCCAGGACTTTCTCCACACCTGACGTGGGTGGATGGCCCGTGGGAGCAGCAAGGGTATTCTGCGGAGAGAAAAGGGACCGATGTGGGACTGGGTGAGGAGAGTCTGGGTACTGCTTCTGTGGCA
The DNA here is from genome assembly GCA_006408695.1 of Aepyceros melampus. NCBI lineage: Eukaryota > Metazoa > Chordata > Mammalia > Artiodactyla > Bovidae > Aepyceros > Aepyceros melampus. Next base: position 31,037 of record SJXQ01000588.1, on the reverse strand, counting down.
AAGTGAGATGCCCCGTGGCAGGCTGAGACAAGCTATTGTGGTTGGAGTCAGGGGTGAAAAATGAATCATTCTTACTCGGCGATGGTGACCGGTCAGACCCTGCTTCATTCCCTCTGACGCCGAAGGCACTGAACAGCCCAGGGGGAGATGAAAGCCGGCCACAGTTCTCACTGGAGTCCAGGAGGGCCCGCACAGATGCAGGGAAGGCAGACTTTACCCCAAATTCTTGACCCCTGTGGCTGTAACTGGACAGGATTGGCTGGTACTCAGTGGTATCAGAAAGCTTGCTTGATTTCAGGATAGACTTGGCTGGTTTCTTCTCTAGGTTCATCATGGCAGATGGTGGAGGCCCTGAATACTCAAAATCTCGGTAATCTTCATCTTCCTGGAAAGAAGTATCTGGATAGAACTTCTCCTGTGAAGAGTCCATCAGAGAGACGGTCTCTCCATTCCATCGGAAGGCTGCTTATAGGGGGAGTCACTGCCCAAGCCAAAGGGCCGAAACGTAGACACAGAACTGGAGAGCTCTCGGGGGAAGCTTTCCTCTCTCCCAGGGGGTGGTGATCTTGTACTGCTGGGTGTTGAGGACCCAGGGCTAATGATCTTGGAAAGCAGGGACATGGTATCCACACTGCTGGACGTGGGCTTGTCCATCATCTCATCCTGAGTGGGCGTCCCACTCCGTTCGTCCCGTACCGGGGTTCCGTCAATGTTGTCGACTGATGTGCTAGTAGGACCACGCTGGAAGTCTGATGGATGGCTTTCTGCTGAAGCACTGGATCCCAAACTGCTCAGGATTGGGATGTTTAAGTTTAAGCCACTGAAACCAGGATTACCTTTTAAGAAGTTGTGGATCTTCATTTCCAGGCTTGGGGAGGTGGACTCTGACTCCAGCTTTGGCTTGGAGGCCTCTGAGGACTGGCACATAGCAACTTCAGTAGGCGGTGCAGCAGGGCTAGCGTTGTGGTTACCTGTGAACCCCAGAGTGTTGGAGGGGAGCTTGAAAGTAGTGCTTGGGAGCCCTGGGCTTTGCCCAATTGAGGTCTTGCTGGCTGAAGTTGACGAGACTTCAGAAGTTGAGGAATTAGGAGAATAGTTGAAGCTTTTGGGAATAAAGGACTGGGTATTGGAGGGCAGGTTTCTTCCTTTTATGCTAGAGACTGTGGTGTTAGCAGGGGAAGCTGAAGTGCTCTGGGGGGTAGCTTCGCTGGATGGAACTGGGTTCCCAGTAACACTTTGAAGTAAAGATGACAGGCCTGTAGAAACAAAGATTAGAGAAGTTAAGAACAACAACTCCCTACTTTCCAATGAAAACAATGTAGGCTAATCAGATATTCATTCCAGTGGGAACTAGACAGACATTAAAATATGAGATCAAAGGGATTCAGAACAAACAAGTAATGGCTAAATGTCACAGAAAACACTGGTCTGATTTATCAATATAAGGAGAGCAAATTATGAAATATTTCTAGTAGTCATGAAACAAGGCCAACATGGCAAAAATAAAAGGCAACAGGAAGAGGGAGATTTTAGTGTCAGAATCACTCAGGGTTTAAACAAGACAAAGCAGGAAAAGAAAGGGGGCATAATTATCTATAAAATAACACTGTAAGCCAGTATTTCTTAATGTTTGGTCTGCGGAACTATTTCTCTAAACGCAAACAGATATTGTGCCCTATCCTTCCTTTCCAACTTGCGCAACTGTCTCTAACAAGTTAATGTACAGTTATTCTTAGGACAGAGAGAACGACATGCAAATTGCAGGGACTTATGTGACCTGTGATTTTTTTTTAAGAAGCATATCTTGCTGGATTGGTGTTATATTTGGGGGGGGAAACAAGGCTTTGGTTGTAAAATTTTTAGTTGTAAAATGTAGCAATAATAAATATACATATATACACCACAAAGCTTATAGAATTAGACCTTTGGGGACACTGATCCTTTGACAAGAAGACACACCAATCCCGTTCTTATAGCTTGGAAAATTCAAGGATTATTGGTCTATACATGTTGACACTGATGAGATCCAACTCTACTCGCTGACAGACAAAACATTCTCAGAGCACCGAGAGAGAACTCTTTGGGGGCAAAGGCAGGCTGAAGTCCACCAAAGCAAGCTGCTCCTGTAGAAAATTTCTTGAAAAAAATATTTGATAAAGAAATAACAGAAGGTTCTTTATTTAAAATCCAATCATATTTTGGAAAATTTACTCAATTTCTGATTACAAATGAAAATTTTACACACACTTCACCTGAATTAATAGCTTTCAGTCATAAACTAACCCTGTTCCTTCATAATGATGTATGAAAGAAAATAATATTTCATTTGATATTTCAATTATTCTTTAAAATTTTAATTTTTATCCTAACTTATTTGCTAAGAGATTTAAGGTCTTAAAAATTTTAAGGTTGTTCCATCTTTGCAGCATTTTCAAATGCCACTGACTTCTAAACAATGATGCACGGCTTTTATTATTATCAATATTTGAAAAATCCAAATAATTAAAAGTTTATTTTCATTGCTATCTTCCTGAAAAAAATATCTGTAATTTAAAAAAATCTCCCTGGCTATACAATTTTCCTCTTCTTAATAGTTTAATTCTTAACAGCAACTGCTTTTACCAAAATCAGAAGTCTTAAAGCACTGGAAAGTGATAATATCATATGATTTTAAAATGATATTTCAGTATATCTTTCAGATGTTGTGAAATAAATTCTTAAAGAGATCATCTTCTTAACATAGATACTACTCAGATTTCTGGTAATAGGGAAAATATTACTCTCTTACCACTAAATATTACTTTAGTTCAATCTTAAACCATACACTATGGTTGTCTGCCCACTGAAGTCATTCTTTTGTGCTGAAAATATCACTAAGTGCTGAAAGTGAGACATTGACAGCAAAGTTCTAAGAAATTTCCTTTATGGTCATTAAAGAAAGGTATCTATTTAAGTTGTCAGACATAGTCCTTTTAAAAGGTAAGGAGAATTCCACTTTCCATGAGGAACTCAAAGGTGGTGAACTGCCCTTTTACTCCACAAAGTTTTTTTTCTGAGAGTCCCACTTTTTATTCTGTCACAACACAACTAGTTCTGTTCAAATTTTGCCTGATTAGGAGGTCTACAGGATATTGTTTTAACAATCTACTCAAAGAAAAAGCTCCTTAAGATCTATGTATTATATCTATATAAGAAGTTAAAATACAATTGAGTTTAAGGTTTTCACTGTAATTACAGAATGATAATAGAAGAGAAACTAGAAAGGAGAAATCATCAACATGCCAGTCTCTCAAACTACTTATCCCTGAAATTAGCAGTGTGAGTTGCATTGTAGCATTATCATTAATTCTTTTGCTGGTGCCAGTATGTAGAGGTGTGGATTATTATTTAGTAGATTTAGTCAGGTGTAACAAAATTCTCTTATATTGTAAAACAAAGTTCACTATAATACAGTGCTCGGCGGATCCACTTGTAGAAGTATAGGAAATAAGAAAATGAATAGTACCTGTACTGCTGCTCTCTATTCATATAAAGTGGGATCTTAGCACCACTGACATTGTGGGTTGTACACTTTGTTGTTGGGGTTCTCCTATGCACTTTAGGATTAAGCAGCATCCCTGGCTTCTACCCCTCAAATGGAGTAGCTCCCCACCTCAACCCCAGCTGTGACAAACAAAAATGTCTTCAGACACAGCCAAATGTCCCCTGGAGACTTCTGGTTGAGAACTACTGATGCAGAGTAAATCACTAAATTGAAGCTGTCATTCACTGCATAATTATACTCAGGTTGGTATTTGAAGGATCTGAGAACAAAGAGCAAGGGAAGCTTTATGAAAAAATGTTAGAAGCAAAAAAAAAAAGCAGCAGACAGTTTTAGGCACAAAACATAATTAGCAAAGCCGAAAAGAGAGATTCAAACAAGGTAAGAGATAATAGGTAGGTTTCCCTGGTGGGAATCTGCCTACAATGCAGGAGACTTGAGTTTGATCCCTGGTTTGGAAAGATCCCCAGGAGAAGGGAATGACAACCCATTCCAGTATTCTTGCCTGGGAAATCCCATGGAAGGAAGAGCCTAGTGGGCTACAGTCCAAGGGGTTGCAAAGAGTTGGACATGACTGAGCAACTAACACTTTCAATAGGTAGTCAGAAAACAGAAAAAGGTATGTTATCTATAAAGGCCATTTGGACATAAAAAAGGAGATAATCATGTCTTCTAAGATTTCTGATAGCAATAGCAGACTGATCTTTTTTATTGTTTTTAGTTTCAGTTAACATTAAAATATGCAAAATTCAACACATACTCACCAATACTAAGAGTATGGGATAAATAAGTGAAAGAATACTGGACTCCAGTCAAGAAATTTGGCTTTTAGTTTCAGCTCCTCTAAAAAGACCAATGTGTGACCTTAACCTCAGTGAGCCTAAACTTCCTCACCCAAGGAGGGGATTAGACTAGAGCATATTTAAAGTCTCTTTCTTGACATTTCAAAATTCTATAAATGAACTAACTGTATTATATATTTCTGGCTTTAGATTTCTCAGAAGTGGTATCCAGGGTTAAGCCAGAGACCAAAATCCACAGTTCAAATCCCTCTGGCACGTGTCCGTTTACCTTGCAGTGCAGGGGCTGACTGTGTCTGGGTTTTGGACAGAGCAGACAAAATGCTCTCTGGGGTGATCTCCACCTTCGAGAGGATATTTGCCAGAGGGTTGTGAGATGTTGTGGTGGCAGGTGCAGGTGTTTTCAGGCCACTGGTGAGGTTGCTCGGGCTTGTAGGAGTTCCTGGAGAAGGTCTTGATGCAGGACTGACCCCTGGTGGCAGAAAGATCAACTCAAGAATACGCAATTCAAAATGACCTTTAAATGCATGACACTTTGCAGTCACTGAATTGAGTCTGACAAGTCTCACAGGAATTCTTCAGTGCATGATACACTAGTTGTCCATTGCATATACAAAGAAAAAATCTGAAAATTAAGACTTGCTCCTGTCTACTTGGAACACCATTAAATTAGACAAACATCAAGTTTTTTTCATATGTATTTACTAGCTTTCAGAGCCCCAGTAGAAAGAGATTAGAGAACCTATTTCTTTTTTCTCTACCAAATGAAACCTACACATCAGACTTCTGTAAGTGCTCAGTAAATATTGCTGGTTAATTATGATCAGACTTGGTCACTGAATAATTCTATGAGATAAGTAAGTTATTTCCTTTTACATGGACTTTTAATACAAGCAATCTACATTTTTACATTTTGAAACACTGGGTTAATTTTTAACAGGAAAAAAGGTATATAAAGAGGAAGTCATTTTTATTTTTTAATATAAACAGGTATTTAATAAAGAAAAAATTACCGATAAACAAATGAAAGAAAATTTTACCTTTAGAATGAAAGGAATGCAGATTCCAACAAACAGTTCTTTCTAAGAATTTGACAAAGTATGAACAAAACTAAATTGTGTTGGAAAGACTGAGCAACAATGGGAACTTTCATATAGTTGGTACACAAAATAGTACATATTTTGGAGATTGTTTTAGTTATAAAAATTTAAAAACTTACATGCTGATTTTTTTGAGTCTTTATCTTTTAGAAATAAATATTTATTTATGAAGAAATGAAATAATTGGGCTTTTCTTCAAAATAATCAGGACTGGAGAGGACACAGCAGAAACAAGATTGGCCATGTGTTTATACTGTTGAAGATGAGTGATAAGCATATACAAGGGCTCTACTTTGTAAATTTTCATTAAGATTTCCATTTTTTAAAAAGCCCTAAAGTTCCTTTTAAGAAGGGTTGTGCATACATTTTTAGCATCAAGGTTGTTCATTAAGTATTCTTTATAATAGTGAAAAACTGCAAACATACTAGATGGTCTAATAATAAAGGCTTATATAAACTACTGAATGCTGTATAGCTATCACATGATGTAGATGAATATTTAATGACTTACAGAAATGTTCATGATACGGAGTTAAATTTTTAGTAGCTGATTTCAAAACGGTACAGTTGTCCCTCAGTATCAATGGGCGGCTGGTTTCAGGACCCCTGAATATACCAGAATCTGCGGATGCTCAACTCCCTTATAAAATGGCAAATAGTATTTGCATATAACCTATGCGCATCCTTCTATATACAGTACCTATGTGTGTATATACTTACTTACCATGCCATGTTCCCTGATTAGGGACTGAACCTGGGCCATGAAAGTGAAAGTGCCTAGTCCTAAGCACTGGACTGCCAGAGAACTCCTCATTCTTCCATATACCTTACATCATATCTAGATTTAGTTATAATACACATTACAATGTAAATGCTATGTAAGTAATTGCCAGGGCAAGGCAAGTGCATGTTTTGTTTTTTGCAACTTCCTGAAAAAAATTTCCCCCCAAATATTTTCAATCCATGGTCGGTTGAATCCATGGATGTGGAACCTGCAGCTGCAGAACTCATGAATATGGAGAACCAACTGTATATGCAATACACTTCAACTATTCCCCCTCCCAATGCTTCAATTATTGACAGAAAAATTAATGCAAATATTTTACTTCCCCACACACACATACTTGAAGGTTAAATAAACAGAAGTGAGTTCCTTTGGAGTGGCAGACTATGAGTATTTATTCTTTTATTTTCTAATTTTTCTATAGTGACCATGTATTGTATTTTTATTTTATAATTAAAAAATTACTTTTAATTAGAAAACAAAAACAAAACTCAGATTGATGGTTCAATTAGAAAGATAGAAATAAGCTTTTTATTTTCTTTACTAGGCCTACTTACCAGTATTTTTCATGACTGATGTCAGGCTGCTAAGGATGGAACTGATCTTTGCCAGATCCACATTAGCTAGGTTTGGCAAAGCCAATGCTGGAGTAGGGGAGAGAAGAGATGTATTCACAGGCTTTGGAAGAGGTGGGGTTGCTGTCATGGTCACAGGTGCTGGAGTACACGGAGAAGCTTTTGAGATACTTTCTGTTGGCTTTGTAGGTACAGCAGTGGATATAGTTGACTTCTCCACAGGTTTTTCCTTCCTGTCCTCTACTGTTTTAAAAAAAGAAAAGAGATGATATTGCATCCAACTGCTTTCCAGACTCTGCTTCCAATGCAGAATCACATGTCCTAATATTTCCTAAAATGTACTATGATTTATCAGAGAAAAATCATTCATGATTTTTTTAAAAAAGTAAAACTCTTAATAATTCATGAAACTTCCCACCTTTAGTATCTGCTTAAAATGAATTTTCCAAATGCATGTTTTTATTTTTATTTGGCTGTGTTGGGTCTTAGTTGTAACATGTGGGCTTATGTCCTGAGACATGTGGGATCTTACTTCCCTGACCAGGAATCAAACATACATCCCCTGAATGGCAAGGCAAATTCTTAACTACTGGACCACCAGGGAAGCACTTCTATAGCATCTTTTATTTTACTTTTTAATGATTTCTTCCATATTAGTATCTGTGTACTGAATTTGTACATTTCTGGAAGCATGTTATTATTTGGTGCACATTTGTGTTTTTTCAGTAATGTTTATGTCATAAACTGTCCTGTCTTTTTTCTGCCATTAACCTGGGAGCTTCTTAAAGAGTAGAAACTCTGTACATATGTTAGTGTACTTTCCTTTGGCCTCCTGAAATTGGTCTACTGGGGGTAAAATCAGACACTAATGTAATGTTATACCTCCTGCAATAAGATTCTCTTAATACTTTAAAGGCAATGTACTATATAGATAGTGCATCACATTCAACCGAAGTCAAACTGCCGAATAAAAATAATTATGAAAGCTGGGGATGCCAGAGAAACAATTCCCCCATGCAGGTTAACTGTGTTAATTGTGAAAGTGTGGTTAACAAAATAAGGCTTTGGAATCTTGAAGGCCAAGAGTGACAGAGAATAAGGAATTTCAGTATAAGTGGCCCTCCCTTTAGAGCAGTGCTTGTTCAACAGAAATACAATTCAAGACACATATATAAGTATAAATTTTCTAGTAACTGTAGCAAAAATAATAATAATAAGCACAGGTAAAATTAATTTTAATATATTTTATTTACCCCAATATACTCCAAATATTTTCAGTTTAATAAGTTATAAACATAAACAATTATTAATTAGATATTTTCACTCTTTTTTATGGCACTAAGTTTCTAGAATCCAGTGTGTATTTTGTTTCTGCCATACTATGCGGCTTTTTGGACCTTGGGCCCGAGTAGCAGAAGCGCAGATTCCTAACCTCTGCACCCCTGGAGAATTCTCTGAACAGCACAGATTCTTAATCTACATGGGATACCAAATCCTGAACCACTGCTCTAGAGACAATACTACTACCTTGGTGCTCTAATTTTGTAAGGATTAAACTACCTTTCTAATACCTGCTGGTGACAGATTTATTGGTAGGGAAAGCAAAACAGATAAGGAGCAAGTGGTCTACTAATCACACAGGACATACCAATGATTTTTGATCCATCGTCTTCCACATCTGAGAGGTCCATGTCTTCCACGTCACGATTATCTGTCGCAGGCTCAGGTGTGGCAGATTTCTCACTCTCTGCGTTTGGTGACTGGGATTCCTCACCTCCCATTCCTTGGAAAGGGGACTCAGAGCCAGTTGGGAGGGAGCATCCACGCTTGGGGAAGGGACCGGTGATTCCTCAGGATCAGGAAGGGTTGACTTCAACTGATCCAACTTTTTCTTTAAATTGTTCACTCGATTAGCAAAGGTTTTATATGCCTAAAAGAGAAAAAAAGAGTTTACTCCTCTGAGAAGTAAACAAGAAGCTACCATTCTGACTTGATCAAATTTCTTCATTATCATTAACTGTATCACTGGTATAAAACAAGAACATATTATCTGTCAACCATGGAACAGTTTCCAATCTCTGCTTCTTCTATTTCCTAAGTCATTATTACCATCCACAGTTACCCAAGGCAGAAACTTACAAGTTATCTGTAATTCACCTTGCTCTCTTCTATCCCTCCAGGCAACCAATATTTATCAAGAGCCTAAATGTACTGGCCAACCTTCTAGGTACTGGAGATACAACAATGACCAAGAAGACAAAAATTATATCCATAAATAAAGCAGTTTGAGAGGTCAAACACTATTGACTTAAAAAAAAAAAACTTTATTGTTAAAAAGTTTTAGGTGTACAAAATTACTGTGAAGATAAAATAGAGAGTTCCCATATATCTTACACCCAATTTATCCCCTTTTTTTGGCATATGCACAGCATGTGGGATCCTAGTTCTCTGACCAAGGATTGAACCCACGCCCTCTGAGTGGAAGCACAGATTCCAAACTACTGGACCACCAGGGACGTTTCCAATTTTTCCTATTATTGACACCTTAGTATGATACATTTGTTACAATTAATAAACCAATTTTGATCATTATTATTAACTAAAGTCCATACTTCATGAACATTTCTTCATTTTTTATCTAATGTTCTTTTTCTATTCCAGGATCCTGTAATTTAGTAGTCATATCTCCTAGGTTTCTCTTGTTTGTGATAGTTTGCTAGACGTTCCTTTCCATGTTTTTGATGAACCTGACAGTTTTGAAGAATACTGGTCAGGTATTTTGTAAATGGTCTCTTAACTGAGCTTTGTCTAATGTTCTTCTCATGATTCGACGGATTATGGGTTGTGGGAAGATAAAGTGTAATTGTCATCACATCACTTCAAAGGTACATACAATCAATATGAGGTACCACTGTCGTCGTTAATCTTGATCACCTGGCTTAAATTCTACTAGTCATCTGATTATCTTAACTGCCAATGTCTTGAAGCTCTGTGTCTTTTTCTTTTGGTTAAGGGTCTTGGACTATTAGATCATGGAATTATTTCAGTTGGTTGAGCAAGGAGCATTATTTTTAAAATGGGATGGGGGACTTCCCTGGCAGTACAATGGTTAAGAATTCATGCTTCTAATGCAGGGGGCACAAGTTCAGTGCCTAGTTGGGGAAGTAAGATTCCACATGCCATGTGGTGGGGCAAAACAAACAAACAAACAAAAAAATGGGCGTTGGGGGGTAGAAAATAAAATACTATACTATAATTGAGCTTTTTGCTTCTGGATATAATTGAGTAGTTTGTAGCAAAGCAACACTGCCATCAAGAACAACTAGAAAAGTCAAATATATACATATACTTATCTATACACTTTCACAAGCACACAAATACACCCACGCATTTCAATGTACTGTAGAAAGCGAAGGCAACCAAAACCCAGGTGGCAATTCTCCAGCAGGGGGAAACCATGAGTAAAGTCAAGCTGACATTCTGCAGCTGTCTTTCTCTTAAGAGTCCTGCTGATATGGGGGAGCTAAGCGAAAATCTGAGAATTTAGGCAAAAGGAAAAGGCAGAGGGTTACTACTAAATAATATAAAGAATAATGCAGAACTTTTTTTTTTTAATGTCAGTAGTAGAACGATCCACCCTTTTCACTAGCAAAGGGTGAACAGAAAGCTACTGTATTTCTCTAGGACATTTACAAAGAGTTATCTTCACCTTCAGAAGAAACTGAATAGAAGTAAATGTCCACAGGAAAATGCAGAACTTGTAACAGTCTTGCTGGCCTATAGAAACATTAAAAAAAAAATAGGCCAAAATTCTGATGAAAGAGAAAGGACAGAACTGGCTTAACAATATGCTACTTTTTTCCTTCAAGATATTTGCTGATAGATAACCAGCAAGGAGCTACTGTATAGTACATGGGAACTCTACTCAATATTCCGTAATAACCTATATGGGAAAAGAATCTGAAAGAGAATAAATACATGTATATATGTAACTGAATCACTATGCTATACACCTGAAAGTAACAAAACATTGTACATCAACTGTATTTTAATTAGAAAAAAACACATTATTTGCTGAATTAAGCAGAAAATTTCTGAAAAGTAAAGTGGAGTTAAACACAGTCTCATAGTACACAAGAGACAAGGATTAGAGTTCAAACCATACAATGAAGCAAGGGACCTAGTGATTAGTCCAGGCTCTTGGTGGGAAAAATCTGTTCATCCAGAAGCTGGATGAACAAGAGAAAATCAAAGGCTTCCCCAAACTGCAATTCAGCCTGAAGTGTGATTATTCAGCCAAGTAATTAATCATACTTGATTAATATGATTACCTCTCACAATATTGCCTAGCAAAAGAAAGGGTGAACCCTTTCTGAAGGAAAACAAATCACTGACATTCTATAGAAATATATTTATATACAATGCTCAATATTCAATAAAAAATCAGCAAGCATGCCAAGAGATAGGACCAAATGACCTAAAAGAAAAAACAGACACTATGAACATACTCAAAACAAGTATATTCAATATTGGAATCATCTGACAAAATCCAGTTCAAGAAGATACAGAAAAATATCATCTTGAACAATTCAGTCCAAAATTCATCAGAGCAAGAGCTTAAGGGTGCGTAGGTTAGGTAACGGAGCCAAAATGGAGTAAGGAAAATGACTGCATGAGAGGAAGGCACTGCATGGGAAGTTGAAGCCTAACCAAGATAAAAAGAAAGCCTATAGCGCTTCCCTGGTGGTTCAGACCACCTGCTAACGCAGGATACAGGTTCAGGATATATGCCGCAGAGCAACTAAGCCCTGAGCGCACAAGCTGCAACTATTCAGCCCACGCATCACAACTACTGAAGCCCACATGCCCCAGTGCCCAGCTCTGGAGAGGAAGCCACAACCATGAGGAGTTGTGCAGCAACTGAAGAGGAGCCCTGCTTGTTGCAACTGGAGAAAAGCCCGCACAGCAACACATGTCCAGCACAGCCTAAAATAAATAAACATTATTTTTTTTTTAAAAGAAAGCCTACAGAGGTGATGGGAGGGATGGAAGTGCTGGAAAATTGGTCATACGCATGGGCAACGATCAAATAAGCAGTTATGTTGAAGATAAGGGGAGCAAGATTTTGCATTTTTAGAAAAAGCAATTACTAATATGGAACGGAAGAAAACTAGAATGAACCTTGTAGCGTTGGACTGGGACTGGAGACAACAGTGTGAACACATGGTTTCTAACATGCACCGACAGACACAGAAATATATACAGATGTGAATGTGAGTATGTAGGTTAAGTATGTATGCATTTATTTCCCAGCTCTGTACAGTGATATGGTCTGGCTGCAGTGATATCCCAATAGGAATAAATACACCTAGTATTCAGATCTCAGTTTCAAAATATGGTTTTTTTAAAAGGAACCAAGACTCTTGGAGAAATGACTGATTCCAAGGCTGGACAGAAAAGTGCAAAATGAACTTGCAATACCTTGCTCCAAAAGTAAGGAAACACAAAAAACAATGGGGACATGTCAAAAGAACACAGAAAGCACCTTGAAAGGAGCTCCCGCTGGCCATGTGGAATAATTTGAGCATCAAAATAATTATTTTGTAATGAATTAGTAGTTAGCAATGAATGTAGTTAGTAGCTTCCCTGGTGGCTCAGATCCTAAAGAATCTGCCAGCAATGCAGAAAACCTGGATTTGATCCCTCGGTCAGAAAGATTCCCCAGAGAAGGGAACGGCAATTCGCTTATGTATTCTTGCCTGGAGATTTCCATGGACAGAGGAGCCTGACAGGCTACAATCCATGGGGTTGAAAAGAGTTGGACATGAATGAGTGACTAACACTTTAACTTTTACATTCTGGAGGCTAGAAGTCCAAAATCAAGGTACCAGTAGGGCTATATCCCTCTGAGACTGGGCAGAATTCTTCCTTGCCTTTTCCTAGTTTCTGGTGGTGGCCATCAACCCTTAGCATTCCTTGCTTTGTCAGATGCATCACCACAATATCTGTCTTGGTTGTCACACGACGTTCTTCCTGTGCATCCAAATTTCCCTCTTCTTATAAGGACTCCAGTGGCACTGGATTGAGGCTTATTCTAATGACCTCCCCTTAACTTGATCACATCCATAAAGTCCCTTTTTCCAAGTGAGGTCATTTTCATGTGTACCAAGGGTTAGGGCTTCATCATTATCTTCGTGGGGGTACACAATTCAATCCACAGCAGTCACCAAGTGAAAACTTTTCAGTGGACAAGCTGAGAAGATGCCACTTTAATAAGATATCAAAGGGAATGTTGAAGTGAAGTGAAGTGAAGTGAAGTCGCTCAGTCGTGTCCGACTCTTTGCGACCCCGTGGACTGTAGCCTACCAGGCTTCTCCGTCCATGGGATTCTCCAGGCAAGAATAATGGAGTGGGTTGCCATTTCCTTCTCCAGGGGATCTTCCCGACCCAGGGATTGAACCCGGGTCTCCCGCATTGGAGGCAGACACTTTAACCTCTAAGCCACCAGGGAAGTCCAAGGGAATGTTACAGGTAATAAAACAAATCAAACTTGTGTGCTAACTGAAAGGATGAAATGAGAAGAACACAATCACTTCTATGATATTCTTACTAAAGACAGATAACCTCTATTTGATCACAAAGAAATATCATATAAATCCAAATTAGGAGACACTACACAAACTATTTGATTTGTAATCTTCATAATAGTACATCCATGTATTAAATTTCTTATGGTTATGAAAGAGAAAATTACCTTGGAGGAAAACACACATGAAAATATTTGGGGGTAACGGGGTGCCTGCAACTTATTTTCAAATGATTCCCCCCCGAAAAGGTCTTCATAATGTACTTAAGATATTTAAGTTTGAGAGTTTTACAAAATAAAGAATGGAAAAAAATGAGAGGAAATAATTAAAATAGGTAACAGAATTTCACCATAAAAATAGAATCCTTTCTGGAAAAAAAAAAACGGCAATTCTAAAAGTGAAAAATAAGCCAACTAAATTAATCAATGGGTTAAATAATAGGTAAAATTCAGCAGAAGAAAGAATGAATGCATTAGAAGACTGGTTTAGTAGAAAATATCTAGAAAAGAAGCACTGAAGGAAAAGAATGGAAAATACAGAAAGGAACATAAAAAGACATTTGGAACACTGATGAGACCTAATATACAAATTAACAGAGTTTCAGGAAGAGAGGTGATATAATATAATAGAAACTGTATTTGACAAGAAAACATCCCCAAATTTATAAAAAACATTAAGGCACTTGTTAAGGGTTGAATTATATCCCCTCATAATCGTATACTGAAGTCCTAACCCTATACCTCAGACCGTGACCTTATTTGGAGCTAAGAGTTTTTAAAGGTAATCAAGTTAAAAGGAAGTCATCAGGATAGGCCTTAGAGCAGTATGACAGGTAGTCTTAATTAAAAGTGAAAATTTAGAAACAGAGAAGGCCACGTGGAGAGACATGAGGAGGAAACAACCATCTATAAGTTAAACAGAGAAGCCAGGAACAGAACCTTCCCTCACGACCCTCAGAAAGAATTAACACTGTTAATAACACCTTGATTTGGGGCTTACAGTCTCCAGAAGTGTAAGACAATAAATTAATGTAGGTTTGAGCTATCCACTCTGAGATACTTTGTTACAGCAGTCCTAGTAAATTAATACACCACTGATTCAAGGTTCTGCAAACCCTAAACCAGATGAATGAAGACCACACCGAGGCAGATCACTGTTTACCGAAAACCAAAGATAAAGAGGAAATATTAACAGCAACTAAATGCAGTACAATAAAAAAGTTTAATAAACACTAAATAAACGTTGATGACATGAAACAACTGTAAAATCTGTGTGTGTATAATTAAAATATATAACAGTAAAAACATAAATCTGGATGGTGGATATAGCTCCTTTGATGATATCTCCAAGGAAACTACAAGTTAAAGACTTGAGCAGAGATTTCAGCAGTGCCCAGTGCCAGGCAGAGTTAAGAGTTTATGCAATAAGTTAGAGAGGCTTAGTAAACACCTTCACTTCTTATTAAAATGCCCCAAAGGCCATGGATTAGGAGTAAGGACCATGTTCTAACACTAAGGACTATGTCCAAACAAACCCACCCTAATAAAGCCCAAAACCAAAGCCTTTACATCATAGTAATCCACAGATAATTTAACTGCCAGGAAAAAAAAAAATTTGTTAAAGGAAAATAACACAATTCAGAGTTTCCACAAGTATCACTCAAAATGTCTCCTATAAAATAAATTCTTAGACATGCAAAGAGACAATATATAAAGTATACACGCACACAAAAATCATAAAACAACAGTCAACAGTATACCTAGAGATGACCCAGATACTAGAATACATAAGGTTTTTAAGACAGTAATTACAAATACATTGAAAAACTTTTAGGAAAAGATAACAGATGACTAGATTAGAAATCTCAACAAAGAAAAGCAACTCTAAGAAAGAATCACATGAAAATTCTAGAACTGAAAAATACAGCAGACTTCACTCAGTGGAATAAAGAATATTTGAAGACAAGTGCTTCCCTGGTGGCTCAGTGGTAAAGAATCCACTTGCCAATGCAGCAGATGTGGGTTCAACTCCTGGGTTGGGAAGATCCCCTGGAGAAAGAAATGGTAACCCACTCTAGTAATCTTGCCTAGCGGGCCACAGTCCATGGGATCTCAAAGAGTTGGACACAACTTGGCAACTAAACAACAATATTAAGTACCCAAAAATTAGTCCAGTGAGAAAAAGGAATGAAAGAGCAGAAATCTAAGAACACATGGGATGTATAACTGGAGTCCCAGAAGGAAGAGGAATGAAAAAGAAGAAATATTTTAAAAGATAATAGTTGAATAGGCTCTAAAATTGATTAACAGTATCAAACCACAGATCCAAAATGCTCAGTGAACCCTCTTTATCCCTCTGCAGCAGGATAACTACAAAGAAAAATCTAGGCACAGCTGACTTCTCATTACAACAAGGGAAGACAGGTAAAGGAACATTTTTTGGTAATGAAAGAAAAAAAAAATGCCAATTTTTTTCTCAAAAATGTAAAATAAAGACATTTTTAAGATTAAAAACTGAGAAGTTCATCACCAACAGTTCTGCACTACAAGAAATGTTAGACTTTAGGCGGAAGGAAAATGATCTTAGATGGAAATATGGATTCGCAAAAAGGAATGAAAAATAACAGAAATGGTAAATACAGAGGACTCTTTTCCCCTTAATTTCTTTAAAAGTCTACTGACTGTTTAAGAAAAATAATAAAAATTATATAAAATATACATAAGTAAAACAGTTAACAATGACATAAAGATCTCAGGGAAGGAAATCTTACTATTGTTTCCTGCTAGTCCTGCAGGGGACATGGGTTCCATCCCTGATGCAGGAAGATTCCACATGCCATGGGGCAACTAAGCCTGTGTATCACAACTACTGAGACCGAGGCTCTAGAGCCCATGCTCTACAACAAGAGAAGCCACTGCAATGGGAAGCCTGCACACTGCAACAAAGAGCAGCCCTGTCTCACTGCAACTAGAGAAAGCCCACGTGCAGCAGCAAAGACAAAGCACAGTAAAAAAAAAAAAAAAGTCTAAATAAATAAATATTCATCTTAAAAATAAGAAAAAGTATAGGAAATGAAATAATATAAAAGAAAATCTCCGAGTGTCTTGCACATACCAAGAGCGAGTTTTATTTTGTGAAATGCTGTGTGTGTGCACACACATGTTGTAGCTCTCAGTTTCCACGTGGAATCTTTCTTTCTGTGGTCAAAATCATTTAGAAAACTATTGTTTAAAGGTTTAAGTGTTTCCATATAAGTCAACCCAGATTATTTAAATAACCTACTCCCTTGTCTCCATGGCTCTGCTGCTGCTGCTGCTGCTAAGTCGCTTCAGTTGTGTCCGACTCTGTGCGACCCCATAGACAGCAGCCCACCAGGCTCCCCTGTCCCTGGGATTCTCCAGCAAGAACACAGGAGTGGGTTGCCATTTCCTTCTCCAATGCATGAAAGTGAAAAGTGAAAGTGAAGTCGCTCGGTCGTGTACGACTCTTAGCGACCCCATGGATTGCAGCCCACCAGGCTCCTCAGTCCATGGGATTTTCCAGGCAAGAGTACTGGAGTGGGGTGCCATTGCCTTCTCCCTCCCTGGCTCTAATAGTCTACTATTCTCCATTCTGCTATCTTGATTCTAAAATGCAAACCTGATCACATCACTAGCAAAATTAAAATGCTACAACTGTTTGCCACTGCTTTCAGGATAAAACTCAAAGACCTTAGAATAAACATACACCTTTCAGGACCATGTTCTTGATTCCCTCTCCAGTTTTATTTATCAGTTCAGTTCAGTTCAGTTGCTCAGTCCAGTTCAGTCGCTCAGTCGTGTCCAACTCTGTGACCCCATGAATCGCAGCACGCCAGGCTTCCCTGTCCATCACCAACTCCCGGAGTTCACTCAGACTCACGTCCATCGAGTTGGTGATGCCATCCAGCCATCTCATCCTCGGTCATCCCCTTCTCCTCCTGCCCCCAATCCCTCCCAGCATCAGGGTCTTTTCCAATGAGTCAATTCTCCTCATGAGGTGGCCAAAGTACTGGAGTTTCAGCTTCAGCATCATTCCTTCCAAAGAAATCTCAGGGCTGATCTCCTTCAGAATGGACTGGTTGGATCTCCTTGCAGTCCAAGGGACTCTCAAGAGTCTTCTCCAACACCACAGTTCAAAAGCATCAATTCTTCGGCGTTCAGCCTTCCTCACAGTCCAACTCTCACATCCATACATGACCACAGGAAAAACCATAGCCTTGACTAGACGGACCTTTGTTGGCAAAGTAATGTCTCTGCTTTTGAATATGCTGTCTAGGTTGCTCATAACTTTTCTTCCAAGGAGTAAGCGTCTTTTAATTTCATGGCTGCAATCGCCATCTGCAGTGATTTTGGAGCCCCAAAAAAATAAAGTCTGACACTGTTTCTACTGTTTCCCCATCTATTTCCCATGAAGTGATGGGACCGGATGCCATGATCTTCGTTTTCTGAATGTTGATCTTTAAGCCAACTTTTTCACTCTCCTCTCTCACTTTCAACAAGAGGCTTTTTAGCTCCTCTTCACTTTCTGCCATAAGGGTGGTGTCATCTGCATATCTGAGGTTATTGATATTTCTCCTGGCAATCTTGATTCCAGCTTGTGTTTCTTCCAGTCCAGCGTTTCTCATGATGTACTCTGCATAGAAGTTAAATAAGCAGGGTGACAATATACAGCCTTGACGTACTCCTTTTCCTATTTGGAACCAGTCTGTTGTTCCATGTCCAGTTCTAACTGTTGCTTCCTGACCTGCATACAGATTTCTCAAGAGGCAGGTCAGGTGGTCTGGTATTCCCATCTCTTTCAGAATTTTCCACAGTTTACTGTGATCCACACAGTCAAAGGCTTTGGCATAGTCAATAAAGCAGAAATAGATGTTTTTCTGGAACTCTCTTGCTTTTTCCATGATCCAGCGGATGTTGGCAATTTGATCTCTGGTTCCTCTGCCTTTTCTAAAACCAGCTTGAACATCAGGGAGTTCACGGTTCACATATTGCTGAAGTCTGGCTTGGAGAATTTTGAGCATTACTTTACTAGCATGTGAGATGAGTGCAATTGTGCGGTAGTTTGAGCATTCTTTGGCATTGCCTTTCTTTGGAATTGGGATGAAAACTGACCTTTTCCAGTCCTGTGGCCACTGCTGAGTTTTCCAGATTTGCTGGCAAATTGAGTGCAGCACTTTCACAGCATCATCTTTCAGGATTTGAAACAGCTCAACTGGAATTCCATCACCTCCACTAGCTTTGTTCGTAGTGATGCTTTCTAAGGCCCACTTGACTTCACATTCCAAGATGTCTGGCTCTAGATTAGTCAACACATCATCATGATTATCTGGGTCGTGAAGATCTTTTTTGTACAGTTCTTCTGTGTATTGTTGTCACCTCTTCTTAATATCTTCTGCTTCTGTTAGGTCCAGACCATTTCTGTCCTTTATCGAGCCCATCCTTGCATGAAATGTTCCCTTGGTATCTCTAATTTTCTTGAAGAGATCTCTAGTCTTTCCCATTCTGTTCTTTTCCTCTATTTCTTTGCACTGATCACTGAAGAAGGCTTTCTTATCTCTTCTTGCTATTCTTTGGAACTCTGCATTCAGATGCTTATATCTTTCCTTTTCTGCTTTGCTTTTCGCCACTCTTCTTTTCACAGCTATTTGTAAGGCCTCCCCAGACAGCCATTTTGCTTTTTTGCATTTCTTTGCCATGGGGATGATCTTGATCCCTGTCTCCTGCACAATGTCACGAACCTCATTCCATAGTTCATCAGGCACTCTATTTATCAGATCTAGACCCTTAAATCTATTTCTCACTTCCACTGTATAATCATAAGAGATTTGATTTAGGTCATACCTGAATGGTCTAGTGGTGTTCCCCACTTTTTGTTTTATTTATCATTTCCTCATAAATGCTTACCTATAAGAAACGACTTTCAGGCCCACCAATTTTGCCATGCTCACTTTTATTCCTACACTCAAGAATAAGAGCTTTCATTTAGCTAATTACTGCAACTTCAGAGTTTAACTCCTTTTCGGAAAAATTTTCTCCATATTCCTGATCCCCACTCCCAAATTAGCTCAAGTACCTATTCAATCTGTTTTCCTACCACCCTATAGTTACCTTTACTACAGTTTTTATTATACAGAATTGCAACTGTGTGTGCTCAATGAAGGGCTTCTTTGGTGGCTCAGTGGTAAAAAATCTGTCTGCAATGCAGGAGACATTGGGTTGGGAAGATCCCCCGGAGAAGGAAATGACAATCCACTCTGGTATTCTTGCCTGGGAAATCCCATGGACAGAAGAGGCAGGCAGGCTGCAGTCCATGGGGTTGCAAAGAGTTGGACATGATTTAGCAAAGAGTTGGAATGACTGTTAGCTGAATAAACTTCTTCCAGCCATTTGCTGTGGATCCTCCAAAGCACACTAAATCATTTTATATAATTTCATAAATAAGTGATAATGGTTCACTACTCAAGAATCATAAAATCGTCTTTTGAGTAAAAATGGTAAACTGACCACTCCCATTTAGTGTCTCTCCCTCTTGGAACATCTATAAATGACTAGTAATGCAACACAAAAGTATAAACCACCAGCATACCTGAGAAAAAGGTTTCTATAAGTTTTTAGAAAACAGAACGAGTTGTAAGAGTAAGAAGTGATGAGGCTTAAGAAGTGAGGGAGGAGAAAAATGAGGTTAGGAATATGCAGAAAGGAAGTTACATCTGGGAAAGATTCTGTCTTGCAGAATCCCTGAGAAGTTTTGATCCAAGAAACAATGAGTATAAAGAAGTGAAATGAATAGAGGGGTTGAAATTAGAAATTAAAAGTGTGAATACCAAACACTCAGTACCTACTCCTCTGCAATCCTGATGTGGCAGGTAAGGCACTATGCCCCAGGCAAAAAATATGAGTTCTTCTGTAAAGAGTTACAGTATCCTGGCAAAAAGATTCCCGCCTTCTGACATTTAGGACTCCTCCCACCCTAACAGCCAGCTCCTTATCTACACAGACTTTACTATACTTGGGATAAACTCAGATAATTCCTATCTATGTACAGAGAGCTTTCCCAATCAATTTTTTCATACCTCATTCTTAAATATGAATAGACAAAAGAGATATTATCTGATTTTTAAGAAAGTCAGAATAAAAGACAAAAATCAAGTTAACTAGAGGAAGGAAAAAGACTCTAGATCTTCCAGAAAGCAGAACAAAAATCAAGCTTGATGAAACATGAAAAACATAGGACACCTAGAGGATCAATCTAGGAGGCCTAACATTTGATGAATCAATTTCCAGGAAAAAGGAGATACAGAAATTATCTCAGAATTAAAGAATAACAGTCTTCGGGCTGAAAAAGTCCTCCAACTAACCCATAATGAATGCAAAACAAAACCTCACCTGTAAATATATCATTGCAAAATGTCAGAACATCACAAAAAATATCCCTAAATGCTTCCACAGAGAAAAAAGATTCACCTACAAAGACCCTGCAAAGATTTCATATCAACAACATTAATGACAATGGACTAATTCTTTTTAAGCTGTGAGGGGAAAATGATTTTCAACCAGCCAACCTACCAGAGCAAATGTAAAAACAGAATAAAGACATTTTAAAATAGAGAGACCCAGAAAAGTCATCCTTCACAAACTCTTCTTTTGGTAAATTAAGAGAGGATATACTCCAGCAAAACAGGAGAGAAAACCAAGAAAAGAAGACACGGAAACTGGCAAATAGAGGCCTCAGCTCAGAAAAGCAGTAGTCCTAGGATGAGATCTAGAGACCTAACAGAGCAGAATACAAACTCTGATAGGAAGGTCTCTGGGGGAAAACATGGATTTGGAATATCTGAAGGGATACAGAATCTAGACAGACCAAAAAAAAAAAAAAAAAGCTAAAGGCAAACAATGCAAGAAAAACAGAAATTCAGGAAAAAAACAAGAACTTTCTACTATAACCAGAGTTACTATAAGACCTTGTAGTGAACAATGTTCACACAGTTATGGTGAATGTTTTGCTTATTAATTTTCAGCTTTTAAAGCAAAGAAGACTTAATTATAATTATAGGGTGGAATGTAAGTATTATCAACCCAGAAAATGTAAAAGTATAGTTTAGTGATGCTGAGAAACTGAAAGGACAGAAGAAAATAATGGGAAAGAATAAGAATGTTATTATTTTCATTTTACAAAGTGGGGAACCTAGAGTAAGTACTCAAAAAAATAGAAAATTTAGTATTTCAAATTACAGGATAATCCACAGATTTTAAAGTTATAATGATATTGGGAGAAGAGGGTAGGGAGGTGACTATAAGCTAAACCTTCATTTGTCACATGAAGAAGTTAACAGATATTTCCTTTTTTCTTTTATTTTTGGTCATGCCCCATAGTAGGTGGGATCTTAGTTCCCCAAACCAGGGATCAAACCCATGTCCGCTACAGTGGAAGAATGGCATCTTAACCACTGGACTGCTGAAGTCCCAATGAATATTTCTTATACAGTACAAATCAAGAAAGAATAGTATGAGTACATTATTCAGAAATATAAAGGTAAATACCAGAAAAAACAGCTAAATGAGTTAAAAGAAACTGCATCTAAGAAGTGGGATTCGTTGGATATAAAGAAGTATATACTGGGAATTCCCTGGGGGTCCAGTGGTTAGGACTCAGACTTTTCACTCCCAAGGGCATGGGTTCAATACCTGGATGGGGAACTAAGATCCCCAAAGCTCCATAGTGTGGCCAAAAAATAATAATTAAAGAACTATGTACTTTAATAACCATGTGCGCATGCATGCTCAGTTGTGTCTGACTCCATGACCCCATGGACTTTATGTAGCCCACAGGCTCCACTGTCTATTTTCCAGGCAATAACACTAGAGTTGGTTGCCATTTCCTCCTCCAGGGGATCTTCCTGACCCAGGGATTGAACTCATGTCTCCTGCATTGGCAGCAGATTCTTTACCACTAGTGCCATCTGGAAAGCCCCTCTATAACTGTATATAGTGATTAAAATGAAAAAAAAAAAAAAAGTACAAAACAGTTTCTTTCAGGAGCCGTTACAGATGAATGTCCAAATGTCAATTCCTCTTCCAGCTGAGGTGGGGAAAAAGAGGGTCCTTAACTGAGTTGATGAAATTCAGTAACAACATTTCCATGTAGCTTTCTGGGTTAAAAAAAAAAAAAGTATACATACTTTTGCCCAATTTTATATCCTGTAATAGTAACTTGGCACATAGCCACTGAAAAACTGAGACATAAGGCTTTAGCAAAGCTTAATGGTCTTTAGCATCAGAAAGACCCAGGTCTTTTTTTTTTTTTTAAGATTTATTTATTTGGCTGCATCAGGTCTTAGTTGCAGCACGTGCGAATCTTCAGTTGTGATACAGAACTCTTATTTGTAGCATGTGGGATCTAGTTCCCTCACCAGGGATTGAACCCAGATCCCCTGCATGGGGAACACAGAGTCTCAACCACTGTACCACCAAAGTCCTCAGAAAGACCTCGGTCTTAATTCAGATGCCTTCACTTGCTAGCTATATTACGACCTTGTACAAGGTTACTAACCTTCTTCGAAAGTAACTTCTTCATCTGTGAACTAGAGATAATAATGCTTATTCCTATAGAGTTATGCAACACCTATAAACAGTCACAGATATATAGACAGCAACTGATGTAAGATAGTACTAATCATTACTTACATTGGCCACCACTTTTACTTCTTTGTACTGTGCTTCATAGAAAATTCCAGCATTTTCCAGTGCTTCTGTTAACGAGGGCCCATTTTTCACCTGCTTATCCAGTCCATTTACGAATTCCTCCAGCTTGGCGCTTGCCTCTTCAAATTCTTTGGAGAATTTCTTCCCACCTGTCTTATCTAAAATAACAAGAGGAAGTATTCTATAATATTCTTAGTCTCATAGTTATACCTTAAAGGAGATTCTCTAAATCACACAAAAAAATCACAAAACAGATATTTAAACGTTTCATGTGATCCTGCTAGATTGAAGCAAGAGTGCATCATGAAAGCACTTGTAATTAAGATAAGGAAGTTCAACTAAATGAAGTTTGCTGATTACTTTAATTCACAAATCTGATGTCACACTGCTACTTAGGAATATTGGAATTGAGGCTCAAGTCTATACACTTACACATCATTAAGTTTTTTTTTAATATACCATTAACTTTTATACTATAGATTATAATAAGATGTATTCCTTTGAGGACGAAACAGAGGCTCAAAAAAGTAAAGATAAAGTGACCTCTATGCGTATCATGCTTAGAAATTCTTTCCTATCTGAAGAAGATCCTTGGTAACTTGAAATTAGAAAAGTACCATGAATTGTTTGTCAGCAACAGTGACATTACCAACTTTTACTTATTCTCCTAAGTACTTTTTGCCCAGTGATGCTGGACTATGGCCTTAGGTATAGATATAAATTTAGGCTCTGCATTTTATTAGCTGTGGAACTTGGGCAAGTTTCTTATCTCCTTATGAAGTCTCAGATTTCTTATGTACAAAGTGGAGGTTTTTAACATGCTTCTGGGTTGTTCTGAGGATTAAAGTAGATAATACATGTTCAATTTAAAGCACGGTACACGTGCTCGCTTCGGCAGCACATATACTAAAATTGGAACGATACAGAGAAGATTAGCATGGCCCCTGCGCAAGGATGACACGCAAATTCGTGAAGCGTTCCATATTTTTCAGTATACTTACACATATATATGGAATTTAGAATGATGGTAATGATAAACCTGTACGCAAGACAGCAAAAGAGACACAGTTGTATAGAATGGCCTTTTGGACTCTGTGGGAGAGGGAGAGGGTGGGATGGGTTGGCAGAGTGGCAATGTAACATGTGTGATATCATAAGCGAAACGAATTGCCAGTCAGGTTTGATGCAGGATGCAGGATGCTAGGGACTGATGCACGGGGATAATCCAGAGAGAGGGTGTGGGGCGGGAGGGTGGAGGCTGTCTCTTATACACATCTCNGTGGTACATATACACAATGGAGTATTACTCAGCTATTAAAAAGAATACATTTGAATCAGTTTTAATGAGGTGGATGACGCTGGAGCCGATTATACAGAGTGAAGTAAGCCAGAAAGAAAAACATCAATACAGTATACTTACACATATATATGGAATTTAGAATGATGGTAATGATAAACCTGTACGCAAGACAGCAAAAGAGACACAGTTGTATAGAATGGCCTTTTGGACTCTGTGGGAGAGGGAGAGGGTGGGATGGGTTGGCAGAGTGGCAATGTAACATGTGTGATATCATAAGCGAAACGAATTGCCAGTCAGGTTTGATGCAGGATGCAGGATGCTAGGGACTGATGCACGGGGATAATCCAGAGAGAGGGTGTGGGGCGGGAGGGTGGAGGTGGGGGTCGGGATTGGGAGTTCATGTACACTCATGGCTAATTCATGTCAATGTGTAACAAAACGAATACAGTATTGTAAAGCAAAACAAACTAAAAAATAAAAATTAATTAAAAAAATAAATAAAATAAAGCACGGTACAAGAACAAAATAGGTGCCCCAACAAATAGTTCGGTAGCTATTTACTTACTATTTCAAAAATATTTATCAAGTATTTACTACATACCAGGTATTGCTCTAGGAACTAGGATACTGGAAGAACAAATAAGGATAATTTCTACTTTCATGAGATTCACATTCTAATAAATCAATATGATTATTATTTATAATCTACAATGTAAGGGAAAGAAAGTAGCTAGACTTTATGAGGTATTATAGTGACCTTATTTATTTGGGCTGTGCTGTTTGGCTTGCAGGATCTTGGTTACCTGACCAGTGGTCGAACCCAGGCCCACAGCAGTGAAAAGCGCCACGTTCTAACTGCTGAAATTGCCAGGGAG
The DNA here is from genome assembly GCA_006408695.1 of Aepyceros melampus. Taxonomy (NCBI): domain Eukaryota; kingdom Metazoa; phylum Chordata; class Mammalia; order Artiodactyla; family Bovidae; genus Aepyceros; species Aepyceros melampus. The sequence continues at coordinate 5,753 of SJXQ01000588.1, read as the reverse complement.
TTCCCTACAGTGACCTTACTGAAGAGTGAACACAAACCACATCATCATACACAGGAAATACACCTCCATCATAGCCTGACACATCAAGAAAGGACTACAAGTTGGGAAAAGGATAGAATATGCTTATTAAAATTTTTTTTTAAATTTTTCTCCAACTTAATGGAGATATAAGTGGCGTGTAACATTGTTCAAGGTGTACAATTTGAAGGCTAGGAATTTATTTATGAAATTGACATGCATGAAATCACCACCTGGGAAACAGGTGCCACAACAGTTCTCTACAACCTGAAGTTCTCTTTATGGAAGCAGTCAGTCTGATTACTTGAAATGACACATCTGGAAAGAGAACCTGACTTATTCTATTTAGAAGGATGTAAGATTACCTTTTAAGCATTTGAGAGTTTCTGTGCTGCACACATCCACCCTCATGGTTGACAGCTGTTTTTCTTTCAATTCTATCTGATCTTCTGAGCGCTTGTACAGCAACAGCTCTTCAATGAGGGCCTGAGACTGAACACGGACCAGGGTCATACTTCATTTATGAAATCATCCTCTTACTCTATCTTTCTACATCAAAGTAAAACATGACTAAAACCTAACAAAACCATAAAAAGCAAAAACCTTCATATTTCCTCATAGTCAGGATATCATCAACATCAATTCTTGTATCAAAACCATATTTTCAGTTATATACTTTAAAAGATCTTTTTCATGTTATTCAAAGTTAATTTATGGATATAAAGTTAAGATTGAAACAGGCAAAGATCTATGTATCTCTTCTTTCAATTTGAATTAGATAGTCTTATTATGTTAACTTTAAGTAAATTTTAATTTAATAGTTTCATAGGAAGATGAACACCTTCTTCAGGGTTTAATACAGACAACAGCTGGCATACAGATAAAACTTTTGAGTTTTCGGGAGTTTCAGTATGTTTAAAATATAATGGATGCATAATTCAATAAGAAGAAATCTTACAGCATGAACTATACATAAAACTATAAAACAAAAGGGCTGGATAACACTCTGGCACATGGGACATATTCTTTAACTTACTCGAAATTCAGCAACTATCTTAGACTTGAGAGCAGCTTTTGGATTCGTGGATGCTGTTGAATGAAACAAAAGGTTATTTAAGAATATAGACAAAAAATGTTGACTAATTATTTAAGAAAATTTTCAGCTTTATAGTTGAGGGTATATACTCTTTGAATATATGTCAAACATGCACATTTAAATCATAGTATAACTCTTAGAACATATAGTGGATATGTAAATTGAAAACTCCCAAGCATGGTCAGTATAAAAATATGTACTATTTAGACAGGTTTAACCTACTTACCTCCAACATACCCTGTAAGTCTGAAGTCCTAGAATTACTGACTTGGAGATACATGAAGTATCTTTCTGCCTATTCTGACTGAGTGTAACAGGATCTTAACACCTCAAATTAAGTGTGTCCAGGAGCAGGACATCCAATTAATTCTGATCACTGGCTGAAGAAAATTTACTTCCAAGCATCAATTCTATTCCTATGTATTTATTTTTGGATTTGTTTTTTCTGCTGACTCAATTCAAAGCAAAAACAGGCAGGAAAAGTTCTAGGTATAATACTACTGTGGTTGAACTTTGGCTGAAATGATGATTCTTGCTGTTCCTAAGCATGCACTTATGACCAAAGGATGTGAAAGGACTCCCTTAATCATGATGAATATCACATGCTTGCTGGAGCAAAACCATCCCAAGTGTCTTGTTTCACCTCCCAATTCTGTCTTTTACCTTGTTCCCTCCACACCTTCAAATCTTTCTCAATATTCCTCAGTTTGGCCCACAGCAGCCTATCACATGCAGTATTCCACTCCCGTGATCTCATGCTGGGTAAACATGATAAACACAGCAGGAGCTCCTGTTAAGAGAATGGCTTCTGGCCAGGATTTGAGGCCCATGTCTAATCTGGTAGAGTATCTCCCCAAATCTGAAGGATTTCATGGCTCCCACAGAAATGCTTCTTAATGCCTAGTCTCCTCTTCAGCTCTGTTGTTTAATGCCAGCTGCCTCTAACTTCATAAAGCTTTGAACCTTAAAGTTACCCTGGGCACTATCATGTATTTTTTTCTTCTTCCAATCCCCCAACTACTCTTGAATCTTCACACATTTAAACCCTTTTTCTGCATTTCCTTTGTTTAAAAGTAGTTTTATTTTTATTTTTTTAAAGAAGTAACTCCATGATGGCTTGGTTAGTGTAAGTCACTGGGAGCCTCCCAGGCCTGGAAAACACAGGCTTGCCCATGGTTTATGCCAGGTACGATGTCAAATGGTCTACATTTTCTTCTGCTCCAGAAAGAGGAGGTAATTTATATTAGTTGAGATTTTGTTCCTTACTTTGTGATTTCTTCCACTGCTTATTCGGTTGTTTGTTCAGATTTTCTTTCAGCTGCTTCTGAGTTTTGAAAGTGGTACCTGGAAAACATTTCAGTTTTGCAATCTGGCGTTATGGGAAGCTGTTCTGTCTGTCCACTTCAGTGTCAAAGTTGAAAAAAGGCAATCCGAGACTGTGTGTTGTTTCTTTCTTTCCTTTTATTTTTATAAAAAGATAAAAATACCCACCAGTTCTAAGAAGCTGTCAAATAAACATGATTTCTGTATCAAAGAAATAACTAATTTGGAGAAGAATAGGGTAGGAAGTTTAAAACACTAAGTAACCCATTCAAATGAAGAATTTAACAGCTTCTTAGAAGATGCTATTTTTAAAGCAAATTTCTAGTCAAATAACAGTCATGGTATCAGATATCACCAGCTTCTACTCACTGACTTTATTACACGAATCTAATACATAGAAACTAAATAATTTTAAAAACACCTGTACAAAACTTACTGCAAATCTAAAGCAAAGAGACTGAAGAATACCAAAATATGATTAATGTATCAAATAATTTAGTGAAAACGGAAACCTTGTCTAAAAATTCTCCCAAAAGTAAGAGGACAGGGCAGTAATTATTGAACAAAAAAGATCAATAGTTTAAAGCACTCAAAGTAAAACAAATTCAGAAAATTAATTAATGATCATCACTTAATATGCTTGCCTTTTCTTAGTCAAAAAAAAACAAAATTCAACTGTCTCCAAACCACTCTACTTAAATTAATGCAAACAGATTTGTAGTTATTTAATTTTAAACAAACAGGGCCATATCCCAAACTTTGTCTTTCATTAATAAGCAAAAGGACTAGATCTGTAAAATACATATAATTCTAGACTGAATAATGACTCAATCTTTCTTTTCAGAGAGAAAGGATACTTACTCAAAGCTTCTCTTAATGCCATAATCATTTCTTCTGGGTATACATTTCTATCTTCCCAGATTTTAAAGATTCGTTCTACAGATTTAGAAACAGATGGATCCCTGAGAAGAAAGAAAAAGTGAGACATAAAAATGTTAAACTTGCATCTCAAACTAGAAATCTGAAGATAAAGTTGTCAACAAAATTATTTTCCAGGGACTTACCTCATGGTCCAGTGGTTAAGAATCCACCTGCTAATGCAGGGGAAAGGGAAACTGAAAGTGAAGTCGCTCGGTTGTATCTGACTCTTTCTGACCCCATGGACTCTACAGTCCATTGAATTCTCCAGGCCAGAATACTGGAGCGGGTAGCCTTTTCCTTCTCCAGGGGATCTTCCCAACCCAGGGATTGAACCCAGGTATCCCACACTGCGGCAGATTCTTTACCAGCTGAGCCACCAGGGAAGCCCAATGCAGGGAAACATGGTTCCATCTCTGGTCTGAGAACTAAGATCCCACATGCTGTGGGGCATCTAAGCCCACATGCCCTAGAGCCCTGCTCTGCAACAAGAGAAGTCACTGCAAGGAGCAGGCTTCATACCACTTCTAGAGTAGCTCTCACCCACTGCAACTAGAGAAAGGTAGTGCACAGCAATGAAGACCCTGTGCGCCAGAACGAACACCCAGCACAGCCAAAAATAAATAAATAAAAATTAATTTAAAAATTATTTTCCAAATGTCTTTTCGTGTTTATTTTAAAACATTTTTTTCTGATGTCTAGGGCTAAAATCTTAAAAAAGTCTTGTTCAACACCTTTTATTAGTAACATAAATAAGTTATGGATGACATACTGAACTTTAATACTGGTTTATAAGTTTCATGAGAACCTTACATTTCTACGTCTGTAAACATTCATGAGCATACTCATAATCAAAGTTTAGTTTTCCATCCATCACCATACAGCTGACTCTCTTTATCCATTTCATACTTTACCACCTTCCCATACTGGTAACCACTAGATGGTCCTCTGTATCTTCGTGTGTGTGTGTGTGTGTGTGTGTGTGGTCCTCTGTATCTTCATATGTGTGTGTGTGTGTGTGTGTGTGTGTGTGTATTCATATTTTTATGGTCCTCTGTATCTTCGTGTGTGTGTGTGTTTATTTATATTTTTAATTTTTAAAACACATTCTATATATGAGTGAAAACGTGAGGTACCTCTTTCTTTACCTGACTTATTTCACTTAGCATAATATCCTCAACGTCCATTTGTGTTATCACAAATGGCAAGATTTCATTTTTTAAATTTTAGACAGGAAATAGCATTTATTGGTGAGCACGATTAAGGAGGGGACAGCGCTGATGCTCGTGTGCAGGGCCCGCCATCTATCCAGGGGACCACGATTAGGGATGGACTGACCCCACAGCCTGGTGAGCGTGATTAAGGAGGGGACAGCGTGATGCTCGTGTGCAGGGCCCGCCATCTATCCAGGGGACCACGATTAAGGATGGACTGACCCCAAAGCCGTCTGGCATTTACTGGTGAGCGTGATTAAGGAGGGGACAGGGCTGATGCTTGTGTGCAGGCTCCTGGACAGATGGCGGGCCCTGCACGAGCATCAGCACTGTCCCCTTTAGCATACCTGTCTGGAGTCTATCAGCTCCAGCGAAAGACAACATCTTGATGTGGATGACATGAAAGGGGTGGAGCTGCACTCCAGATGTGAAAACCATCTCTGCCACAGCTTTTCACTATGTACTTGTTGGTACAAATACAGGCAGCCTCCAGGGCTTCAGAGGAGAGCTGATCATACTCATCTGACACCATGTGGCCACAGAGTAGGAACTCATCCACTTTGGCCTTCTTATACCCCAAGCCGAAGATGCAGATCGTAGCATCAGGGACCCCTCGGCAGAAGAGGGACTTTGGGTAAGGCTTGTGCTTACAATACTGGTAACACTGGGCGGGGCGGCAGCCCATGGTGACACCAGGATCTTCAGTGGTGTGCCAAAGGGAAAGAGATCATCTTTTTTTTAAATGGCTGAGTGGTACTCCATGTGTGTGTGTGTGTGTGTGTGTGTGTGTATCACATTTTTCTTTATCCATTCAACCATCAAGGGACACTTATGATGTTTTCATATCTTCAGTTCAGTTCAGTCACTCAGTCGTGTCTGACTCTTTGTGACCCCATGAATCGCAGCACGCCAGGCTTCCCTGTCCATCATCAACTACCGGAGTTCACTCAGACTCATGTCCATTGAGTCCATGATGCCATCCAGCCATCTCATCCTCGGTCGTCCCCTTCTCCTCCTGCCCCCAATCTCTCCCGGCATCAGAGTCTTTTCCAATGAGTCAACTCTTCTCATGAGGTGCCCAAAGTACTGGAGCTTCAGCTTTAGCATCATTCCTTCCAAAGAAATCCCAGGGCTGATCTCCTTCAGAATGGACTGGTTGGATCTCCTTGCAGTCCAAGGGACTC
>SJXQ01000587.1:43518-176340 GCA_006408695.1 Aepyceros melampus | reverse complement strand
TAACTAAGTCAGACCTTCAAGATGTGGTAGGGGCCTGAGGAGATCCTGTATCTCTGAATTGAATAACATAGTTTTTTTTTACACCTTTTTATAATCCACAAGAGACAGTTAACTGATGCTTTAGAGAATGGAAGACCTATAATGAAATATGGGCTTCTATGGTGACTCAGACAATGAAGAATCTGTCTGCAAGACAGACAGAACTACTCATTTAAGACTTGGGAAACCAAAGTCCAGAGTCTACTAAGGAGGCCAACAATGAGAATGTCTAGCTACATTTCAAATAGAATTGCACAGCTATAATAACACTTTAATGATTTATACAATGTAGTAAGAAAAGTGATACATTGTCCTTGAAGCTATTCTACAGGCCCAAAGTAGAGAGAAACTGAAAACAAGCTGAAGATCAGAGCATATAATGAATGACATTTGCTGTATAAGTTCAGTGAATGACTTATTTTTCTGGTTATTTAAAATCACTGTTCAGTCCAAACAGAAGAATAATAAGATGAAAAATATAAAGACATGCAAAATGTCTGCTTTCAAACAGTTGGCAAATAATAATTACCCTCTCAGAAAAACCTTCCACCGAGAGCAACTTGGCATTTAGACAGACTCCCAGCGACCTGACACTCAGCTAAGTGTTGATCGCAAAAAAATGTCAACACCACTGAAGCTTGCCTCACATCCAAAACTTCCACTCTGTTAATTCTTTTCTTTGGCAAACATAAAAATGAAAGGCGGAGAGAGGAAAACCTGAGAAGACATTGAGGTATGAGAAACAAAAAGCCCTGTCTCGCTTAATCCAGGGATTTGCCACAGCCTCTCTCATTTCCTGACTATTGTTATCCAAGAAGCCACGTGGAGTGCTGTGCAGCAAATACAAGATTATCTAGACAATAAGTGGTAGTGCATCAGAGTAAATCTGTGTGCAGTAGATCAATTACATTATCCCGAAAATAGAGAACTGACCAAATCAAATTTAGACTTTGAAGCTCTATTTTTAAAATTTCACTTTGTTTGCTTCCTAAAGGTGTTCATTCAAGTAAAAGAACGTGCACTCTAGTTTGGGTTAAATACCCTTCAGCCTAATAAAGGCAATTTGTAGCTGGGCTTTTTTAGATACAAAAGCGCAGTTTGAGATGAACTGAGTTGTTAGGCACTTAAGTATCAGATAGGAGCTTACTTTTTTTCTATTCTTTGGAGATATGCTTGGACTGGAAATATTTCTCTTATAACTTAGAATCCACCTTTCTTTTGGGTACTATCTTAAAAAGAAGAACCATGTTTATACCATGCTCTCATTCTGCACCTAACAGATGTGTTTCAATGCATCTCTTATCTTAGAATACTTATTCTTCTCAAGGTTCTTTGCAGTTTCATCAAGGCAGATCACACCGCTTGTGATCTGTAGTCATCTGTTTGCATTCCTAGGATCCAAACCACTTAGAAGAAACCAAGAAATTTTGCATTTCTTTACACAGACTCCTCTAAATATTTGAGAAATAGTAATTAGTTCATTTAAGGAGGTACAGAGAAGCAGAGTAAGTACTGAATGTACGAAAGAGGTTGCTACCCTTAAAAGTGGAAGGTCTTCAGAATGACCCTTTGGACCTAAAATACCAACACAAGAGTCTCTTACATATCAAGTCACTGAGTCGTTAGGCAACAAACTCTATTCTGGCTTCTGATCTGCCATCACCATTGTGTAATCACTAGTGTGATATTCAAGTGTCTTGAAGAAAAAGATTCATCTATGGTTCTTGATGCTAGTGATAAAGAAACTGCCTGCCAATGCAAGAAACATAAGAGACCCAGGTTGGATTCCAGGGTGTGGAAGATTCCCTGGGGGAGGGCATGGCAATCCACTCTAGTATTCTTGCCTGGAAAATCTCATGGACAGAGGAGCTTGAGTTCCATAGAGTTGCAATGAGTCAGACATGACTGAAGTGGCTTGGCACACACATGAGCACATTAGTAACCTACTTAAAACCTCAAGAAATTTTAGTTATTATAACAGCAGAGAATTTCAAACATAAACTTATAACAGAGTTTTCCCTGACAACAATGAACTACTTCATTGGTTTTCAGAAAATGATCTCTAAAGTAGAATCAGCATTTCTTGGGAAACTGAGAAATCAAGTTCTTAGTCCCAGTGAAGACCCACTGAATTGCAAACTCTGGAAGCTGAGCCCAGCAAACTGTGCTTTAGCAAACATTCCAGGTGAAACACACAAGGTATGAGAACCATTTATCTGAAGCATAGGGATATTTTTAGCAACAGGACTTAATTTATGTTTGCTTTCACTTTAAAATGTACATTTATTGTACTGTCTGGGGCATACACTTTCAGCAAAATGAGATGTTGTCCCTAAGAAGAGAAAGTTGTTTTGAAGGGGAAAGGAAGATAGGAAAAATCTTAGATTTTGCAACAGATATTGCCCTCTAAGGGCCACAGTGCACAACCAGACATAGTATATTTGTGGCATTAAAGCATGAGTGAAACAAACAAATAGAAAGAAACATGTACACTCGTGGCTGATTCATGTCGATGTGTAGCAAAATGAATACAGTATTGTAAAGCAAAACAAACTAAAAAAATAAAAATTAATTAAGAAATATATAACAAAAATTCTCAAGAAGTCAATAAGAAAAAAAAAACTGAGAACTTCTAATCTAAGAAACCTCACTAATTTAAATTAATTTCATCCCTAACCTGTCCTTTATTGTGCCCATTTTTGCATGAAATGTTCCCTGGGTATCTCTAATTTTCTTGAGGAGATCTCTAGTCTTTGCCATTCTATTATTTTCTTCTATTTCTTTGTATTGATAAGAAAGGCTTTCATATCTCTCCTTGCTATTGTTTGAAACTCTGCATTCAGATGGGTATATCTTTCCTTTTCTTCTTTAGCTTCTCTTCTTTTCTCAGCTATTTGACTGAAATGGTATAGGCCTAACAGAAGTAGAAAATATTAAGAAGAGATGGCAAGAACACACAGAAAAACTACACAAAAAAGATCTTAGTAATCCAGATAACTACGAAGGATGACCACTCACCTAGAATCAACATCCTGGAGTACAAAGGCAAGTGGGCCTTATGAAACATCACTATGGACATAGCTAGTGGAAATGATGGAATTTCAGCTGAGCTATATCAAATACTAAAAGATGCTGTGAAAGTGCTACATTCAACATGCCAGCAAATCTGGAAAACTCAGCAGTGGCCACAGGACTGGAAAAGGTCAGTTTTCATTCCAATCCCAAAGAAAGGCAATGCCAAAGAATGTTCAAACTACTGCACAATTGCACTCATCTCATACACTAGTAAATTAATGTTCAAAATTATCTGAGACATCAACAGTACATGAAACATGAGCTTCTGGACGTTCAAGCTAGATTTAGAAAAGGCAGAGGAACCAGAGATCAAATTGCCAATATCTGTTGGATCATAGCAAAAGCAGGAGAGTTCCAGAAAAGCATCCATTTCTGCCTTATTGACTATTTCAATGCCTTTGACTATGTGGATCACAATGAACTGTGAAAAATTCTTTAAGAGATGGGCATACCAGACCACCTGACCTGCCTCCTGAGAAATCTGTATGCAGGTCAGGAAGCAACATTTAGAACTGGACATGGAGCAACAGACTGGTTCCAAACTGGGAAAGAAGTAGATCAAAGCTGTATATTGTCACCCTGCTTATTTAACTTATATGCAGAGTACCTCATGTGAAATGACTCACTGGATAAAGCACAAGCTAGAATCAAAATTTCCAGGAGAAATATCAATAACCTCAGATATGTAGATGACACCAACATTATGGCAGAAAGCAAAGAGGAACTAAAGAGCCTCTTGATGAAAGTGAAAGAGGAGAGTGAAAATCCTGGCTTAAAACTCAACATTCAAAAAATTAAGCTCATGGCATCTGGTCCCATCACTTCATGGCAAATAGATATTGAAACAGTGACAGACTTTAGTTTTTTGGGCTCCAAAATCACTGCAGATGGTGACTGCAGCCATAAAATTAAGAGACACTTGTTCTTTGGAAGAATAGCTTTGGCCAACTTAGACAACGTATTAAAAAGAAGAGCAAAGCTTTACCAACAAGTTCCAAATAGTCAAAGCTATGACTTTTCCAGTAGTCATGTACTGATGTGAAAACTGGATCATAAAGAAAGCTGAGCACTGAAGAATTGATGTTTTTGAACTGTGATATTGAAGAAGACTCTTGAGAGTCTCTTGGACTGCGAGGATATTCAACCAGTCAGTCTTAAAGGAAATCAGTCCTGAATTGGAAGGACTGTTGCTGAAGCTGAAGCTCCAATACTTTCGTGACTTGATGAGAAGAACTGACTTTTTAGAAAAGACCCTGATGGTGGGAAAGATTGAAGACAGGAGGAGAAGGGGATGACAGAGAATGAGATGGTTGAATGGCATCACTGAGTCAATGGACATGAGTTTCAGGATGCTCCAGGAGTTTGTGATGCACAGGGAGGCCTGGCATACTGCAGTTTATGGGGTCACAAAGAGTCAGACACAAGTGAGCAACTGAACTGAACTGAAGTATGTAATAACAACTATTTCATGCTCTGGTGACTAGCAGTGAGCAAAAACTTCTTACCTTCCTTAAGCTCACATCCTATTCTTGTTTATGGCGAGAAACACCATAAAGATGATAAGTAATTGAATTGCATAGATTTTTAAATGGTGACTTGTTTAGTGAAATAAATACATAAATAAAAGAGAAGGCTCAGTGTTGGATAGTGTGTGGGGGATGAACAAGAAATACTTACTGGTAAGAAGACTATTAAGGTTATATAGGGTAGGATGGGAGGTATCCATGGAAGAAGCAAGAGTTTTAGATTCAAAATAGTGATGTAGAAATAGTCAGCAAGGACTGTAGAGAACAAAGTGCAGGTGAGGATCTTTGAGGAACAGGAGTAAAAAAGTCTGACTTCAGATTTTATGCAAATAAAAAGAGAAAATAACATCATATACATATATATGTATATTATATATATATACACACACACACACACACACATATATATAGATAAAGCTAGATATATTAGAGGGCATGTGTGCTATGTCGTCTCAGTCATGTTCAATTCTTGTGGCCCTATGGACTGTAGCCCACCAAGTTTCTCTGTCCATGAAGTTGTCCAGGAAAGAATAGTGGAATGGACAGCCATGCTCTCCTCTAGGGGATCTTCCTGACCTAGAAATGGACTGCACTGGCATGTGGGTTCTTTACAACTAGCGCCCCCTGGGAAGCCCCAGATATATTGGAGAAGAAGACTTCGAAACTTAAATGACAGTCCATGTCTCTGAAATAGGTAAATACTGAAGATGTTTAAAGCATACAAGGAACAAGAGTCACATGGTGCATTAGTCAAATAAACAAGGAAGTAGTAGACAAAACATATCAAAAGAAGGTAGGTGGAAAAATGAGTCAAATGTCTAACAGAATTTATTAGACTACAAGCCTTTTAGAGTGTAGGATCTGTGACTATGGTAAAGTTAATATCATCTAGAATTATGGCATAGGTTTTCAGTTTTCAATGAACTTCTTTGACAAAATTTATCTAGATACAAAGATATAAGGGCTGAAACTAGTATTCTGGTATTGAACAAAGTACATAATGATGACCCTATATGCAAGATAGCAAGAGAGACACAGATGTAAAGAACAGACTTTTGGACTATGCGGGAGAAGGTGAGGGTGGGGTAATTTGAGAGAATAGCATTGAAACATGTATATTACCATACATAAAATAGATGACCAGGGCAAATTCAATGCATGAAGCAGGGCATCCAAAGGTGGTGCTCTGGGACAACTCAGAGGGATGGGGTAGGGAGGAAGGCGGGGGGTGGGGGTTTCAGGATGATGGGACACATGTACAGTCATGGCTGATTCATATTGATGTATGGCAAAACCCACCACAACATTGTAAAACTATTAGCCTCTAATTAAAATGAATAAATTAATAAAAAATAAAGTAAAATAAAAAGAGAGACCTTACAAATTAATTATTGCAGAGATTCAGTGAATGAATGTGGGAAATAAAAAAAGAAAGGAACATTTCAATGGTTTGAGACAGATGGAGAATTATGAAGACAGCATGCTTACATTACCAAAATTTTGAGACTGTTTCATCTAAGATGAAAGTTCCATGAATATGGTTGGAAAGGAAATCTGGAAAGATGAGACATTTGGGGGGTTACTGGTTATAAACATAGTGTTTGAAATCATGAGGTTGAATGGTACATAACCAGTTGAAAATTGCTCTTCTTTCACTTCCAAAAAGTCATTTCTCCTCCTTGACTTCGATTGCATTTACAAAATAATACATTCCTAACATAAAAATTTAGAATTAAGACTTTATGATTTCTCATAAAAGTGGAAGATTCAGGACTCAAATTTTGTGAACTAAACCATATACAGAAGACACAGAAAGAAGAGAAGGAGTTAAAGGAAAGAAGGGGTATGTAAATATATCAGAGTGCTTTGCTACAAGTAGAGCCAAGAAGCAAGTTTATAGAAATGGAAGATGATTGAGAGTATAAATGCCAGGGACCAAGGAGCGTGAAGAGCAAAATCAGGCCTCAGACATTTAGGTGGCTAAAAAAATCACAAGTGATCTTTGTGAAATCATTAGCAACCCAATGATGGGTACAAAATCAGACCCCAGGATGCAATGGAACATACAGTAGGATGTGAGAATCCTCATTAATCATCTTGTTTACCTTGCCTGCATCTACCACTGTGTGGCTCAGACAGTAAAGAATCTACCTGTAATGTGGGAGACCCAAGTTGAATCCCTGTGTCAGGAAGATCACTTGGAGAAGGAAATGGCAATCCACTCCAGTATTCTTGCCTAAAGAATTTCATAGACAGAGGACCCTGGCAGGCTACAGTCCATGGAGTCTCAAAGAATCAGATGCAAAAGAGTGACTTCAAAAGCCATGATGAGATAGATAGACAGATAACAGTGTCAACTGCAAATTGGCACTTGCCAAGAGCACTGCCAGCAACTGAACAACAAGAGCATTTGCCATCTGCCTCTGGGGAGATTGACTCTGTGCTGCTGTTGCTATTGACCTTCATCACGCCCTGAGGGAGTTCAGGGTGGGGTGAGGCAGTCTGTGATAAAGGAATCTGGTGGGACAGGTCTTTAGATAGATATTTTCAGGAGCTGAATTCATGATCCCAATCCTTGCATCTCCTAATATTTAGGAAAGCACTAAATCCTTTCATGATGACATCAGATCCTCATGACTAGCAGAAAACCTCTTACAAACTAAATGCTTGATTTCATTGAACTTCTCCTTCATTAAAATCTTATATATTGATCTTCCCCCAATAACTCTTGGGAGCAGTCTCTCAGAAATAACTGAAGGCTGCGATCCTCATTTTGCCCCCAAATAAAACTTAACTCACAACTCTTAGGTTATGCATCTTTTTTAGTCAACAACAGATAGCCTCATAAAAATTAAGAAAGGAATAGGATCTCACTTAAAATTCAGGATATCTAACCACTTAGGAGTCGTTAGAGACAGAAATTGGGGTTATTGAATTCTAAATACTAAAACTTTTCTTCATTTTGTGTCACCACTTACCTATATTTTCTTATATATTCAATACTTAATACCCCCACAGTGATGAAAAAGTGTTTTTATTTGACTGACACAAGATGGTAAGTGCTTTGGAAGTCATTATCCTGATATAAAAAGATTTTGAATAATCACTCAAAATATCAAGGCATGGATCATATAAGCAATTTAAAATGTTTTTTAAAACTCTTGTGACATTGAATAACACACAGAACAGTTATGAAAAAATTCTAACACTCTGATACACTTATTAAGCCTTATTGTCCTTTCTGAGGTCAGAATAAGTCTGGTTAAAATACTGTTGTTCTGAAGGTTCATTTTGGATAGCCCTATCTCCCAGATTTCAGTATTTCCCTTCCAATCTTTGATGCCCCTTTCTATATTTTTACCCTTAAGTATCTATGTGCTCCCACCTAACACTTAAGTAATTCTAGGGGATTTTTGATTGATAAAGGTTTAAAGTATCAGCTCATATAGGATATTTGCATTTCAAAAAGGAGCTCAGGGAGACTAAACTTTGAGATCCAAAGGGGAGATGTACAAACTTTAATTTCAAACATTGTTACAATGGTGGGAAAGAGATTTGGAAATGGTAAAGACATTTGGCAATTCCATATCACACCTTATAGGTCTTCTAAGTTTCCCTAACAGTCATTCATGCATGCTAAGTAGCTTCAGTCGTGTCTGACTCTTTGGAAACCCATGGACTGTAACTAGACAGACTCTTCCGTCCATTGGATTCTCCAGGCAAAAAATATTGGAGAGAGTTGTCATGTCCTTCTTCAGGGAATCTTCCTAACCCAGGGCTTGAACCTGTGTCTCTTATGTTTCCTGCATTGGCAGGCAAGTTCTTTACCACCAATGCCACCTGGGAAGCCAGAAATTATTAATACTTGGGGAACTATATTTCACTCTCACTTGACCTTGAAAATGATTAAGGTTATCTTTCAATGACTAACATCCAACAGCTTAGCTGAGTTTACATAAAAAGTAATTTCAACCTCTGGAGATAACTAGCAAAAAAAAAAAAAATTCCTTTCAAATAAAATAAAAATCCATAGCACTCCCTCATCAGTCAAATATTTGGACTTGTTTCAGTATGTTAAGCATTGGAATATATTGAACAAATCAATGATATCTCTTGTTTACCTTCCAAAGAGTTCCTCATTTCTTGGATACCTATGGGATAAATTTCCATCATTAATTTTCTGCTTCATCAGTAAGAACAAATCATGTGCAAGACTGATGCAACATCAGCAGTAAGTTTTACAGCTTTAACATGAAACCCTCATGTTGTCTTCACATCTTCAGAAAAATAACAAAATTCCTTCCTTAGAGCTATTTTGGAGGTAATATATCATAACTAGCATAACAGGGTATGTGTTTGAAAAACTGTTGCTAATTTGATGTTCCTTTATGCAGATCACTAAGTCTGTCTAGGCCTCAAGTTCCTCATTTATAAGTATACAATTGTATTCAATATACAAACAAATGAAGAGTTGGATAATGATTTCAAAAATTCTCTTCTGACCACATGGATATGAATATACCACATTTCTGGACTCTAGCAGTTCTAATAATTCTCCTCTTAAAAAAAGAAAGCAAGCAAGCAAGAAATTTTTTTTTTTTCATCCTGGTAATTTCATGCCATTATCCTATTTGTCTATTAATCTTTTGCTCAAGCAGTGCCTGTAAATCTAAATTCAGAAAAAGGAAATGACTTCTTAATCACCCATACCAGCTTAGATCTTGAGGATACTGTTCCTAATTTAATCCTTTTTTGAAGTGGCCTTCTTTTTCTGACACAGACCTTGATATCTACAAGAAAGGAAAATGGATTGTGTTTGTACTGGGGTAAATCTTTTATGTCTTACTTTTTCCAGTGACCTTTATCTCCTTATTACCAGCCCTCTGCCAAGTATCTAGTGCATTGGAGGTTTCTCCTTCTGTGATCCCAAATTCTCACTACCACTCCTGTGTCTTCCACATATAAGGCTTCATCTAGGTCTGCCAGGACATGAATGAATCCTTAAATAAACTGTCTCTGTATTCCATTCACTCAAGAACCCTTATTAATTATCCTAGGGAAGTGAAAACAAATTTCTAATAATATATAAATGGAATTTATAAGATGGAATAAATTGAAATGTCTTATTTTCTCTCCCTCAAATGCTAAAATGGCAGCTGTGTATCATCTTAGCTCAAATGATACAGCTGTTAAAAGACCTAACAGGGTGGTTGATATATTATTTTGAGTCAAGTGTTGGTTTGTCTTGTGGTAGCCTGGAAAATCCCGTGGATGGAGGAGCCTGGTAGGCTGCAGTCCGTGGGGTCGTGAAGAGTCGGACAAAACTGAGCGACTTCACTTTCACTTTTCTCTTTCATGCATTGGAGAAGGAAATGGCAACCCACTCCAGTGTTCTTGCCTGGAGAATCCCAGGGACGGGGGAGCCTGGTGGTCTGCTGTCTATGGGGTGGCACAGAGTTGGACACGACTGAAGCGACTTAGCAGCAGCAGCAGCAGCATATATGATATATGGCCCTCAAATTCCAAGTTCATCTCTTAAACCTCTGTACACTGTCTATACCCTCCAGTCAAACTAGATTCTCCCTGCTCCCAAGAATAGCTATTGGTTCTCCCACATATTTAGATTTTAAACACAGTTTAAATTTAATTTTTTTTAATCCTCACTTTCACAGAATTTTATTTATATCTACTTCATAGGATTATGATAATTCAATGTAAAGCAGTTAGCACAGTGAAGTGATAACGATTGTTTCATTGCTTGCTATATTTTCATTCTTTTAGCACTGAGAGAAATATTTTACGTAAGTATAAGTAAAATTAATAATGAATTGAATTAACCTAAATTAACACTTGTTAATCGGTTAACTTAAAAATATTGAAAAATAACACCCAAGAAGGGGATGGAGAAAGTAACACTAATAGTCTAAATAAACACAAACTGAGTCAAGATAAATGAAGGGATTAAGCAGATCTCAGGCAGATTTCATGGAAAAATCACCCAAGGAGATGATCATCTTTCCTACCTGGATCAATTTTCTTTTCCAAACCTTTAATAATTTTAAAAAAGTGTTGTAGACAGAGCTGCTTTATTTTTGCAATAGTTTTTGCCTTTAATTTTTACAGAACTCAATCAACGTTTCAGCTTTTCTTTTAAAATCCTTTCCTTTTCCCATTAGTCTGTTAATAATCATTGCAGGCTTGACAAAAAAATAATCATTTTGTCAGGTTATTATGCATTCCTCAGCATTATGAAAAATGAAAAGTGGAAAAATCACATATTTTTCAGCTGACTTAACACTGCATAAAGTGCTAAAATTATTAATTGAACATCTTGATTATAAATTAGGTGGAAATAATGTTGAAGAAGCAGCCCCTAGTCATATAGGATTATTATTAGGGCTACACACAATGATTGGAATTTCATTCTGGTAGTAGTAAATATAGTTAATGCCAGTGAATATGAGCTCATAGATTTTGGCTGAATATCAACCAAATCAAGCAAGCAATTGCCTCTGCAATTTTGAGGTTTATATCCTAATGCCACATGACTACTGCATCTTTGCCCCTTTAGCTATTTGAGGACTATATCAAGAGTTTAGAGCAAGCTAATAGCTATCTCTCTTCTGGAAACATTTAACCCCAAATCACAACATTTTTAAAACCACAGTAAAATTCACTCCACTAATTTCAAAGAGGCAATAATCTAAAATGAAGGTTGGTAGATATTCACCTTTAAATAGTACCATGAAAAATGTGTTCATCTTGGGCAAATTAAAGTATCATCCACATATTAACAAATGTTTAGCTTGCTAAAGATAATAAACCTACTGCAAACCTCAGAGACAAATTTACTTGCATATCAACATTTAATGCTTAATTAAGGCCACTTTCATCTATTCTTTGAAGTCGGACCGGAAAGATCTCTGTCTAGCATATTTCTTATATTATTTGGAGTAGGTTTAGTTGAGGAAAACAAATCTCAAAATTTCAATGGCTTAAACAATAAAACCTTTCAGTTCTTACTTATGTAACATTTCTGTGTGCATGCCCAGATTATCAAGGAAGCCCACTTCCAGGTAATCGTGTAGAAACTCTGAAATAATTTTATGTGTCAGCTTGGCTATGATGTAGTGTTCAATTATTCAACCCAACACTAATTCGTGTGCTGATATGAAGGCATTTTGTAAATGTCAATAATATATACAATCAGTTAATTTTAAGTAAAGGAGATTATCTTCTGTAATTTATTGAGTTTCATCTAACCAGTGGAAAGGCCTTAAGGACAACCTGAGGATCCCCAGAAGGAGAAGATATTCTGCTTCAAGACTGTAGCAGAATTTGGGAAATTCTGTTCCCAAATTTCTAGTCTGCTCTACTAATTCTGCACTTGTCAGTTCCCACAATGGCTCAGGCCAAATTCTTGAAATAAATCACTTTATATATGTTTATATTTTATGTGAATAACATATATATATATATATATATATAAATATTTTTTTTTTCTTCTGTTTCTTTGGAGAACTTTAATATAGACTCTCCAATTCCTTCCACCTGGTAGCTCTGCCATTTTCATCTTCCTCTTCTCACTGGAAGAGAAGAAAAAACACAGAAAGAATGTGCAAAGTCTGGAAGTAACAAATATTATCTGTTTGTACTTCTTTGTCAAATACTTAGTCACCTGGTTATGCCTAAATGCTTGAGAAGCAGAGAAACGTCACTTATATAGAAGGTAGGTTTTGGCAAACAGCTAGTAGCTTCTACCAAAATTTTTAGCAATGTGATCTGTAAGAGAATATTTGTAAAATTGTATTTATATTAAGTCACTTTTATTTTATATTTCTTATTTTATCTTTCAATGAGGCATTTGAAGTGAGTCTCACATTTGAATGTGGAGAAAAGGATAGAAGGTCATTGTAGGCTGCAGAAAAAGAGAAAGTCTGAAGAAAGAGATAAGGGTAGGGAGAAAGGGAAAGAGGGATCTGTTCCATGTGAAGAAGTGATTCACCTAGAAATTGGATCTTCCTTGCTCATTTCCTCTCTGATAGTGAATTGTTACCCTGGTGTGGAATCTTTACAGATACCATGCTTGAACAACAACACCAAAAAGCTGGATATGCTGATTTGGATCCTAGAGTGAATGGAGCAATGGTGATAAGTGAAGATAGAATGCATAGTCAAGAATTTGAATTCACTCTACAGACAACAAGGAGTTAAGTAAAGCTTTTGCACAGAGATTTATGTGATCAATGACAAAGTCAGGCATTAGACTTGCTTTATTCTAAATGGATAAGATAGAGGAGAGGCATGAATTAGATTATTTAAAAAGAAGATTTTAAAAATGGTACAGGACAGAGGTAAATGCCTGCACTATGGTGGTAATTAGAAGAAAAGTAAAATGAATAATGCCATCATAGTATTATGGACAGAACTTTATGCCTCATTGCATATGGGCATTAAGTTGGAGAACATGTATTAAAATATTGCTTAGATTTCAAATTCTGATGATGGGAAGCTGGCATACACTAGTTTAAATTAGGGATAATTTACTTGTTCTCCTGAGTGCATAAACTTCCCTGCAAAGATGACTAAGTTATTAGGTCCTGCTCATAGCACACAGAGGGCTGTGTGAGCCCAGAAGAGGGCATGAACTTTCAGGAATGCCCACTTTCCTTTACAATCTTTGTACCTCTTGTTTTACTATCCCCTGTTTCATCACTCCAGAAAGACATTTAATGTTCATTAAGGAGATATAAATAAGTTGCTCCCTTACCAACCCAGCAACTGGGTCAATTTCACACTGAGTCATTAAATGTCTTAAGAACTGGTAATCAGTCACATTTTAATGACAACTTTAAAATGGCATTTTAGAACCAAAAGATTTATATCCTATTAAGAAATGATTATAATATACTAATATAAGAAGGCTCACTTATTGAGAACTGTGTTTTATGGAGGAAGTAAAGGAGGATAACTACCTTGTACTATTGAAAACAGCTGACCACTTTGGATATTCCATTTAGCTATTTTTTAATTTGTGTTTTGGCAGACACATAGGTAGCCAATATATGGTAACTTTATTCACATTTGAATGGGAAACTTTAAGTAGTAAATGTGAACCCAAGGAGCTGAATCAAAAAGAAGCCAAAAAACAAACAAACATACAAAACAAGCAATATGCCAGTGGTTAAAAGTTAAATTAAACCCATATATAAATGATGGCAAAATAGTAACATAACCAGTTGATGGGAAAATTGTATCACAGTGGCACTTCCCATGTGATCCTTTCTCCTCCCTGAGGGACTACAATGGAGAAAGAGAGATACCCTCATTGCTAGCTGCCCCCCTTCTCCTTGTCTCTATTCAATCTTGCTGATAGCTCATTTTCAGGGATGGATGTTTCTGTATATATTTTGGTGGTAAGCATTCGCTAGAATCTCACAATATTTACATAGATTATTTTTGTAATAAAGAAGTCTCCTTCTGCCTGAACTGTTCTTGCCACTGTCGTATCTATATTTGTCATTTTATTTTCTTCTATCAAGCCTCTACAATAGCATATCAGTGTAATATATTACATTGGTGAAGAGAAAATACCCTTTTCACTGAAGAATAAAGCTTCAAGTATGTTTTAGAATTATAACTAATGTGCTCAGCTAAATTTGGCAATGAAAACCTTATAAAATTTATAAAAATTAATATTCTTGCTCTTTCTTGTATCTCATATTTATTTTCCTCCAGATTAGAAAGTAATGCCAAATACAGAGAGTCTTTAAAATTTATAAAAACAAAAGACAATGCGATGTAAAATGACAAAAGATTTGAACAAGCAATTAGCAAGAGAGGTAAACATAAGGATTTAACTTTACTAGAAAAAAAGAAAAAGAAAAACCATTATGTGATACCAGGAAAAATTTGCCAGAATGCCGAGAATATAAAATAACTACACAAAACATGAGCAAAGATGTAAATCAAATCGCATTCTCATACATGGATGATATAAGTTTAAGTTGATATAACTTATTCAGAAAACACTTTGGAAATATATAGTAAACCTGAACTTATGCATATCTTACAGTTCACAAATCTCACTTCTAGGTATATATATATATTTACATATATTTATATATGAATAAATATATGTAAATATATATATATTTATTTATATATAAAAGAAATCTATATATTTTTTCACCAAATGATATATAAAAAATTTTTGCTACAGTACTATTTGTAATAAGAAAAAAATAGAGACAACATAATTCACAGTTATCCACCAATGGTAGAATGCATAAATTTGCTATAATTACACAACAGAACATTGTACACATAGCAATGCTACACAGCTACATGTAATATAGATTATTTGCACAATCAAAATGTTGAGCAGACACAAAAAGCATATAGCATTGCTTTTGGATTATATAACTTTCCAAAACAAGTAAAACAATGTAGATATTAGAGGTGCAAATAGTGTTCATCCTTGAAAGGAGAATGGTGATTATCAGGGGACAAGAGGAGTCACCTAGGGAGATATTGATATTGTGGTTTTCCTTTTTTCTTTTTTTTTTACTTAAGTGCTGGTTATATGACATCTTCAAATTCAGAAAAAATTCATCAAGCTCTAGTATAATTTGTGTACTTTTGTTCATGTATATTTTAATTAAAAGTATACATTAATTTATGCATGTATTGTGTGTATTTTTCCAGGTATTCCAAAGTATGCATTATTAGACATTGGACATCATTTATCTCCATTATTTACCTGTTTTCCTTTGGGACATAATTAAAGTGTAAACTGAACTATGGTTAGATCAATGAGTATAGTCTATGCAGATACTTTCAATGCTGACCTCAGAGTTACTAGTACCATCTATATTTCCATAATTATTTTTCAAGGGTTAGAATATGAAATATCAATTTCTTCAAGATACGTGTTCCAATATAGTATACTAATGTATATATATATGGAATTTAGAAAGATGGTAACGATAACCCTGTATGCGAGACACCAAAAATGACACAGATGTATGGAATAGTCTTATGGACTCTGTGGGAGAGGGTGAGGGTGGGATGATTTGGGAGAATGGCATTGAAATATGCATAATATCATATGTGAAACAAATCACCAGTCCAGGTTCGATGCATGATACAGGATGCTCAGGGCTGGTGCACTGGGATGACCCAGAGGGATGGTATGAAGAGGGAGGTAGGAGGGGGGGTTCAGGATGGGGAACATGTGTACACCCCTGGCAGATTCATGTTGATGTGTGGCAAAACCAATACAATATTGTAAAGTAATTAGCCCCCAATTAAAATAAATAATTTATATTTTTAGAAAGATACCTGTTCCATTTCCTGCCTTATCAGTTCTGCCTGTCCATTCACCGTCATTTACATCTCTTTGATTGTTGCCAGAGAGGTTTAGCAGTATAATTCATGCATAAAATAAGCTGTTATATATTGTAATAAGAAATTTTACCATAAATTGATGCAAGTTAAATAATGTAAATTGCAGACAAATTTAATAATTGTGAAAAAAATAGTTTCAAAAGGAAACACAAGTATTTATATACTTCCTCATGGAAATACACAGTACCACCTAAACAAGAAAATTTTTCAAAAGAATCAAATCTAAATATGATTAAAACTGATCAATTTTTAGAAAATGGAGACACAGAAAATATGAAACAATGTTATGAAAAAGATATGAAAGTATGATTACCAAAACTGAGACTGTGGGAAACTCTATAGGCCAAAGATTCATGTTTGTAATGTTCAAGAAAAATAAATATGAAGATACAATTTATAAATTGGAAGAGAACTAAAGACATATCATAGTGAATAGACCTTGAATTTGTCCTAAACAAATACATATTTAGGCATTTATTGAGATAATTGGCATATATGATCATAAGAAGCACTTATTAATGCTTTAAGTAGCCTAGATGTATGATTTGTTTTTATAAGATTTGTCATCTTTTCAATATCTCCTGTTAAAATATCTACAGAAGAAAAGATATAATATTTGAATTTTGCTTTAAAATAGTATAGAATGAGGGAAAAGAGCAGTATAGATATGAAAGGACTCGATAAGAGTTGATGAAAGTTGAACATAGATGAAATATTCATGGTTATTAATTATAATATTCCCTGAAATTTTGATTAGGTTTGAAACTTTCCATGATAAATTAAGATAAAGGTAAGGCAGGGAGGTGGATATTTGAGTGCAGTTGAACTTATTATATCATCTAGAAAGATAATTATAGCAGCAAAACTATGAACACAAATATTAGCCTATAGAACAAATGCATAGATGTGTATCTCAGATACAGAAACATCCCATTAAAAAAAAGATTGTTCACAACAACTAAGAGGTGCGACAAGGGCAGGTGAACATCCACTTGATTGCAAAATCCAAGAACTAAACAACACCTCCCTCACTTTATACCTTTGTGAATTAGTCACAGTATCAAGTTATTGGAGAGGCACTTTAATTTGATACCTTTTGTGCTTTAGGGATACTTTTTACTGGGTTAAAATTGCTGCTGTTAGAAAATCAGTGTCAACCATGAAGTTTTGTTGACCCTCTGGGCAAAGGTGAGATAAGAGGGTCAGGCTTAGAAATGAAGACAAGAGGGGAAATGTGAGAGGAGGAGGGCAATATGTCAGAGAAAACTTTCTTTCTTTAATGAGCTGGATATTCTTCCTTGTGCCCAGGAAGGCCTGTTATGCTTGTCTCAGGAGAGGTGTAGAGAACTGCCTCTTGCTGCCCTCTACTAGTGTCCTGATCATCAGTGTCAACAGAGTAGCCCTGTAGCGCAAGAAAAAGATTGAGAGCAGTTCCAGATCTGCCCAATTACAGTTTATGGAGCCTGGCCCCTGAGAAAGCAAAAGGTCAGCACTTTCTCTGAGCATCATCTGCAAAGATTCACTCTGCCTTCTCCGAAATATCCCTTGCAAAAGTGTTTTGTGGAGAAGCAAAAGATTTCTGTTCAGCTTTCAGATCTGTCAATTTTATCTTGAGTCTCTCTCATTTTGAAAATGATCTTGGGGATTTTGTTGAACTTTATCAGTCTTTAAATTTATACTCTTTATTTATCTCTGGATAAACTTCTTCATAGCTATTCTTTTTGAGATTGAGTGAGAACAGAGGGAAGTAGAGGGATAAACTCTAGGATGATTTTCATACTTAAGTCATACAAGATGCTTTTTGGTTTTATTCTTTCTTTATCACTTGTTTATTCTTTTTTTTTGTCCAATTTTTACCACTTCCTTATATATTAGATATATATTAGATTTACAGAGAGAAGAGGTGGTTTTTTTAATAGGGCAGTACAGTAGATGACACAAACCATCTTGCTTTGTCGCTGCAGAGATAAACCTCCCATATTCATGCTGGGTGTTTCCATGATTTATTCTGTACGATTCCATCCTAAATCCACAGAATTATGTACCTTACATGCAAGTCTAATTACAACAATCCCTTGCGCAAGCAAATCTTTGGCTCCTCACTTTCTAGACAAAAATTGATATTCAGTAGTCGGGAGAAGGCAATGGCACCCTACTCCAGTACTCTTGCCTAGAAAATCCCATGGACGGAGGAGCCTGGTAGGCTGCAGTCCATGGGGTCGCTGAGGGTTGGACATGACTGAGCGACTTCACTTTCACTTTTCACTTTCACGCATTGGAGAAGGAAATGACAACCCACTCCAGTATTCTTGCCTGGAGAATCCCAGGGATAGGGGAGCCTGGTGGGTGCTGTCTATGGGGTCGCACAGAGTCGGCCACGACTGAAGTGAATTAGCAGCAGTAGCAGCAGCAGCAGTGGCTGTTTGTAACTTAATTTTTATATAAATTTTCATAATTCATGCTGCAATTGGTATAAAATATTTCACTAATTTGAGATACAAGAAAACATTCATTCAGTTCAGTTCAGTTCAGTCGCGCAGTCGTGGCCGACTCTTTGCGACTCCATGAATCGCAGCACGTCAGGCCTCCCTATCCATCACCAACTCCCGGAGTTCACTCAGACTCACAAGAAAACATTATATCACAATTATTTTTTCACAGTTTTTGTTTAGTAGGGAGCTTCCTATATTTCACTTGAAATCTCTCTTTCAAAATAACCAAGTCCCTCAAGGATTAGTCAGTCCAAAGGAGTGATTCCAAAGGTCAAGTTTGAAAGAGGAGACAGTGGGATTGCACAGACAATAGTCTTGCAGCATGAATCTGGTTGTGTTACTTGGTATCCCTGTTAAATATGAGTCATGCATGGAGTGCTGTGTCCCTTAAGTTCTGGTTTCTTTTAGTCCATAATTGAGATAGAGTTTTCCATTCATATTCTGCAAAGCTCAACTTTTAATGACTCTAGAGCTGGAAACAGAGAGTCTTCATATTTTGGGTCTATATTCTTGCAGAATTAGTTGATTTTTATGGATTCTGAGCACTTCTGTATTGACCAAGTTAACAGCTTGGACTCTGTTCCCTCCCTGTGGATTCTTCTTTAAGATCTTCCTCTGGGAATAACATGAGACAAGATCACCCAAAAAACTGAAAAGTTTCTTGAATTTTCATCCCCAAAGAGAGGAGGGTGATAATGTTTCATTTTTTATCATCAATGTCCCAGTTCTACAGAAAAAAAGTAGTTTCAACACATCCATTGAGCTCTAAATACCAAGATCAGGAATCTTTTATAGGGACAGGCATAGACAGAATCCATTTATATCCTTTCTTCATGTAAGGGAGTGCCAGCTGACATTGGGTTTATTATATACTTATGGAATCTAGGTAAGTATGTGTTTTTGCTTTTTATTTTATGAAGGATCATTTGCTCCAAGATTAGTAGATAAAATAATTTTAATTAGTAGATTAAAAGTAATGTTTAACATATATTTGATCCAGTAGTTGTTATAAATAGCTATACAAGTATTGATTGCTAAATGCCTTTTCAGTAAATAATAAATGTTTGTATGCAGGAACAGTGGTATCCTTACCCTTGTACAACAAGAACCATGCCCAGCCACATAATATGAGCTGAATATATGTTTGCTGATAAATTAATGAGCAATGTGTAGATGTCAAAGTGTTCTATGACATCAACCATGCGTCAAAATATGAAGAAGAGTTAGTAGGTAGAAGAAATAGAATGCACAAAATATTGAAAGTCTCTGCAGCACACTGTTGAATGAGATGGGAAAAAGAGAGGAAATGTAGAGAGGTAAGAGGATAATGAAGATACTTATAAACATTTTCATGAAACTGGACTTTATTCTAAGGTCAATGGAAAAATAGTTTAGAACAAAAAGCAGAGAAGTTTATTTTATAAACATCACTATGGCTTCAACATGGAAGGTGAATTGGAAATAACAAACTTTGATCTGCTTTAGTAATCTAAGCAAGCAGTCATTGAAACTTGTGAAGGACAGAGGGGCCTGGCGTGCTGCAGTTCATGAGGATGCAAAGAGTCAGATACTATTCAGTCACTGAACAGCAACAACAACAACAAAAAAACCAAAATCATACAACCCTGAATTTAAGGTAGTAGTAGAGAGTAGGAAAAACAGGAAAGAACATGGTACCATTTAGTGGTGACAAGCGAAAGAATGTTAGAGGAGTGTTGCAGTGAAAAGGAGAAGATTGAATTCAGTTTCAGGCATTAATTCTGGATGCACAAACAGGTGGCTCTGTGTCTCTCAAGCTAAGGAAGGAGATCTAATGGACATGGAAATTTGGTGACTTTTAATATATGGCACAGGAATGGAAAAAATATTGCATACTGAAGTTCTATCCTGAAATAGTATGCATTTTTCTAGAGTACTGATTTGAAAGTACTTTGGGGTGAAATTCTTTCATAGTGGTAAAAATGTGTTTCCTGATTAGTGAGGACTGGTATGCATACAGACAGGAGTGGGAATTGAAAAATATTTGCAGGATTCATTTATCATACTTAGATATTATTTGATGCAGTGGGATATATGGAATTATGCATAAATAAAATGAAAGTGAAAAAGAATTAAGGCAGAATTCCAAAGTCCTCTAATATTTTAGAAGCTTAAAAATACTGGTTTCTGATGGGCTAGAAATGGATTAGGACGGAGTCTTTTGCTATCAATTCATCTATCATTGCTATAAGCAGAGTAGAATTTCAGGAGGCAAATACCAAACTGCTATGAAAATGTTTTGGTCTTATCTTCAGTGCTCTCTTTTCATGCCAACCAAATTACAACACATTAACCCTTGGAGGTCTTAAAGAATCCCTAACTAAAGCTGCATCAGTTCTGTATAAACTTCTACTCTGATTGTCATCAATGTCCTGCTGGAGTGGTTTTGTAACCAGATGTCCTTTCAGATGTCATTTCCCATGCCTGAGTCTCAGCCTTTCTCCTTTGCCTAGGAGCTGACTTGTTAGCCTCCTTGATATTCTATTTTTCCCTCCCAGGCCCTTGTTTACTTTGCTGGAACCATCTTGCCAGCATTGTAAGTAAGCCACACAGACTACCTTACTTTCCTGTTATAGGACCATTGGCTTACCTGCCTTCTAGGTGGTGGTGGTAATTTGGTGGTGGTTTAGTCGCTAAGTGGTGTCTGACTATTTTGTGATCCCCTGGACTGTAGCCCACCAGATTCTTCTGTCTATGGGATTTCCCAGGCAAGAATACTGGGAAATGAGTTGCCATTTTCTTCTTCAGGGGATTGTCCCAGCCTTGGGGTGAAACCCCTGTCTCTTGCATTACAGGGAGATTCTTTTACTGATGAGCCACCAGAGAAGTCCTTCATGGACCTTTTTCAATAATAAACTAATTCAGAGTATATTAATTATCCCGTATTGCAAGCTGTCTGTCACTTTTTTCAGTTCTTTGGGTATACCAGTCCTCTACAGTAAATGAGTGAGAGAGAGACAGGTAATTCAGTAATCATAATATTTCTATAAATGTTGCTGCAAGTATGATATGATAAAACAGAGAAAGAGTAATGCTACTTGTTTTCTGAGATCAATGAATGTTTCCCAGAGCAGGATTCACTTGGGTTGAATTTTTTACATTGGGATTATTTCTAGCTTATTCTCTCATTCTATTGATAAAACAATTGGAATACAGTTTGGCTATATTCAACTGGAAACTCAACAGTACTTTAAACAAAGAAATGTTACATTTCTTACAAATAAAAAGAATTTGAAATGGTGAGTCTACAACTGATATGGTGGCTCTATAGTCAGTAATGACCAGGAATCCTTTTCTGTTATTCTCAGTGCTTGACTTTCATAATTAAAGTTCACTTTGGAGCACAGTATGGCTGCTAAAGAACCTACTGTCATGCTTGTAGTTAAAGCAACAGAAAATGAAAAAAATAAATGGGAATAATGAGTAGAATATAGAATATAGGAGAGGGGTCAGTAGATGAGGAGAGGAGACCATAGACGATGCAAGAAAGAATACAAAAAGAGGAAAATGAGTGAAGGAGTGAAGGAGTAACCATAACAGTAATGACATGATTTTAGAAGGAGCTATATATATATGAAGCAAAATATTCCCTTTGGACTAAAAAAAAATACACAATGTACTATATAAATCTGAAGTACGAGTTTTTCATTGATTGGAAGGGCAATGATTATATCAGCAATGCTATTTTCAAAAGCTGTGTTCTTCCAAATTTATTTCCCGCAATTGGAAACAGCCCAGGAAATCTTCTTTCACTTAAAAGGAATTGGACTGTATTTTGTTTCTGGATTGAAGAAACTGTTTGAAAACTTGGACTGTGTATTTATGGGCTGCTTTGCCAACCTGTAGTGGCAATATCTTTTGAGACACTCAGCGGGGTTGACTTTGTCAAGTGTAACAAAGAATATTCAAACATTCGGACCTGGCAAAGTCTGTAGTATGGTTTGCCAGGTGCTGTTCTATCAATTTTTACCACCCATTTTTTTAGGAGACATTTAATCCATACTTATTTCTTACTGCTTTACTTTTTAACTCATCAAAATGTTATATTTCAAAAGCTCTTTGATATGTATGATACCTTTGGGCTTTTTCCTGCTTTTCAAAACAGAAAGTTACGTTAGCCAAGGGGAGACGGGAGGAGAAAACCCTTGAATTTTGAAAAAGGTGTAGATTCTGATTGCAAAAGCCTTGAAGTTTGAATCAGTGTTGAGCATGATTGGAACTATTATCATGGAAATAATGAAACTGGTAGTGAGAGAACTTTTTCATATAATCATGGATGCAGTATCTGAAGATATCATGGATTATCTAACTCCATCCTCCACTGAAGAGTTGAATTTCTCCAGCATGTCATTTCATAGTGTGAATACCTCCGATAACAAGAAATTCTGCCTGCCAAGATCAGCATATCTTTTTTCTCAAAAAATTAAGAGGGATAAACTTGAATTCTTTACCACTATAACATTTTTTTGATCTCTCTAACTGATGAAAGCATCCCCCTCTCACTTTGTGTTCCCAGAATTCCTCTCTCTGATGATCTACTCCCATAATCCCCTCTCTTTACTATAACTTCTACCGTTTTGTTTTAATAAACTTTCCTGCACCCTTTTTAGCTTCAGTTGTGTCTGACTTTGTGACCCGTAACCTTCCAGTCCTTGCTGGGCCCCAGGAAATTCCATGTTTTATTACTGCTACGTGAAGCCCTTTTGAAGTTTGAAGACTGCTCTATTGTGTCCCTGATTCTCATGTTCTCAAAGTATAAAGTACCAAATTTGTTAAACCACTCATATAGCAAGGTTTTATCTCTATACAAAACTAAGGAAATCCTCCCTATGTACCAATGTTTGTCAATATGACTCATGAACTTTATCATCCAGAATTAAATAAGATAATCTAAATGTCCAACCACATTTGTGCCAATCAACTCATGAGTTGAGCAAATGCAAACTTTATCCTGGACATATATTTCTATCAATGCAATCTATTTTTTTTTCCAAATACCTCTATTATCAACACACACACAGTACATATATAAGAAAAGAGACATGAAGATTTTATATAGCATGTGGCATTAGAAACCACTTCTAGGATATTATGTAGATCTAAAGTGGATATTCAGTAATTAGAAATTGATAGTGAATGATGAAGCATATATGAGTGTATATATATATATATTTATATAGTATACATATGTATACATATATATGCATACATAGATACACATACATATATATATATATCTTGTATACATATATATGTGTATATATATATATATATATATATATCTTGAGTCTGCAGGCTCAGATTCACAGTAAGTACTGTCTTGAATTGACTACTTAGTCTAACAGTATTTGAAACAAATCAGCCTAGACATTTTAGAAATTTACAGTTACTAAGTGAAATTACAGAGATCTATGGTGATTATCAGGGCTTCTCAGGTGGTGCTAGTGGTAAAGAACCTGCCTGCCAATGCAGGAGATACAGCAGATCTGTGTTCAATTCCTGGATCAGGAAGATCCCCTGGAGGAGGGCATGGCAATCCACTCCAGTATTCTTGCCTGGAAAATCCTATGGAAAGAAGAGCCTGGAGGGCTACAATCCATAGGGTCACACAGAGTCGGACATGACTGAAGGGACTTAGCAGGCACGCACGCATGAATGATGATTATCAGGCTGGATTTACTTATCAGATTTTATAGATGCCGCATGGACTTCTCAAACATTTAGATGAACTTTCTCTATCTAAATGTATATTGATGAAATTCTAACATTACAAAGATTTAAAAAGAAGACTATCCTTGATTATGATCCAATTATATCCATTGCTGAAGTCATTTTTGACATCCTAGATTGTATATGGGAAGTCTTCTTGAACATCCTCGGTTAAAATATTTCTCTTTCTCCCATATATCTCCATAATGCTCATTACTATTTGCATTATTGTATAAGGCAACATTGTGCAGTGGCAGGAACATCATCTTACAGTGAAAATAACAGAACTATGCATCCAAATATCAGCAGTAATAGTTAAGGAACTATGTACAAGCTACTTTAGTGCCTTATTGCCTCAGTTTCCTATAAAAAGGTAGCAGTAATTACCTCTCAGGAACATGTGTGTGTGTGTATGTGTATGGGAGGAAACAAAGAAAAATGTCAACATTAACTTTTAAATGTCTGATGACAGCTATATTTTTTATTATAGTATCTGGCTAATAGTTAATTTTTCATAAATAGTTATATTTTACCTTTTTATTCCCAATGAATAGTTTATGCAGATTTATTTAGTAAGCCTCACTCTTTTTGTAGCAAACTGTAGAAGTAGTTAAGTAAAGCAAATGTATCTTAGTGGCTATTTGTTAAAGGTTCTGAAAAGAAAGAAACACAATTCTAATTAGGGGTCTCCTCTTTAAAACAAAGCAAAAAAAAAAAATAGGCTTATGAATACATTCTCATGTCCAGCACTTATCTCCCATAAACTCCCAGTAACTCCCAAGACTTTGGGGAAATTAAATTGGGATACCTCTAGTAATTGGGTGATCTGATTAAGAATCATCACTCAGATTTACCACCAATATTATCTGTAATTGTAAATCTCTAGATCCATCTGCATTAAAACAATGATCAAAATATTTAATCTATGAGCATTTTTGGAAATTTTTAGAAGCTCTAGTATATACGATAAGAAAAATATTGGCATATAACAGAAAGGAAAAATTGTCACCTTTTAGATGGTAAAATTATCTTTCAAAAAGCTGAAGTAAACTATTGAAAAACCATAATGTGGTGGACCAATGCAGAAAATATATAAAAATAATTGCATTTATAGTAATTAAGAATAAATGATTCAGAAATATAATAAATTTACATTTGCAATTGTGTACACACACATGCCTGATGGGAATACCAGACCACCTGAACTGCCTCTTGAGAAATCTGTATGCAGGTCAGGAAGCAACAGTTAGAACTGGACATGAACAACAGACTCATTCCAAATAGGAAAAGGAATTCGTCAAGGCTGTATACTGTCACCCTGCTTATTTAACTTCTATGCAGAGTACTTCATGAGAAACGCTGGGTTGGAAGAAACATAAGCTGGAATCAAGATTGCCAGGAGAAATATCAATAACCTCAGATATGAAGATGACACCACCCTTATGGCAAAAAGTGAAGAGGAACTAAAAAGCCTCTTGAGGAAAGTGAAAGAAGAGAGTGAAAAAGTTGGCTTAAAGCTCAACATTCAGAAAACGAAGATCATGGCATCTGGTCCCATAACTTCATAGGAAATAGATGTGGAAACAGTGTCAGACTTTANTCTCTACTGATTTATATAATGTCTAAATTTCAAACAAACAAAAAAAATTAACACAAGGTATAAGTGAAATGAAGTTGGTCAATCATATCTGACTGTTTGTGACCCCATGGACTGTAGCCCACCAGGCTCCTTGGTCCATGGGATTTTCCAGGCATGAATACTGGAGTGGGTTGCCATTTTCAGAAGCATACTCAGAAAAAGGAAAACAATCATAAAAACTGAACTCAGGTATGCCAAGATGTTGGAACTGCCTGACAAGAAATTTAAAGTAACTATGACCAATGTATTAAAGATTTTCATGGAAATATAGGAGAACATGAAATCAAAGAGTTAGTTTCAGTAGAAAAGGTAGAAACTATTGAAAAGAGACAGATGGAAGTGCTAGAATTAAAAAAAAAATCACCGTATCAGAGATGAAAAAATGCTTTTCAAGGGATCATCAGTAGACTCAACACAATGGAAGAGAGAATCAAAGAACTTGATCAATAGATCAATAAGAGATCTATTGACCTCTATCAGTTCAGTTCAGTCACTCAGTCATGTCCAACTCTGCAACCCCATGAATTGCAGCATGCCAGGCCTCCCTGTCCATCACCATTTCCCAGAGTTCACTCAGACTCACGTCCATCGAGTCAGTTATGCCATCCAGCCATCTCATCCTCTGTTGTCCCCTTCTCCTCCTGCCCCCAATCTCTCCCAGCATCAGAGTCTTTTCCAATGAGTCAACTCTTCACATGAGGTGGCCAAAGTACTGGCGTTTCAGCTTTAGCATCATTCCTTCCAAAGAAATCCCAGGGCCAATCTGCTTCAGAATAGTCTGGTTGGATCTCCTTGCAGTCCAAGGGACTCTCAAGAGTTTTCTCCAACACCACAGTTCAAAAGCATCAATTCTTCAACACTCAGCTTTCTTCAAAGTTCAACTCTCTCATCCATACATGACCAAAGGAAAAATCATTGCCTTGACTAGACAGAACTTTGTTGGCGAAGTAATGTCTCTGCTTTTGAATATACTATCTAGGTTGGTCATAACTTTTCTTCCAAGGAGTAAGCGTCTTTTAATTTCATCTGCTATCACCATCTGCAGTGATTTTGGAGCCCCCCCAAATAAAGTCTGACACTGTTTCCACTGTTTCCCATCTATTTCCCATGAAGTGATGGGACCAGATTCCATGATCTTCATTTTCTGAATGTTGAGCTTTAAGCCAACTTTTTCACTCTCCTCTTTCACTTTCATCAAAAGGCTTTTTAGTTCCTCTTCACTTTCTGCCATAAGAGTGGTGTCATCTGCATATCTGAGGTTATTGATATTTCTCCCGGCAATCTTGATCCCAGCTTGTGCTTCTTCCAGTCCAGCGTTTCTCATGATGTCCTCTGCATAGAAGTTAAATAAGCAGGGTGACAATATACAGCCTTGACGTACTCCTTTTCCTATTTGGAACCAGTCTGTTATTCCATGTCCAGTTCTAACTGTTGCTTCCTGACCTCTATAGATCAATAGAAATTACCCTAACTGAAATGTAAAGTGATAAAAAGAGTGGAAAATACTTTGAAAAGGAAAAAGAGCATCTAAGAGTTGTGGGACAATATCAGATACCCTAATATATATATGCAATTATATTCTCAGAATGAAAGATACCAAAAATATTTGAAGGTATAATGTCTGAGAATATTTCACAATTAACAATGGAACCAAACCACAAATTCTGAAAGCTCAAAGAACACCAAGCAGGATAAAATAAATATCACCCCAGCCTCCAAAAAATCCTCCTGGCTAAAGACAAAAAACAAAGAGAGTATTTTGAAGACAATCAGAGGGAGGAAAAAGGAACATTTTAATCAGAGAACAAGACAGGACTAACAGCCAGATTCTTGTCAGAAACACAATAAGCTAGAAGACAATGAAATAATGTTCTGTCATCAATTTATTTTTCCTCAGTTCCAAACTGACCCTCAATATCTTGATCTTTGAAAACTGTACTGGTCTTTTGTAATTCCTTTGATTGTAGGTATGATGCTAAACTTTGTTCTCAAAAGGCATCAGAGAGACATTTCAGAAGGAAGTAATTTGGGGACTCCAATGAGTTCTAAATAGGTTCTTGCAGTGCCCATGGTTTTTCCTGTGCTTACCTAGAATGTGGATGGCTTCTCCAGCATATGCTTAGTGATTTGAACAGTCATCAGTTCAGTTCAGTTCAGTTCAGTCGCGCAGTCATGTCCGATTCTGTGCGACCCCACTATGAATCGCAGCACGCCAGGCCTCCCTGTCCATCACCAACTCCTGGAGTTCACTCAGACTCACACCCATCGAGTCAGTGATGCCATCCAGCCATCTCATCCTCTGTCGTCCCCTTCTCCTCCTGCCCCCAATCCCTCCCAGCATCAGAGTCTTTTCCAATGAGTCAACTCTTTGCATCAGGTGGCCAAAGGATTGGAGTTTCAGCTTTAGCATCATTCCTGCCAAAGAACATTCAGGACTGATCTCCTTTAGAATGGACTGGTTGGATCTCCTTGCAGTCCAAGGGACTCTCAAAAGTCTTCTCCAACACCACAGTTCAAAAGCATCAATTCTGTGGCAAGCAACATCAAGAAGCCTGGAGATTTCCCTGGCAACTCTGTTGGAAGATTTAATACCAAAATATCCTCAGTGATCTATATTGCTGTGAGCAACCTTTTCTGTCACCCTAGAGGCCATATTCCTAGAAAGGTCCAATAGTGGATTTCCATCACATTCTGCCGAAGCAAGACCATTTCTATTTTCTTACATTCAGTGAGTCAAAATCATGACATCTCCAATAAATCTGGGTGTTAGTCCTAGGATGAAAAAGGTGCTTCCTTCCTTGTTCTATCTCAGCCTAGGGAAAAGCACTACTTTCTATATTTGCTTTATAATTCTCTGAATTCTTCCTAACCAAACTTTTGTTTCTCTGATTCTCTGTTTTAATCTAACAATTATTTATATCAAATTTTACCTGTTCATATCACTGTATTTTCGGTAGTGTTATCAACCCTGGTTGATATACTATAGCATATGCTCAAGACTCTCCCCCATCCACAATAGCTTTCCTTACCCCTTCCATAGTTTTCCTCTTCTGTATGTAGTTTTTTACTTTCAGGTCTTCAGAAGAGAGACAGAGGAACATAGAGACAAAAATAAATAGCTCAGAAGTGGATTATGCGATTTCTTCCCACACTTTAGGCACCAACCTAGATGCAAGTAAGCTAGTAGAGTATTACTATATTACTCCCAGGAAGAAAATATTGTCTTGATAAGTACGTAGCCAGCCTCTGCAACAAAATATTAAACTTCTTGTGTTCTAAACTGAAGTATGTAATACTTCTCTCACCACCCACAAATCTTTCCTTTTTTTTTTTTTTTAATCTCTTTCTCAGTAAGTATTACAACCATTTACTATTTATCAGTCAAAAACGCTGTGGTCACTCATAATGCCTGGCTCTCTTAAATTTCAACTGTATCAGTGGATTCTGTTGCAAATCTAATTACCTTCCTCATGTGTAAGCCACATGAATCTCTGCCCTGGACTCCTGCAATGAACTCCTAATTTCTAGTTGGCTTCCCTGCTATCACTTTTTCTTTACTGTATATTTTCTTCAGAGGAGTCAGAGGCAGTTTCTGAAACCTAAAAATGTCATGTGATGATCCCAATCTCATCCTATCAGCAGTTCCCCATTATATTTGACTAAAATTTAAAGTATTTTCCTTGGCCTACCAGTTCTACAAAGTCTGATGCTGAGTTACATTCCTTAACCCTTCTTGCCTGTTTTTATTTCATTCTGATCACACAGTAACTCTTGCAGTTTCTGTCTCTTTTCTTGTTCCTTATCCCAGGAATACTCATGTATTTGTTATTTTAATTGGCATATTTTGTACATTCAGGTTCAAATGTAAACATCCTAGAAAATCCATCTTCATTATCAGTCAAAAATATCACCTTCTATTTTGAATGTCCTACGTGTCATACAACAAATCACTACCAGACATTATTATATTATTTTTCCTTTTTTATTAGTATCTTAATCACTAAAATGTAAGTTTCATACAACAAAGGATTTTCTTTCTCATTTCTCACAGTGCTTCTAAAGTTCTAGAAGTTGAAAAGCTTATTAAAATTAGTTGAATGGATCTATGAAGAGACTGTATCAATCAGCCACACTTGGGTGGATGTGAAGTGAAAAAAGGAAGTTGAATTGACAAAAATTCTTTTATATTATTTTGAATAAGGAAACAATGTATAGTACATTTGGGAAACTATAATTTTCAGTGAAGAAAGAAAATAGAATGTGAAAATATTAGTGATAAAAGATGAGGGGCATGAGAAAGACAGGGGTTAGACACAGAACTGTAGTGTTTGGATTTTGTTACAGGCAGAATAAAAAACACATTAGTTGTTTTACCTTAGTAGGGAAGTGAACTGATCAGATCTGTGACTTAAGAGGATCTCATCAGCTGCATTGTGAATACATTAGAAAGAAGAGATTGAAAGAAAATGACACCAGTGTTAACCAGTAGTCTAGCTTAGATGTGGATCTGGTTTGGAACAAGATGATAGTGGCTGGAATAATGAACAGAAAGATCAAAAGATGCTTCAGAAATAAAATCAACAGAATATAGTTTTTGGGTTTTTTTTTTTTTAATGTGAGAATGAGAAGCAAGTGTGGATCTTCAAATAAAGAAGAAGTTAATTCCAACTCCCCCCAGTTAACAAAAATGTCACTTTCTAGTTTTTACCTTCAATACAGAGAAAAATGCCAATAGTTAGTCTCTTTAAATTTGATAAAAACAAAATCTATATGATAATAAAGTGGATTTCTTAGTCATGAAAATGAACATTATCCCATTGGTTATTTTAATTGAATGGTTTTTTGTGTTCAGTAGGTCAAGGAACCACACTTCCCAAAGACTCCTAAACATTCCCACAACTTGTTACCAAAGTGTTCTTGGGTAGAACAACATTCACAAACCCTTGAGGGGAAAAAAAAATAGATAAAAACCCGCCAGACACTGGGAGCTGTTTAAATATTATTATAACATGCAATATAATTATAACAATTCAATCTCCTGGAAAATGCAATAACCAATTTCCCTGCATGGTACAAGGAAAGTGAATGTGAAGAGTCCAGGTCATACAACTTTATCTCTTGTATTCTGTCAAACAAAGAACTGCTACTATGTATAAGGAGGATATTTTAATGAAATTTTACAGTCATAATTCTTGTCTTATTTTCCCCTCAACACAGATCAGAATACCATTTCAAAAATAAGCCCAGGGAATTCCTTAATATTACAAGTAGAAATAAATGGTTAGGTATGGGAAGGAGTGGTATTTTTGAAGCCAATTCCATCATTTTGAAAATGGTAATTTGAAATTAAGTATAGTTTCAGACATAGAAAATAAATTTATGGTTACCGAAAGGGAAATGAAGGAAAAAGGAGTTTGGGATTATCACATACACACTACTATATATATATAATAGATAATCAACAAAGACCTTTTGTAGAGCACAGGAAACTATACTAAATATCTTGTAATAACCTATGATAGAAAAAGAATACACACACACACACACACACACATATATATATATGCATAACTGAATGACATTGCTGTGCACCCGGCACTAACACAAAGTTATAAATCAACTACATATTAATAAAAAATGTTTAAAAAAGAAAAAAATAAGCATGATTTCAATACCAAGATCTTTCTTCTTACACATCTTACAGCTTCAAAACTGGTTATAAAATTTGTGGAGCCCATGTAAAATGAAAATGTGGAGTCCCTTTTTCAAAAAGTATTAAGACTTTTGAAAAGACAGCAGAACACTAAACAGAGTCAGAGGCCCTTCTGCGATTAAGGTCTTGCTCCTACATTTGAAAAAAAAAAAAGTTCTTAGCTTTGATCTTCATTTGTAAATGATTGTGAGCTGAATTTTTCTTTTCATTTTAGTAGCTCATCCTGTAACTCTGCTTTTCCAGTCAGGCAAACTATGTTCCTGAAAATGCAACCTGATCTAACATGGTTAACTGAAAACCTGGGCATTTGTTTATATCACGGACTATAAAAACAAACTCTAAATGAACCACAGAGGAATATTTCAAGGGAAATGTGAAGGGTAATAAACTATAGGACGACGTGGGAATGTTTTGAAGACAAAGGGATACAGAATGGTCATTACATCGGTTTGAGGATAGGGACTTGAATTTAGTGCAGTTCAAAATGACAAATAAGAACTTTCAATCGTGGCATAAAACAGGTGCAAAATAAACCTAGGAACCAATATTTCAGGTCATATGCTAAAGGAAATTTTTATAATAAATGGGTTTTGTAATATAATCTCTTAAAATGAAAGCTATATACACTAAACTTTGAAACAGAAAACTAACTTTTTAAGTTTTCAAAATAATTTTTTTCAAGATGCAAATGTCACATTCTTGCTCTTTGTAAGCTGAAATAATTTAAATAAAGATTGCTAACTTTTAATCATAAAAAAATAAAAAAATAAAAACAAACTCTAATCATGATAGATTCTTATGAAATAGCATCACTCACTCAATGGACATGAGTTTGAAAAAATTCCACAATAGTGAAAGACAAGAAAGTTTGACATACTGCAGTCCATGAGGTTACAAAGAATTTTACACAATTTAGCAACTGAACAACAACTAATGAGATGAGTCTCATCTCTTTCACAAGATTCTCAACTCTTTAATTTGCCATCTTAAGCTATCTATATCTGAAAAATTGCTGCTTGTTTCAACAATTTTAACAGACATGACCACCACTCCACCTAAAACATTTGTTGATTAAGAAAGACAGATGTTAAAAGTTAGATCAGGCACTGTTATACTGAATTTACTGACCAATGCAATTAAAATGGCTGATCTAGTAATCCTTTGTTTTCTAAAGTTGGTGAGATCCTCAGCTGTTGCAACGGCTCTGCACTGAAAAGAGGAACAGGAGGAAGGAACTATTTCCTCACTAGCCTTTCCACCAGGTTAAGTTCCTCCCTCTCTCATCCTGCAAGGCTGTTTCTAATTTCACAGGAGACCTTGAATGCTCGGCTTTTTCTCTTATCTCACAAGCTAGAGAGCCTCTTTACTCTCACTTTTTTTTTCTATTTTATTTCTTGACATATCAAATCGCTACATCCAACCCTCATATTAGTTACGCCCACACCACCTCGTTCAGGTAACATACACACACACATATGCACACACATGCATGTGTGCATGCACACATGCACACACACACACACACACACACACACCCCTCTATATTAAATTCTCCAGTTTCATCAGAACTGAATATATGACAGATTGGAGAAACTCATGATAAAATTCAAATATACATTCCATATAGCCACAAACGACAGTGGCCAGTGTGGCTTTTATTCAGCATGAGACAGAGTAGAGGAAATCTGCTTATGCAATTATCCCCCAGCTCCTTTCTTGTTGAAATGCCAAATGTCAGATTTGACCACTGTTATTTTCCTATAGCAAGGTTAATTTCCAATGTAATATTGCCTTTGAAGCCAGGCTGATTCAATGTGAGATAAAGTGGAGATGTGTTGATTATTTAATATCTCTGAATATTACTGATATTTTATTTTTAAAAACTGTTCAATTTTAAATTTTATTTTAAAATTATTCAGCTTTAAACATCTTATATTTTAAGAAAAATAGTAGCTTCTATTATACAAATCTGGAGAAGGCAATGGCACCACATTCCAGTACTCTTGCCTAGAAAATCCCATGGACAGAGGAGCCTGGTAGGCTGCAGTCCATACGGTCGTTACCAGTCGACACGACTGAGCGACTTCACTTTTACTTTTCACTTTCATGCATTGGAGAAGGAAATGGTAACCCACTCCAGTGTTCTTGCCTGGAGAATCCCAAGGACGGGGAGCCTGGTGGGCTGCCATCTATGGGGTCACAGAGTCGGACACGACTGAAGCAAATTAGCAGCAGCAGCAGCGTTATACAAATCTATTTTTTTCTCTCTTCTCTTTTTTAAAAATAATTTTTTTGCTAACTTCATCATATCTCTGAACTATTTTGTCTTTCAGTCACCAAAGTCAATCTCTATGGTCCAAAACATAAATTTCTTCTTTTTCAAACTACAAAATGTTCTAAAAATTCATTTGTAATCTATGTTTACTTGTAATCGTACTTTTAATAATCATTTCTAATCTATGTTTACTCCCCTCTTTTTCAAAAGAGCATCTTTCTGACCCAGCAAATCAATCATTAATTTATGAGTTAGGATCCTTGGTGGACAGAAAGCGAAACTGAAAGTTGTTCAGTTCAGTTCAGTCGCTCAGTCGTGTCCAACTCTTTGAGACCCCATGAATCGCAGCACGCCAGGCCTCCCTGTCTATCACCATCTCTCAGAGTTTACCCAAACTCATGTCCATCAAGTCAGTGATGCCATCCAGCTGTCTCATCCTCTGTCGTCCCCTTCTCCTCCTACTCCCAATCCCTCCAGGGGGTCTTTTCCAGGGTCTTTTCCGACAAGTCAACTCTTCACATGAGGTGGCCAAAGTATTGGAGTTTCAGCTTCAGCATCATTCCTTCCAATGGACACCCAGGGCTGATCTCCTTTAGGATGTACTGGTTGGCTCTCCTTGCAGTCCAAGGGACTCTCAAGAGTCTTCTCCAACACCACAGTTCAAAAGCATCAATTCTTCAGCACTCAGCTTTCTTCACAGTCCAACTCTCACATGCATACATGACCATTGGAAAAACCATAGCCTTGACTAGACGGACCTTAGTCGGCAAAGTAATGTCTCTGCTTTTGAATATACTATCTAGGTTGGTCATAACTTCCTTCCAAGGAGTAAGCTTCTTTTAATTTTGTGGCTGCAGTCACCATCTGCAGTGATTTTGGAGTCATGTCTAATTCTTTGTGACCTCCTAGACTATACAGTCCATGCAATTCTCCAGGCCAGAACACTGGAGTGGGTAGACTTTCCCTTCTCCAGGGGATCGTTCCAACTCAGGAATAGAAACTAGTCCTCCTGTACTGCTTTCAATTCTTTATAAGCAAATCATTTATTTAATTTTAATGTGTATCATAGTTGCTTAAGTAGATTTGCTTGACTCAGTTACTATGATTTTCTTTTACTTTTACTTTTGTGAAATATCTCTCAAATAAAATCCTTTGAAAGTGCTAAACCACAAATCAAATTGTATTATTATTTCTGTAATCATGCATACATACACATACACCTTCAAAAAAGAGAGAGAGGGATTTAATCTCATGCTTGTTTCAGTTGAATCTGAGCATAAAATGTTTCTTCTACATCTCAAGATTAAGATTATGGTCTTAGTTAAAAACCATTTGTGTTCTGTAAAAAGGTCACAGATGAAGATATTACCATACAATAAATGCTAATTTGTTTTGTAAGCTGAAAATGTATGCAATAAAATTTTGTTTCTAATGTGAGTGGAGAGATCAGAAAAGAAAGCAACAGCAGCTAGGTTTTTGCTAAAATGATGATCTTAGTGCTGGATATGAGTTTACATAGCCAAAATCAGTTATAGTCATGAAAATGTCTCTTTGATTTTTAGATATTAATATTATTA
The DNA here is from genome assembly GCA_006408695.1 of Aepyceros melampus. Classification (NCBI taxonomy): domain Eukaryota; kingdom Metazoa; phylum Chordata; class Mammalia; order Artiodactyla; family Bovidae; genus Aepyceros; species Aepyceros melampus. Next base: position 140,847 of record SJXQ01000587.1, on the reverse strand, counting down.
GCATAGAATCATATTTTAACTTCACTTCAAAAATCAATGAATGCAATCTTATTTGAAGAATACAAGTTTCTAGCAGTATTAAAAGTAGATGCTGGGGCTCTCTGTGTGCATAGGTATTTCTGAAATAATTGTTCCAAATTACACTGTATCATTGTAGGCAGTAGATATTCCTTAGACATATATTTATTTTAGAAGTAAAAAGAAAATATAAGTAATAAGATAAATATGGCAGGAAAATCCTAACCAATCATCTACAAGAGTCATACCTTACAGGCAGTTACATGTTATAAACAAAACAAACGATTGACCAAGTGAAAGAAGATATATACTTTTTGTCCAGAATTTTTGTAGAGACATAGGTATTGCCAAGTTGAAAGAAGAAAATGTGTTAACATTGACGATGTTTTGCCTGACTTTACTGCAATTTGAAAGGGCTTCTGTAAGCCAAGAGAAGAGATGGTGTTAAGTGGAAAATATAAATCTGGGGGAAAAATTATTTGAGCCAATGAGAGATTTGCCGTTCCAGAAATATTCTTTAATCCTTCTGATATAGGCATTCAAGAAATGGAGATTCTGTCCTATTCAATTCAGAGCAAAAGTAATGCTGTCCTATTTTTTAAAAACATTGTTTGACAAGAGGAAAGTCTGGTCTCTTTTCCCAGGATTTAGTCAGAAGTTCAATGGTTCAATCCAACAGATTCCAATGTTTCTGTTGTGCTGCCTGACAATCCTATTATTTATGCCTGGGAAGGTGGAAAATTGGTATCAGGGATTGATGATTTTGAAGATACAGTGGTAATAAGAAAATATTATGAAGAAAATGGACATATCATCTGTGAAGAGAAATTTTGTATTGAAGAACCATTTCTTAAAGTACTGACTGATTGTGATAAAGGTTTAACTGTTATTTTCAAAGGAAGTTAAGGACCTGTGTTAACTACTCACCCTAAGATAACATCTTGAATTTAGATAAATACTTTGATCCATGGTTAATTTTCAAAGGTTTCTTAGCTAGGTTAGTAAGTAAACTGTAACTCGGCCCATATTTTCATTTAAGAGCTAGACTTACTATAACAATGATTATGCCGTTTCTAAGAGAAAGTTATCTTTCATTAAAAGATGAAAGAGTGAGTGCAATTTAAGTTTAATTCTTTATAGCCAAAAGCACAAACTTAACTGTCCCACTGGTCAGATTCCCTTAGAAGATCATTTTGTGTGACTGGCTTGGAATTGACCAGAGTGTGTTGAGGCTGATATGACTTCTCTCTTTTAGAACTAACCATTTATTGTTAAATTGCAGTTTTTACTTACTAAAGTTGGAAAAAGTAATCTATGTTTGTTTAATGTTTATTTTTTAGTTGGCATAAGTTTGAAAGGGTGAAGATCAAAGCCAATTTAGTAAAGTGATTTTGCTCATTACTGTGTTTCAGAAATGCATTATTTCACTCATAAAAATTCTATCCCATTTTTAGGATGAAATTCTTGTGTCATTGGGCTAATGTATCAAATTCCTAGCAGTCCTTTAGCTAGAATCATGTGCCTACCCCATGGCTTCAGATATTTTAACAGTCCTACTAAGATAGCCTACAGTGAAAGAACGTAGTTTCACAAAGGAAAATTAAGATGAAGAGACAGATGGGTGAAAGAGCTATCCACTACAATTATGTTTGGTTTCTACAGATGGTCCCTGACTTAAAAATGGTTCCACTTAATGATGCTTTGACCCTACAATGGTACAAAAGCAGTATGTATTTAGTATAAACTGTTCTTCAAATTTTGATCTTTTTCCAGGCGAGTAATGCGATATGTTACTTTCTTATGATGCTGGGCAGTGTTTGGATACATTGATGTTCATTCTTTTAGAATCTTATCTCATAGTTTTCAAGTTTCTGAACATTAGCCATCATCTCCAGCCATGCTGCTGCTGCTGCTGCTAAGTCACTTCAGTCGTGTCCAACTCTGTGCAACCCTATTGACGGCAGTCCACCAGGCTCCTCTGTCCACAGGATTCTCTAGGCAGGAATACTGGAGTGGGCTGCCATTTGCTTCTCCAACCATATCTTCATGCAAATTGAACAAGCAGAAATGCTGACTCAGTTCTTCCCTTGCATCATTTCCCTTCCCCAGTGCAGGTTAGTCTTGCCCAGTAGCTTTCTGTGTCAAGTGTAAGTGGTCTGTACAAGACTGAACTCAGGAGGGACACGTTAGTCACATGAACTAACACTTAGAGCATTTACTCTTCCCTCATAAGCTATTGGACTTTCCTCATAGCTCAATTGATAAAGAATCTGCTTGCAAATGCAAAGACCCCAGTTTGATTCCTAGGTCAGGAAGATCCCCCAAAGAAGGGATAGGGTACCCATTCCAGTATTCTTGAGCTTCCCTTGTGGCTCAGCTGATAAAGAATCCACCTGCAATAGGGGAGACCTGGGTTCCATCCCTGGGTTGGGAAGATCCCTTGGAGGAGGGAAAAGCTACTCCTCCGGTATTCTGGCTGGGAGAATTCCATGGCCTCTGTAGTCCATGGGGTCTCAAAAAGTCTGACACAACTAAGCGACTTTCACTTTCACACTATTTACCTTTCCCTTAACCCACATCTCACCAAAGAGAAAAATTTCAGACCTGGTTTATGAATGGTTATGCACGATATGTATGCTGTCACCAGCCACAAGTGGAGTGCTGATATAAAGTTGAATTATCACAGCCATGGCTCAGATGGTAAAGAATGTTCCTGCAATGCAGGAGATCTGAGTTTGATCCTTGGGTCAGGAAGACCCCCTGGAGAAAGGGAGGGCTACCCACTCCAATATTCTTGCCTGGAGAATTCCATGGATAGAGGAAACTGGCAGGCTACCATCCAAGGGGTCGCAAAGAGTTGGACATGACTGAGTGACTAACACTTTCATTTTTCAAATATGTTAAGTGACAGAGTTGATTTGCAACACCAAACTTCTTTTTTTTGTTTTGTTTAAAAACCTTTTTATTACATAAGCAATTGCACCGAGAAAAAGGCCTTTAGAATGGCTTTCACATTAAAAAGAATGAAATTATACCATTTGCAACAACATGGATGGACCTAGAGATTTTGTTACTGAGTGAAGTAAGTCATGTAGAGAAGGAGAAATATCATCGGGCATCCTTTATAAATGGAATCTAAAAAGAAATGATACAAATGAAATTGCAAAGCAGAAATGGACTCAGAGACTTAGAATATAAACTTATGGTTGCAGTGGGTGGGGGTGGAGGGTGATTCGGAGGAAGGGATAGCTGGGGAGTTTGGGGTAGACATGTACACACTGCTATATTTAAAATGGATAGCCAACAAGACCTACTGTATAGCACATGGAACTCCGCTCAATGTTATGTAACAACCTGGATGAAAGGGGAGTCTGAGGGAGAATGGATATATGTATATGTATAGCTGAGTCTTCTTGCTGTTCACACGAAACTATCAAAGCAGTGTTAATTGGCTATTGCTCCTTGCTTAGTCACTTCAGTCGTGTCCGACGTTCTGCGACCCCACGGACCACAGCCCGTCAGGCTCCCCTGTCCATGGGCTTCTCCAGGTAAGAATACTGGAATGGGTTGCCATTTCCTTCTCCAGTGATAAAGTATGAAGCAAGTGAAGACGCTCAGTCGTGTCCAGCTCTTTGCGACCCCGGGGACTATAGTCTACCAGGCTCCTCCATCCATGGGAGTTTCCAGGCAAGAGTACTGGAGTGGGTTGCCATTTCCTTCTGCATAATTGGCTATATTCCAATGTAAAATAAAGAGTTAAAAAAAAAAAGAAAAGAAAAAGAGAAAAGTTTATTTTTGTTTCTTGCTTGTTGTTCATGGAAGCTGCCTTCTGCTTATATTTTGGTAATTAGGCCTGAAATTTTTGCTGGTAGTATTCTTAGTAAAATTTTCTTTACTCAGTCCTATCAGCTTATTGCCACCACATTACTATAACTTGATTCAAGCAATCACCTTGAAATAATTTGTACTTAATTTTGTTAGTGTATCCAATTTCCCTTGTGAAGACAAAATTCACTGTCATGTTGAGACCTATCCTAACTTCATAGCTAAATATTTGGGGCTGCACTTAAAAAAAAAAAAAAAAATTTACATTTTGCCAACAACGTTTGCCTCACATTTAGTTATTATTTGTGTCTTCTGCTAGGATTTTAATTAGGATATTTATCAGATATTAAGCTACTCACATAGTATAGAAGAAAGAAACTAAGTTCATTTGGGCTGCTCTGACAAAATACTACAAATTGGATGGCTTGTAAACAACATAAATTTATTGCTTCTAGTTCTGGAGTCCAAGATTAAGGCAGCAGTGGGTCTGGTAACTGGCAAGACTCACTTCCTAGAAAGCTGTCTATTTGTTCTACCTTCACCTGGTGGAAGGGGCAAGAGAGCTCTTTGAGACTTCTTTACAAGAGTATTAATCCCATTCATGGGATTTCACTGTCATGACCCAATCACCTCCCAAATATCCCACTTTCACATTCGGTCACCTTGCAGGTCAAGATTTCAACATATAAATTTGGGAGACACATAAATATTCATGCCACCACAGAGCTCAGGAATTTAAAGATGCAGTCTGATACTGGGCTATAGCACAGACCAGCTCCTTGATCAAAGGTATCACATAATTGTTCTGATATGTAGTCTTCATCACTGACATAAAGGGGTAATGGTACCCACCTCACTAGCTGATGGTGAGAAGGATTCAAATGAGAAAATTACACTGAGATGCTCTTATCAACACTGAACCTAATATGGTCTCCAAGAGGCCATTATTAAAATGTAAAGAGAGGAGAAATGATTGTTTAGGAGAAGGAGACTGGCCATAAACAGAATTTCCCATTAAACACATTAGCAGATATCAATCTGACTGACTGTCTGTCCTCTTAGAACAGGAAGGTGATCCCAGTATCAACTGATGCATTAATAAGAGAATGAATTCAACCATAAATAACAATCCAGAGTCATAAAAGCCTGGGTTTGAGTCCTAGCTTTCTCTTTAGCTGTACACCTATATGCAAGTTATTTAGGCTTTTTTTGCCTCATTTTCCCCACCTGTAAAATTATGACAACAAACCTCTCATAGGGTTATTGGGATAATTTAATGAGTTAATATATTTAAAATTCTCATAACAAGGCTTGATGCATAGTAAGTGCTTTGTGCTGTACACTGTTTTTCGTATCATGCCATTTTCCTAACAATAGAGCATACAGTGGCTGATTGAGAACATGATTGTCAAAATCAGCCCATAGCTAATGGAACAGACAAATACAGAATTTGTACAGGTAAGAGGGGTATTTTTATATATTACTCTTTTTCCAATGCTATGGCTAGTTTAGTTAACAGTAGTGGACAATTTAAGTGATAATTAATATTATGTACTAAAGTCGATGTTTTAAGCCTGGGAGTAAATATAAGAATCAAAAATTTGAATCAGGATGTTCTGTCTTTATAGTTTCAAATCTTTCTGTCTGCATGGGCAATAAATAAGACAGAGAGCAAAATATGTTAGGGATAGGGTGAACCCACCCTCCTTAACCCTGTTCCATGAGCATTTCCCTCTGATTGACAGAACTTCACAGACGATATAGATGTATAGCTCTTTTCAGTCTTCCAGCCTCTGTTGTCCAGGTTTCTCATTTCTTTCTCTCAGATCTTCTGCTGAATTCTCACCTCTTCCTTTGACATGCTCAAAAATCCCAATATTCTCTAACTTTTCAATAGTGATTGATTATTTTTCTTTAGGGTGAGTGTTACTATGAGAGGATCTTCCTTCTCATTGAATATCTTTCTTTTTAAATACAATAGCTACAAGATGCACACCTGAAAACCATGCTTTTTTATTTAAGACTTCACAGAATTACATTTTATGTTATATAACTAAGCTGTTACAGAATTTAGTGCAAAAATTAATGCAGGTTTTTTCTTCACTATAAAGCCCCTCCCTGGAACAATATATTTATTACATCAAGAGTGTTTTTCAATAAACTTAAACCAAATTAGAGAGTAAGGGGAGAAGGAAAAATGTGAAAAGAGAGCTTGAAAGCTTGACAAAATGTCCAATATGCACAGAATCACTTTTAGGACAATTTACGATCTCTCACTTCATGCACAAAGTGTTAGGGCTGGCACTAGAGAGGAAGAGTGTCTTAGCTCTTTAATTACTAGCCCTTGGGCTTTTCCTAATGGAGAAAAATAGACTCCCTCAGGTTCCTCACCTTTTGATCAAGTTTACTTACAGAAACTTAGATGCTTAGTGTATCCTGAGTGTTTGGTTTCATTTAATTTTCAGGAAAGACTTTGGACATTGATTTCTCCTTGCATTTCATTTAAAGTGAATTCTCAATTGTGGATGATAAAACCAGAGCCAAAATCTTGCCTTGAGCACAAACCAAAGTAAAATCAAAGCATTTCTGAGAGTGTGAGTTGTTCAGTTAAATTTGCTTAAAAAAAAAAAAAATCACCAAGCAATTGCACTGCTGAAATGGATCAGACATGGAGGCAGAAATCAGACGAGAACTCTTGGTGCGCCAACTTGTGCAATATAATTTTCACATCAAAGAATTTCAAAACAGGATTTTTGCCAGTATCTTAACTTTCAGCTAGCTGACTCAAATCCTTTCTGGGAGTAAACAAGTTATAAATTATAACTACATAAATAAACAAACCACCCAGTTCAAGGTTTGCCCACCCCACCCCCATCTCATCCTGCATAGTTAGGGTCAGAGCTTCCTTCACATAAAGGCTTTTCTCCTTCACAAAACTGAGTAGGTATATGTGAATATCCAGGCAAAAGAAGAACTTTCTGGAAGATGGAACACCGTGTCCAGAGGCTTAACTGTTTTGCAAAGAGGCCTGTGAGCTGTTACACCAAGAGTTCAACATGAGGAGAAGGCTGAGTGCACTGAGGGATGATGAGAACAGGAATGCAAATGGAGATAAGTTTGAGACGGAAGAGTTTTTATGCTACTGTAAGAACTTTATTCTGAGAACAATGCAATCCAGAGGCTGGATAATTCACACTTGGTTTATAGACAGTTTTTGTTCCTCACAACCTGTATAAATGTGTATGAACCTGTTACTTATTCTAGCCTCAGTTTAGACATCTATAAATGATGGAATACAGGTTAAAACTCTACGCTTTATGTGTATATGACCTATTTACCTACATACACATCTTCTGAGGGAAAGTTATTAAATTTCTAACACAAAACTGCAGATGTTAATCTTGATAATTAGCTGGAATATAAACATTTTTATAGCATCTAAGTTTTCCAGGTGGATTTACCACCATATAATCCCATTTACTCTATTTATACAATATTATCTAGGCTTTCTTGATACCTAGTCTTTCTTCACTTTGTGGCTTTTGTCTGCAACTATTCTGAGCTCATATCTTTAAAGTCATGGCTACCCCCTTAAGATTCCAGCACAAACTCTCCATCCTCTAAGAAATCTTTCATGCATCCTCACAATGAACCTAGAATCGTCTTTTTTTAAATCCTGAGAGTATTTTGATGTTTTTTGTACCTTTTCTGTCTTCACTTAGAACTCCTTGTCAGTCACTGTTTCTTACTATATTACCAGCTACTACAGAAAGGATAATCCTATGCTAATATTTGCTACTTTTTCATACACTTTCCCTGTAACTCCAAAGTGTTTTGTACATACAAGTTTTTCAATAGTACCCTGTGGAATGTTACTGAATGCCTAATTCTAGTCACTTGATAGAGAAGGCTATGTTGTTACTTAACAGTGTTTAAATATGTGAATAGTTTCATTGAGATTGATTTTTATGCCATAAGTAGGAAAATACAAATAAACTATGGGAGCAAGGAAGAAATTTTCAATAGATTGCAATAGGGAGAGGCAAATGTAGCTTTCTAGGGGAGATTTTTAAAAGCTTATTCCTAATTCATAAACTAATCATCCTGGATCCCTATATCAAAGCCTGTTTTCCTCGTGAAGATAGTGCATACACAGATTACTACATGGGAAATCAGAAGACCACTCTTCCAGGACCAGGTGCTCCTCTCCATTAGAGTTTAACTTGGACAGCTAACTTAACCTCTTTAGCTACCACATCCTCTTCGTCAAAAGGAAAAGACAAATGTCTGTGCTTTCCATTGAGAAGGTTCTTTTACAAACCAATAGAGAGAACTAGACTTCCTTGGTGGTTCAGTGGTAAAGAATCTGCCTGCCAGTGCAGAAGATGCAGGAGATAAGGATTCCATCCCTGGGTCAGAAAGATGCCCTGGAGGAGGGCATGGAAATCCATTCCAGTAGTCTCTCCTGGAAAATCCCATGGACGGAGAAGCCTGGTGGGCTACAAGTCCATGGAGTCACAAAAAGGCAGAAGTGACTGAAGAGACTGGGCAAACACACACACACAGATAAAATATTTTAAAACAAATCATAAATTTATTCCATCTCTTTCTTGAGTATGTAGTGGAGATTAATTCTCTATTAACTATGAGCCTGTTGTTTTCTCCGTATATAAGTCTGTTCTCCTCCTTTATATGATTAATTTTAATTTTCTTTATAGAATGCAGCACAGAGATTATCTTATCCAGGAAGACTTCCTAGATACCCACACTTGTTATATGCTCTGGTGGTTTAGTCACTAAGTTGTGTCGGACTCCTGAGACCCTATAGACTGTAGCCCCTCCAGGTTCCTCTGTCCATGGGATTTCCCAGGCAAGAGTACTGGAGTGGGTTGCCATTTCCTCTACCATAGCCTTTTATTGTGATGGATCAAAATTCTTGATTTAATTTTCAGTCTCCATTATGATGATGCAAAATCCTTGACTGTGGGGACCACAACTTACATAACCTTTATATCTTCAACACATTGGTATTCACTAAATATTTATCAGCTAAATAAGTTTTGAATGATCTTTCAGCCTTCACTTTATGAGATGCATACAGTAATGTCTTAGGTTACAATATTGTGAAAACTGTGGTCCAGTTTCATAAAATTGATGCTAGTGGATCTTGGATCTGGGGTCTCATAGAGAGCCCAATGCATATTTATATTTATGAGAGCATCTTACCTCCAGAAAGCTTTTCTTTTTCTATTTTGTTTTACCGATACTTCACAAAATATTTCTCATGAATGATAATGACAAAAAGAAGTTTGGACAGAGGGTCTGCTTTGCAAAAAGGCATGCTTCACTTGATAATTTACTTTCCTTAAGTTCCCCCCTAATTCTGTTTCAATATGCTAATCTCCCTGGTTTCTTCATTAAGCCTGCTTTAGGATTGTTTCATATAGAATAGCTTCCCACTCAGGAGAGATGACTAAACTTTAATGGTTGCCTTAGGTCCCCCATACCAGTTTATTTAAAAGCACAGAAATATGGGAATTAAATAGTCTGTAAAGATAAAATACATTATTAAATGGTATTATTGTCATTGTTATTATTCTTTCATCGAACAAGGAATGAAGAGCTGAATTGCACACCATACGGTAATTGCTTGGAAGATACCCACAACTTACGGTCACACCTTCAGCATCCAACGACATTGTTTGCTGCATTTCAGGTGCCAGTATGGCAGAGGGCCAGCCCAGAAAAGATGAACTGGCAGAGAGAGAATGACAGACATTAGGCATAAGTACTTTTCATGTCAAGCCTTTGGCATGTTCATTGTCGAAAAAATCTGTTCTCAGAAATGCCTTCCAAAATATGCAAGTTATGCTATGAAGGCATATGAAAACTCATGCCATCTAGGAATATGTTAATATGAACCATCTTGGGAGATGCCAAATTGTAGCCAAGATAATGGGTGATTCCAGATGTCTGTCCAATCTCATTCCTACTGCGCAAGAGAAGTTGAGAAATTTACAAACGGAAAGTTTGCATGGAATTTTTTAAATGAGGGATGGCTTTCTGAAAAAGAAAGAGAAAGAGATAAAGAGTCAATTTTGAAAGAGAGAAAGAGTTAAGTGAACCTTTATTTTATTATGTATAACCTTCCATTTTCAGGATCTGTATTTAAATTATAGATTTGAATTCTCTCTCTTCCCAGAAGTAAGAGGTTGAACATTTGCAAAGATATGGAAGGTGAGATTCTTACTTTAGATGATTTTTAAAATAGCTTGAATACTGTTGTTCAGCTTACTAAATGCTTTTTGCACATTATATTATTATACTGAATCTTCCTGAGATTATCTTCAGGTAAATATCATTTTATATTTCCTTTCCAGATGAAGCATCTCAAAGAAACAGAAATGACCTGCCCAAAGCCACTCAACTAAATTTTAACAGGAGCAGAATCCAAGTCTGTTTCATATTTTCAATACGAATGATCTCAAGCTGTGTTTGATCTCAGCTGTAATTTTACCTGTGTTAATGGGTCATCATTTATTATAATTTTCTTCTGGGAGTCAGTTTATTAGCTCCAAAACTGTTATTGGGGATCTAGCAAGTGATATTCCCTTTATGAATTATAAAATTTATTTATAGCTCATGCCATAACTGCTTGATTGCTAGAAACTAATGGTAAGAATGATTTCCCCATATCTATAAAGTAAAAAGATTTAACTCTGTCGAAATGCTCAAAAGAATAAAACAAGCCTGTATCACAACTATTTCTCCAGCTGATATTTTTGACTCACCTCACAGGCCTGTCTTAAAAGAATCAGCAAATCAAACTCTCTTCCCTACAGTGAGCTAGACTTTTAAGATGTAATAGAACATTAAATGTAGAAATACTCTTGGAATGTTTTCAGAACAGTAGACATTTCAGTCCAAAAGTACAGCTGAATATTCATGGAGTGTTTTTATTTAACCAAATGTATCCTTGGAAAACACAAATTTGGGACATTCCTCATAATATCTAAGGCAGCAAAATTATCATATGTGTAAACGTTTGCTTCTTTCATAGCTGCTGTGCTATATATACACACGGGTACACATGTGGATATGCACATATGAGGTTAAAAGCACGTTTACAGCTCTGATTGCATTCCATGAATCTTTCACTATATCCTGGCTATGAAAGCTTTCTTAATAAAGAATATAAAGATAAAATATCCCTATATTGAAGTCACTTAACCCTGGCCTGGGCACTGTTGTGGTTAAAAAATAATAGAAGATGCTTCTTAAGGACTGAGCACTTCAGCAGATAATCAAGATATACATATAAGAAATATGTGTGTGCATATTCAATAGGGCACTCTGAGTGTTTTACTTAGCAACATAGAATAGCCAATTCTGTGCATGTTACTGATTATGCACATGTATAAAGTAGCTCCAGACAAATCACTGAGGCCATTCACAAATTGCCCTCCAGCTTCCTGACCTTTGGAATTTCAGACAATTCAGTGGCTATTTACTCAGTGCACAGAGAATTTCAGAGTAACACTGGCCCAGGGCCTTTCAGAGCAGCTTGCGTTCCTCCTTTGGACTTTGCTATGGGTGGAATTGTGTATCTCCAGTAGTCATAGGGAAAAGCTCCAGTGTGCCTGTTTTGGGAGATAGGTATTAAATTTAAATGAAATCGTCATGGTGCGGCCCTGCTTTGATTGGAATGGTGCCCTTCTAAGGAGAGATACTGGAGAGCTCGCTCTCTCTCTCGCTCTCTCTCTGCCAAGTGAGGACACAGAGAAAAGATGGCAAAGCAGGAAGAAAGAGCTCCTCAGGACCTGCACCAGCCAGTAGCTTGACTCAGATGTGCCAGCCTCCAGAATTTTAAGAAAATGCATTTCTGCTGTTTAGCCTCCTCTCAGTCTGTTCTATTTTGTTATGGCACCCCTACCTCACTAAAATAGGCTTTGTCACTGAAAAGAACCTAAGGGCATGATCTACTCTTTGACTAAACTCCCCGTTGATGTCTCCACTCTAGCCATGCTGATTATATGTGCCGGGCCAAGACATGTGACACGCCACTGGTTTGCTCTGCCCCCAAGCCAGCACAGCTCATGCCTCACCTCTTCAAGCTATTTTATAAATGACACCTTTCTAGTGAAGACTTCACTGACCATTTTAGATTGCATCCCTTTTCAATATCCTCTATTTTCACTGCTTTTCTCTTTTAAATTTATATTCAATTTACATACTGTATGTTTTACTTGTTAATCAGGTTTTTTTTCTTTCCTCACTGGAAAGAAAATATCAAGATAGGAAACATTACTGTTTTGGTAATTGCTATATCCTAAATACCCAGCACATTATTAAGTACTCAATTAGTATAAATCATGTTGAATATAATGTTATCATAGACCTTATATAATTCAGAAAGGATAAGAAGAGGTTAATAAAGGTTAGAAACCAATGGCAAAGCAGCCTATAGACTGTTATAATATAGAGCTCATTCTGGGATTCAACAATTCAACAGACCAATCACTGATAGTGAAATTGAATTTGTAATAATAATTAAAAAAAAAAAAAAATCCCAGCAAACAATCAGTTCTTGAGAACACACTATATACCTGGTACTAGGATCAGTGACCTTTAGAAACTCATAGTCACAAAAGAACAAAAGAGAAAGAGGAAAAAAAATGGAAGAAGAAAGAGCAGAAAAGTAATGAAACAAAAATAAATATGTTAGATAATATTATTCTTCTCATTTACTAGAGTTATAAAGTCAATCCAAAGATTATCCCTTGCTATTACTATCTTCATTTTACAATAGTATTAAAGAATATATAGTATGTAAACAGAACAGCAGAAGGAAGGGAAAATGGGAAATGAAAAAATATTTTTTAATCAAGTTTAAATTTACTTCTTGATATGTATGCAAAACCATAGCTAAATTTGCAGCAAAGGCTAATGGGGAAAAAGCAAGAGAAATGGAAATTGTAGACTACATACATTAAGAAACAGTTACAATGACTACTCAAAATTAATATAAAAATATCACAGAAATCAAGAGCAAATTGAACATTCGGTATATTGACAGTAATTGTTGTCTCTTCCAAATTCATCACGGAAAAGACAACTTCCAGAGTAGAAATTAAGGATATGGAGAAGATGTACATGTTCTCAGAATTTCATTTTATTCATTTTGGAGGAGATAAATTAGGATTAGCATTAAGAAATCTAGAATATCATATACTTAGCTTCTCCTTAATATATATTAGTTGATATTCGTTGTTTTTTTTTTTTTTTAATCCTTATCCTTCTAAGCATAGAAAGCTTTATGAAGATATAGTAGGAAGGAAAGCAGCTTAATGGGGCACACTACAGCAAACATTATTGATCAATTTTGCTTTACTTGTAAGAATGATTGAATGTGTAAGTAATTGAGATGTCATTTTATAGCCTGAACATTTTATTTCTAGAATGTGTGTTTTCTCAAAGAGAATTTATTTGAGAAAAAAAAAAAAAACAAAGAACAAGAGATGATGTATTAAACAGGGAAAGCATACTATTTGACAAGAAGACTTTTCTCGGTCACCCTCTTGATTTCACGGCACCATCTTGTTTTATCCATGGTGCAATTTTGCCAGCTCAAGGCTAAGCAAATATTCTCTTCCAGGATTTCTCACGTTCCCTTCCTACCTAAATACGTTACTCAGTTCCATCAGCCACTTATTTCTGTCTCTATTAATGCTTTGTGCCTTCTTTCTCAAAATTTACTGTTTATTAAAATGTATGCTATTTATTTCTATTTGTGTATAAGTAATTGGTAAGTTTTCACTTGAAATGTGGACAGTATAAGCCTAAACATTATTCACCAGCAAATACACATGCAAGCATCCCCAAAGCATTATGTTCTTTAAGAGAGGACATGGAAGAAAGTGAGAAGATGGTATTCTGGCATGGCACAGGCTAGTGGGGAGAAAAACAGCCCCCTCGTTCTGTAGATGCAAGGTTAGTGGACATTATGACTACTCCTGTTGAAGTGAAATTGTGTAAGAATGAATAAACCATCTAAAAATATAGTAAGCCTGTCTCTTTCTTTAAGCTTTTAAAATCCTAATTGCTTTATCATTGTGCATAAAATGTAGACAAATGTTTGAAAGCAGAAAAGAAAACATTTAGCATTAAAATTATGTCTGACTTTAGATTAAGACCAAATGGGTAATCACTATGAATGTGATTTAAAGGAATCTCAATCAAAAACATCTCCCCTGTCTCTTCACTAAATCATCTAGTGTCATTTTATAAGAAATTGTTTCCTTCAAGTTACAGGACTATTTCTAGTTAAATTGAAACTGAAAATCAGTAAACCAAATCAACAGTTAATGCAATGTGATTGGGATTAAGTTCTTTTCCACTATTAATATTGGCTTTCTCAAAAAGGAAGTCCACAGGTGAGATGTGACTTAAAAAGAGAAGATAATGAGAGGTTTAAGACAAGTATTGAGTTTAAGATTTAAGACAAGATGTCGTGTCCAATGACATCTTGGATTTAGTTCTACAATTCTGAGTATTTAAGCAAAGACATTGGGGTCTCAAGGAAGAAGAGGCAGCAAAACAATGATTATAAAGAGAACAGTTGGAAATACTTTTGGACACTGTAATTGTGCCTGAGCATATAAGGACTAAGTCATAATCACTGCCCTCAAAGAGTCTTCTTATGCCAAATGACAAGTTCTTTAATATTATATGTCCTGGTTACCACAAAAGCCCTAAACCTCCATGTTAGGAGACCAGGGTTCAAATGTTGCCTCTGCTTTATTAACTGTGAATCTTTGTGCAAACCGCATAATTCTCTGAAGCTCAGTTTCTTCATCTAGCAACCTCTTACCATTGGGTCATGTGTATTGTTTAAGTGATATCTATACTTTTGTAATCTGTAAAACAGTAAGAGGTCAGGAATTGTCACAGAAGATATATATTTACTGATTGTTTTGTCCTGTATCCACCCTTAAAACCCACTGTCAGCACTATATGTCTGAAGATAATACTGGATATCAAGTGTTTCTTTTAAACTAGCAAAGTGAAACTAGGAAAAGAGAGAAATGCTGTCATAAGTATACAAAGGAGTGAAAGAGCTTTCCTGGATGGCATTCCTCATCAGTGGAGTCTTCCCTGGAGATTTAGCAATCACCAGAGTCTTTAGTCTATAGAAAGGACTTCAAACAGCCCAAAGAAGGAATTGAGAATATTTTCACAGAAAGTAAAAGCATCTGGGTTTCTCTGAGGTTGGTATAAAGATATGTATAAGAAGCATTTTGGAAAATATAAAGAGAAACAATGCTTCTTAGAAAGATTTGAATCCAAAGTACAAATTTTAATATTAGTCTATAAATAAGGAAATATTTCTGACAGGAATAATGACATAAGATACACAAGCTTGTCTGAAACAGAGCAGTTAAAAAGAACCCAGGGATCCAGTCTGGAAGCTAGTGTAATTGCCCAAGGATGGGATAATAATAACTCCATTTTAACAGGGAATGAGGGCTGTAGACAGGGAACAATTGCAATGAGAATGAAAGAGATTTGATTAGCTATAAATGAGTATGCTTAGCCACTCAGTCATGTCCGGCTCTGTGTGACCCCGTAGACTGTAGCCCGGCAGGCTACTCTGTCCATGGGGTTCTCCAGGTGAGAATACTAGAGTGGACTGCCTTGTCCTCCTGCAGGGGCTCTTCCTAACCAAGGGATCTAATTCAGATCTCCTGATTGCAGGCAGATTCTTTACCATCTGAACCATGATGGAGCCACCAGCAAATCCCTAGATATAAATAGAACTGAAAAAAATTGAGAGCTGAATGAAGATGATGAAAGAATAGTATAGTAGTTATAGAACCAAAAATGTCTCACTCTTGGTAGCCATGGTATCAATCTTCTATTTCAATTCTTCATTGTATAAATGATAACAATGATGCCTGGGTGGCATCACAGCAATTTTAGGTAGGTTTTCTGCTTTTCAGTTTAGGATTTTTCTAAACTTTGACAACTGCAACAATAAATTCAATTCTGGGATAGTAGGAAGAGAGAACCACTTTTCATTGTCCATACAAAGACAGAATTAATGTGCTTACATAACACAGTCTTATCTTGATGTGAAACAATATTTAAGTAGAATTTGCCCATAAATAGATATAAATGAGATATTAAAACACAGAAGACAATCTAAAAAAATGCACGCGCGCGCACACACACACACACACACACATACACTTCCCAGATGACTCAGTGGTAAAGAATCTGCCTGACAATGCAGGAGACATGGATTCAATCCCTGGGTTGAGAGGATCCCCTGGAGGAGTAAATGACAACTAGCACCAGTATTTTTGCCTGGAAAATTCCATGGACAGGAGTCTAGTGTGTTACGAGTCAATGGAGTTGCAAAGAGCTGGACATAACTGAGCAACTGAGCACACACTCACATATTCAAATGTACATATATATATATATATATATGTATGTTTGAATCACTTTGCTATATACCTGAAACTATGGCAACCCACTCCAGTGTTCTTGCCTGGAGAATCCCAGGGACAGGGGAGCCTGGTGGGCTGCCATCTGTGGGGTTGCACAGAGTCGGACATGACTGAAGTGACAGCAGCAGCAGCAGCATGCTATAAATTTCAATAAAAGTTAGAAAGAACAGAAAACATAAATTAGAAATAATAATATTTTTGAGGTTATTTTAAATATGCTTTGGATTCCAATCCTCAAAATATTCTCACTGGAATTTAGGAAAATATTAACTTGATCATGACAGTGTAAGAGGAGGGTATAATTGGCTGGAATATATCCCTGTCTTGGGGAAAACTATTGAGTCTTACTATTACTTGCAAAATAGGGTTAAAATTTGTTACAATGATATACAAGGCTCCTCATTATGTAACCTTATTTATTTATTTTAATTGGAGGCTAATTACTTTACAATATTGTATTGTTTTTTGCCATACATTGACATGTATCTGCCCTGGGTGTACATGTGTTCCCCATCTTGAACCCCCTCTCCTACCTCCCTTCCCATATCATCCCTCTGGGTCATCCCAGTGCACCAGCCCTGAGCATCCTGTATCATGCATCGAACCTGGACTGGAGATTCATTTCATGTATGGTAATATACATGTTTCAATGGCATTCTCCTTCTTCTTATTACTCTAGGATTATCTCTTACCTGTCTCTCTTTCCCCAATCTACGATCCAAACAGAGGAAATTCTTATATATGTGCCCAGTATGAGTGGACTAAAAAAATTCCTGGAGTTGCTGTCTGAATTTTGACTGATATGTGGAGAGAGCTAAGAAAAGGGGTTAGGAGTGGGGTGAAGAGGAGAAAGTATTTCATACAAAAGAAGGAACAGAAATAAAAATCATGGGATGTGAGACAGAATGTAGT
This sequence comes from Aepyceros melampus, assembly GCA_006408695.1. Classification (NCBI taxonomy): domain Eukaryota; kingdom Metazoa; phylum Chordata; class Mammalia; order Artiodactyla; family Bovidae; genus Aepyceros; species Aepyceros melampus. The sequence continues at coordinate 123,580 of SJXQ01000587.1, read as the reverse complement.
ATTCAAAATGCTTTTAGAGGCGCAATATAACTACTAAGTGAAGTGTTGCGTGGTGGTAGGCAAAAGTGAGATCACAAAGGGCTTGGTGCATCTTGAACCATTTTAAAGTAATTGTCTACATTTCTTCCAAAGAATAAACCCAAAAGTGATTATGTCATATGATTTTTTTGGAGTTGGGTTCCAAACCTAACATTTGCTGCCCATTAAATATACTTACCAAACATTTTAAAGACAAAAACATATTATTTGGATGTTCTATAATTCTTAATCATTTTAACAGTTTAAACAATCACACTTCAAAATACCATGAATTTGATGATTAATTCTGTTTGGCATCTGATATGGTCACTATATCTTCACAAGTTGTTATCTCATTTTTTAAAAATTTTATATTCTGTCCCTAAAAGATCACCATGTATTGATCTCTACCATATTATTAAAAGATACTTTTATATTCATTTGGCTCAAGGGCAATTCAAAATTGTATTCCTGGTTAGTATTTATATGGTTTATGCTTCCAATGAAATGCTTAGAGTCTTTCACTGTTTTTTTTTTTTTATGGTTTATTTATTTATTTTTTTTAACATTCAAGATTATTGAACAGTGTCAGGAATACAGTAGGAATTCAATGCATGTGTTGGATAAGATGTATTACTGATCCTGTTCATGACGCCAATTGTACTGCTGTATCTCACTGTGTGCACTGTTCACTGAACCCATGGTAAGCAAGGTGCAAGCTAAGAGGCTGGAGGAAAACTTGAAAAGCCATGGGAGCTATAGACACATCATTCTCTTCTGGCTGGTGCAGCAGCTGTAGCAATAGACACACTATATTCTCTTCTCTCAGGACTGACACAGCGGACACAGTCATGACACAGGATGAAATGCTGCTGCTTTCTAGGTGGAGCTCTCATATCCCTACAGCACAAAGTGGCTTGTGATGCGCATGTGCAGTGATATAAATTATCTCAGCAACACAGTCATTATTTACAAAACATGGGGTGAGAAAGATTGAATATGCCATCTTGGCTAATTTGCTCTTTCCCCGCATAAGAGAATTCAGGAAAGTATGTGATCTCACCCTAGAATAAATGGTAGAGACAACAACTGATATATGAGAGGATCAAAGGATCAACTAATTAAAAATTAAAGAAACATTTATTGATGACATATGCTGTGCTCAGCCTTGTACAAGTTTGTACAAGCCACTAGGCCCATTAAGAAACAATAACACAATATCACAAGCTTCTATTAGCTTAACATTTAGAGAAAATAAAGAATACTTTTAGAAATAACATGAGGACACTGGGCCAGATGTCAGTTACCCTAAATTACAGTAGAAACTACGTAAAAAATTAGGTAATATTCAAACTATGAAATCATGAAGAAAATAGTTTCTTAGTCTGAGAAAGAGCCTATCCTCTTGGGGATTTACATGGGGATAGTTATTAAATAGAAGAGTATGGGGAAAAAAGCTATCTTTTTTCAATAATTTCACATACTTTTAATCTAACTGAAAGGGAAATTTTCAAACATTATCAGGAAGTGTGATAGATTCTTTCAAAAAATAACTACTTGGAAGTCTCCAATTCCAATTTTTGTCCCCATAAGTCTACAGAAAACACTGTTCAACTTCCTTGGTTGCTCAGCAATAAATTTAGGAAGAAGAAAATCACTGAAGAGAAAACGGAACGACAAAATCTGGGCTCACTTTTCTGGGTTTTACTTTTCTCCAAGCTAAAATTATCCCAGACTGTCAGTACTTTGCATAGTCCCTATTGTTTTGCTACAGATTTACTCTTAATATTTTGTTTAACATTTCTAGGTGCTCTCAAAGAGACAGCAGTCCAAAACATCTAGTCTGCTGTTACTGGGAGAGATATTCACCAGATGATGCTTTTAAGTCCTTGAATTTCCTAGAATTCTGGTGCCAAGAGTTCCAAGGACTAAACTCAGTGCATCAGGATAAGGGTATCCTACCTTTGAAATAACAGAATTAGTGGCACTAAGAGAAAATTAAGTATCTGAATACAGAAACTTTCCTGAGTCTATTCAGAATTAGAATTTACTTTCACAGTCATTGTCAGTAAGTAGTAATTTTACTTGGATCTCAGACACTCTCACTTTAATTCTGTTTTTGCCAGAAAAAAAAAAAATTTTGAAATCCAAAATTTTAAGCTTCTTTTAAATTTCAGGAAGGGAAGTCAGTCCTGGGCAAAAATTTTGTTTTCAGTGCCTTGCAGCTCAAGGTTCTATTGCCAAGACTTTTGCTCTATTTTTATAGTCCCAGAAACACTTGTTCTGTTTCCTAAGTGTTCAAAATATTTCAGTGCCCATAATTTTCTCCTATAGATTCCATGTTCTTGAATTCCTTTAATTTTTTCCTTTCTTTCAAAAGTCTTGTCCCATCACTAGCAATTTGGGGTTTTTTGGTACTTTCTTATAAGTGACTGCTTTATTATATTTTATAGTATTGCACAGTATATAGTATTACACACATTGCAAAGTGACTAGCATCCTTGATGCATGAGCACTAAACACCAGAAACAATCCTCAGGCTTGTTGTCTACCCTTCCAATTTGAAATGCAGGTGTGTTTCAAGATGATGAAATGGTTAGGAGTTGAAGATGGGGATTAGATGCATTTCATTCGCCATTTTAAAATGCATAACTTTGAAGTTGTAGACTTGCTCAAGTTTCTCAAAATAATGTTTTTTTAACCTCAGTACAATAGAGGAAGAAAATTAAAAAATCTCACATATCTGTGTCAAGTATTGCATTTATATTATAAAATATTATTTCCAGCACTAGTGCAACAGTTTTTAGATAATCTCAAGCATAAAATGGCCTTTATTTTTAGGAGGAAAAGGTGACAAATCATTGCAGAGGCCAACTTCTTGAAGCATGAATGACTATTGGTCTATGCCATCAAAATATACTGAGCTTGCAAATATTCTTGCCTTCCCTTTTTTCTTTTTTTACATTTCCATTTATATATTTGCTTGGTAGAGCAAACCAAAGAATTTTTCTTGGCTAAGTTCCCATCTGTTTAGATATATATCCAGTTCCCCAGAAGTTTAGCTGAGGTCAGATAAGGTACCAAACTGGTTTAGTCTAGTGATCTAAATAAATAAATAAATTCAGTAAGTAAGAACACTCATTCAGCTTGATGTTCAATTTGTTATACATCAGGGTTATATGAACAGAAAAGAAATAATTTAAAGACTCCAATATATACCACTGGCCAAAATGGATAAAAAGCTCAGCAGAAAAAGAGATCTGCTGTGTCAGCAGCGTTTTGCTTCTTCTCTCTGCACTGAAAACAGCTCAGTGTTAGTTGTTATAAAGTGAAAAAAGGCCTTAAAACATGTATTCCAACTTCGAGAATCATAAAATATTTAAAATATTGCCACGGTAAACTGAAATTACATTATTTATTGCAACTAATAAAGAAACATGGATTCTGAAGATTAGTTACTACTGGAAATGTAAGAAAGTAATGAAAAGGAAGGAAGATAATGAAAGGAAAGGAAATTTATTTCGATACTAATCATAAAAAGAATTACTCATATAGGTGAGTACAATTGAAATTTACCAATCTATGTTTAGAAATTCATAATAAAGTTCACAATCAGTTCAAGACAAAGCTTATTGTCTTTTGAAGGTAGATCTTTTAGTATTTTTTTATATAACATGGAGACATTATTATAATTTTCAGTATTGCACATTAATGTTTTTGCATGGTATTGAAGTAGAAACAAATGATTTTTCTTTCACTGCTGTATGTTTGAATTTTGACTATTCTTTTAAATTTGGACTAATTCTTCCTGACAGCCATTACTTCAAGATGCAGTTATTATATTTACCTCTGGCAAGATCACTCTACTTATCATTTTCCTTACTAAATTTGTCAGTCTGTTTCACAGACTTGAAAATTAGTTTGCACAATTGTTACACATGTGCATAATAGTAGGGTAGATATAATACAATCTGTGAATTACATCGTGGTCTGAGGTTAACATACAATGAATAAAAGAAATGTGGGTGCACACTTTGTGATATTTACTCTGGACTGCTTATAGAATTTATATTGAGTTTCTGATTTGAGAAAGTGCAATTTGTCAGCTAATAGACTGGAAAAATGGGGAAGGGAAATTTTCCTTTCTAGTGAGAGTAGACTGCATAACTCATACCAATATTCCAAGTGACTGTAACTAGAAATACAGACAAAATTTAAATATATTTGACATTTGTATGTGGTGTGTGCATTTGTATGTACATGCATATATGTGTGTGTGTAAAGCACAAAGCAACAAAAAGCTAACAAAACTGTGAAAAATTCCCAACATAAAATGAGAGCAGATTGGAAGAAATGAAAAAATTGTGTCTGCTTTTCCTATAGGGAATTTTAGTTTCCACAGATGGAACCTAGGAGATACAAGAGCACTTTCAACAATCAGAGAAGTTACAGATATAAATATTGATATCCATGGCACCCTAAGGAAGGTGTGATTCCCTGTCTTTGGGATACCATAAATTAGTACCATTGAAAAATAATTATGAATTTCAAAAGTAGAAAGTTTTTTTTAAAGATTGCAGTTAAGTTTCATATACCATTCTTCCTCAAACTGGACCAAGAAGGCCTTGGATTTCTAGTGGACCCAGGTACCTAGCAGGGGGAAAAGTGACTTTTGGAGAGAAACATCATTCGAAATGTTACTATATTTGTAAATATGTTTACTAATGGCATATCCAGCATACAATTAACCACAGCAAGACTTATTTGAAGAAGAGTAAAATGTAAATGTTTTATTCAGAAAAAAAAAACTATATTTAAGCCTTATCAAATGCTCTAGATTTAGGGTTATTTAGCTGTGACTTTCAAAATAGCTGTCCCTATTCTAAATAAGATGGAGAATATTCTTCAGATAACAAAATTTAACAAAATTTTTAAATCTTAAAACTATAAAATACAATAATTGAAAATAAAATCTTAGGAAATGTATTTAACAACAAATTAGAGGCAACTGAAGAGATAATTAATGAACTAGAAGGTAATAATAAAATGAAAAATAAAGAGAAAATAAGGTAAATATAACATAAAATGGGTTTAGAATGTAGCAAAAAAGTTTTGCTTATTTGCATTTAGAATCCCAGAAGATGAGAGAGAATGAAGCAGAAATAGCACAGCCATATATGTAGCAGTAATGTAAGGGTGAGCTATAATGGCACATAAAATCCAAAACTGATGAAAGAAAGCAAGCCACACACATAAGAAGCTCTAAAAAGCTTAAATAAGATATAAATCCACATCTAAGATAATTATCATTAATTGCTAAAAGCAAACAAAATTTTAAAATCAGTAGAAAAGAAAAAAAAAAAAATTCCCAAACAGAATCAATTAAGCTGGCCCCAGAAACAATAGAAACAATAGAGCAAAAATATGATGAAATATCTTTAAAGTATTAAAAAAAAAAATTCCAACCCAGAATTCTAAATCAGCAAACCTGCCCTCCAGACTAAAGGAAATTAAAACCTGGGGGGAAAAGCTGAAAAAAATAATAATCAGAATTTTACTAGAGGAAATTGTACTAGAGTTTCCTTTAGGCAGAAGAAAAATCATTCCAAAAAGCATTGCCAGTAAGGAAACTGGTAAATGTTGATTTAATAAAATAAGAGTCATAATTACTTTTGAATTAACATACAGTGGGAATTTAATTTCATGATCTACAACTGTAGAATATATATTCTTATGTTCACACAGCATTATTCTAAAATTTAAACATATGCTGGCAAATAAAACCAGTCCCATCAACATTAAAATGCTTGAGATTATGCAGAGTTCATTCTGTGACCACGATGCAATTTAACTAGAAATCAGTAAAAACAAACAAACAAAAAAAAAACAAACCAGAATTACTCTATGTTTGGAAATTTTAAGATGTACTTCTTGATAGCTCATAGTTCTACTAAAGAAATAAAAATCAAAATTAGAATATATTTGAATGTGAATGATGAAAATTTTACAACTCGAAAAGTGTGGCTAAAAATGTGCTGAGAGAGGGATTTATAGCCATAAGTTTATAACTAATGTCAATTACTTACAATATCTTTTTAAATCTTGGTTCACATATAATAGTTAGAAAATGATTTTAAAAGGTCACAAATATGACTCCAACACAAATGTAGAATAAATATATGTCAAGGATCTCTTATGTTACTAAATAACAAAGATGGTCACAAAAGCATTTGAAAAACTAAATAATACAGGTAATTTTAAAATAAATATTAGAAATAAAATTGATATATTAAAGACATAATTGGTTAATTCCCAAAAGACAATGATGTTTATGCTTACTTTTCTATCAGAGAGAAGTTACAAGTAAATGTATAACTTCAAAATGTTTAGACTTAAAGTAAACTATGACAAGCAAACTTAAATTCATCTGAATTTTCCTAGAGAATTAAATAATTCTTTGAATGTGATCCCAAAATGACATGAAAACACTAGCTGTTTTTTTGTTTATTTGTTTGCCTTATATACAGGTTTTGAATGAATTTTCTTAAGCAGCATTCATAAAATTTAAAGTGCAATTACAAAGAAAGCATAATCCCACCTCCAGGCATTCTCAGGTAGTTTGTAAAGCAAGACAAAAATCAAGTACAGAACAACACAAATAACTGTAATTAATCTTCTTCAGTTGCAATGGAAAGAAGCAAGGAACTGTAGCAATCAATGAGAGGAAATTTCAATTCTCCACAATTCTATATTGATGAATCAACAAATCTCAAATTAAAGTGCCCAAATCTAAAATCTCTAACATTTCTACCATAGAATCTGTCTCTCTGGATTGAAACTCTTGAATCTTAATAATATATAGGGAAACTATTGAATTTATTTACTTATTTTTATATTCCTACCAAAGTTCCTGGGTTAGATTAGATACATCACACATTGGCATAGTTATTATTCTTTTACACATGACCCTTTTGTATTCTTACCTCTTGATCTCCATATACCCTAAACTTTACTATATAGGTACTCTTCTCTCTTGATGATGGACAGGGAGGCCTGGTATGCTGCAATTCATGGGGTTGCAAAGAGTCGGACACAACTGAGATACTGAACTGAACTCTTCTCTTAGAAGTGAATGGAGAACTTCCAGGTGTGCAAGCTGGGTTTAGTAGAGGCCGAGGAACCAGAGATCAAATTGCCAACTTTTGTTAGATCATGGGGAAAGAAAGTGGATTCGAGGAAAAAAAAAAAAAAGATCAATTCCTGCTTTACTAATACACTAAAACCTTTGACTTTGTGAATCACAACAAACTGTAGAAAACTCTTAAAGAAATGGGAGTTACCAGACTTCCTTACCTGTCTCCTGAGAAATCTGTATGTGGGTTAAGTATCAACAACAGGACATGGAACAACTAACTGGTTCAAAACTGGGAAATGAATATGACAAGGCTATATATTGTTACCCTGCTTATTTAACTTCTAACTGGAGTGCATCATATGAAATGCAGGTTGGATAATGGACAAGCTGACATCAAGTTTATCAGGAGAAACAGCAACAACCTTAGAAATGCAGATGACACCATTCCAATGGTAGAAAGTGGAGAGGAACTAAATAATCTCTTGATGAGGTGAAAGAAAAGAGAGAAAAAGCTGGGCTGAAACTCAACATTTAAAAAAAAAAAAATTAAGATCATGGCACCCAGTCCTGTCACTTCATGGCAAATAAAATGGGAAAAAGTGGAAGCAGTGACAGTATTTCTGTCCTTGGGCTCCAAAAACAACTGCAGTCAGTGAATGCAGCCTTGAAATTAATAGACACTTGCTCCTTCAAAGAAAAGCTATGACAAAGCTAGACAACATATTAAAAAGTAGAGATATCACTTTGCTGACAAAGGTCCATATAGTCAAATCTATGACTTTTCCAGCAGTCATGTACAAATATGACAACTGGGCCATAATGAAGGCTGAGTGCCAAAAAAATAGATGCTTTCAGTTGTGGTGGTGGAAAAGACCTTTGTGAATCCCTTGGACTCCAAGGAGATCAAATCAGTCAATCCTAAAGGAAGTCAACCATGAACATTCATTGGAAGGAATGGTACTGCTACTGCTACTGCTAAGTCACTTTAGTTGTGTCCGACTCTGTGTGACCCCATAGATGGAAGCCCATCAGGCTCCCCCATCCCTGGGATTCTCCAGGCAAGAACACTGGAGTGGGTTGCCATTTCCTTCTCCAATGCATGGAAATGAAAAGTGAACGGGAAGTTGCTCAGTCGTGTCCAACTCTTAGCGACCCCATGAACTGCAGCCGACCAGGCTCCTTGGTCCATGGGATTTTCCAGGCAAGAGTACTGGAGTGGGGTGCCATTGCCTTCTCCGGAAGGAATGGTACTGAATGTGAAGTTCCAATACATTGGCCACTTGATGCATAGAGCTGACACTGGAAAAGACCCTGATGCTGGGAAAGATTTAAGGCAAAAGAAGAAGGGAGCAACAGAGGGTGAGATGATTAGATAGCATCAAAGACTCAAGTACATGAATGTGAGCAAACTCCAGGAAATAGTGGAGGACAGAGGGGCCTGGTGTGCTACAGCCTATGAGGTCACAAAGGAAAGAGGAACAGTGTAATTTTAAATACGTTTTCAAAAAGATGAAAGTTATCGTGCAGACTCTGTGAACCCTTGAACAGTGGATATCGATCTCAGCTGCAGCTTTCAGAGGAGTGCATGTAAAAAAGATGTGCCAGATAGGTAAATATTCTACTGTTAGTCTTCATATCTATTATGGGCTAAATGATTGTTCACCACTTCTGCCTACCAATTTGTGTGTTGAAATTTTCACCCTGAATGTGACAGTATTAGGAAGTGTGGTTCTTGGGAAGCTATTCTGTCAAGAGTTAGAGCCCTCATGAATGAGATTCAGTTCAGTTCAATTCAGTCACTCACTCATGTCCAGCTCTTTGCGACTCCATGATTCACAGCACACCAGGCCTCCCTAACACCAACTCCCAGAGTTCACTTAAACTCACACCCATCGAGTCAGTGATGCCATCCAGCCATCTCATCCTCTGTCATCCCTTTCTCCTCCTGGCCCCAATCCCTCCCAGCATCAGGGTCTTTTCCAGTGAGTCAGCTCTCCGCATAAGCTGGCCAAAGTTTCTGCTTTAGCATCATTCCTTCCAAAGAACACCCAGGACTGATCTCCTTCAGAATTGACTGGTTGGATCTCCTTGCAGTCCAATGGACTCTCAAGAGTCTTCTCCAGCACCACAGTTCAAAAGCATGAATTTTTCAGCACTCAACTTTCTTCACAGTCCAACTCTCACATCCATACATGACCACTGGAAAAACCATAGTCTTGACTAGATGGACCTTTGTTGGCAAAGTAATGTCTCTGCTTTTCAATATGCTATCTAGACTGGTCATAACTGTTCTTCCAAGTAGTAAGTGTCTTTTAATTTCATGGCTGCAGTCACCATCTGCAGTGATTTGGGAACCCCAAAAAATAAAGTCTGACACTGTATCTACTATTTCCCCATCTATTTCCCATGAAGGATGGGACCAGATGCCATGATCTTCATTTTCTGAATGTTGAGCTTTAAGCCAACTTTTTCACTCTCCTCTTTCACTTTCATCAAGAGGCTTTTTAGTTCCTCTTCACTTTCTGCCATAAGGGTGGTATCATCTGCATATCTGAGGTTATTGATATTTCTCCCAGCAATCTTGATTCCAGCTTGTGCTTCTTCCAGTCCAGTGTTTCTCATGATGTACTCTGCAGATAAGTTAAATAAGCAGGGTGACAATATACAGCCTTGACGTACTCCATTTCTATTTGGAACCAGTGTGTTGCTCCATGTCCAGTTCTAACTGTTGCTTCCTGACCTGCATACAGATTTCTCAGCTTTATAAAGGAGATCCAGACTTCTGGGCTCCAGACTGTGTGGGGTGGGGGTGGGGGGGGGGATCTGTCGTGAACAAACCACCTAGCCTTTAGTTCTTCATATCATCCCAAATTAACTCTGCTCAGAGTTATGCAGCTGTCTAGATGGACGGGAGTTTAGGGGAGAACGGATACATATATATGTATGACTGAGTCCCTTTGCTGTCCACTTGAAATTATCGCAACACTGCTAATTGGCTATGTTGTTGTTGTTCAGTAGCCCAATCATGTTGGACTCTTTGCAATGCCATGGACTCCAGGACACCAAGCCTCCCTGTTCCTCACCATCTCCCAGAATTTGCTCAAGTTCATGTTCATTGCATTGATGATGCCATCTAGCCATCTCATCTTCTGATGCCCTCTTCTTCTGAACTCAATCTTTTCCAGCATCAGAGACTTTCTAATGAGTCATCTGTTCCCATCATATGACCAAAATATCTGTTCCTATCACATGACCAAAATACTGGAACTTCAGCTTCAGCTTCATCATCAGTCCTTCCAGTGAATATTCAATGTTGATCTCCCTTAAGATTGACTGGTTTGATCCCTTTGCTGTCCAAGGGACTCTTAGGAGTCTTCTCCAGCACCATAATTCAAAAGCATCAAATTTTGGCATTCTGCCTTCTTTACAGTCCACTCTCACAACCATACATGACCACAGTGAAAACTGTAGCCTTGACTATATGGACATTTGTTGGCAGATAATGTCTTTGCTTTTCAACACACTGTCTAGGTTTGTCATCGCTTTGCTGCCAAGAAGCAACTGTATTATGATTTCATGGTTATAGTCACCACCCATATACTTCAATTTTAAAAAAAGAATGTTTGAATAAAAAAGGAAAATATTGACTGATATTAACAAATCTATTTTAAACTCCAAAACAAGTTAACTGCAGTTACCTAAAAAAAAGAAAAACAGCTAACTTTAAAGATAAATTGTTTTCATAGTAAACGGAGAGCAAGAAGAGAAGTGCTAAGGATAGCCAGCCTTCTTCCCTAATGCCAAGCTGACTTAAAACATCAAATTTATTCCTCTTTAACCTGGACTCCAATTTTAACCTGCTAGGGTATCCAAAGTGGATCTTGGCTCTAGATTTGCATTATAAGAGCAGTGACACAAAAAAGACACCATAGAAGAAAATATTTAATAACATTATACTAGAATAAGGAATTTTCTGAAACTATCTTCCTTAATGAAATCATTATCAATGACCTTTGGGCCCATGATGTGTTCCTTAGATGTCTTATGATGTTGACCTATTTGAAGGATGACAGTGAACTCAAGGATAACTATTAAAGTCAGATGTTGTTACTTTCACCACGTAATGAAACAGACACAAAATAACTGAGGTACAATTATCATTTTATTATAATTGCACATTCTGTAAAGAATTTAGGGAGGGCTCAAAGGAACCAAGTAATCTATGGCCCCATTGAATTGGTATAGTGACTCAAAGACTGGGAGCTAGAATCATTTGGCAGTATTTTTACTCATGTATCTGGTGGTTGATGCTGGTGTTAGTGGGGACCTCGGCTGGGTGAAAACCTGAAACTTTCACTTGTGGCCTCTCCACATAACTTTCCTGTGGTGCTGTTCACAACAATGGCAATAGGGTCAAAAGTGAGAGTCCTAAAAAAGCAAGGAAGAAATGTGTGCCATACTCTTGTGCAAAAAGCCATGTTTTGAACCTGATAAAATATAGGTGCATGCAGGTCAGGAAGAAACAGTTAGAACTGGACATGGATCAACAGACTGGATCAAAATAGGAAAAGGAGTACGTCAAGGCTGTATATTGTCACCCTGCTTATTTAACTTCTATGCAGAGTACATCATAAGAAATGCTGGGCTAGAGGAAGCACAAGCTAGAATCAAGATTGCCAGGAGAAACATCAATAACCCCAGATATGCAGATGATACCACCCCTATTGCAGAAAGTGAAGAAGAACTAAAGAGCCTCTTGAGGAAAATGAAAGAGGAGAGTGAAAAAGTTGGCTTAAACCTCAACATTCTTGACTTCCTACTTTTGCATTCCAGTCCCCTATAATGAAAAGGACATCTTTTTGGGGTGTTAGTTTTAGAAGGTCTTATAGGTCTTCATAGAACTGTTCAATTTCAGCTTCTTCAGCATTACTGATAGAGGCATAGACTTGGATTACCATGATACTGAATGGTTTGCCTTGGAAATGAACAGAGATCATTCTGTTATTTTTGAGACTGCATCTAAGTACTACTGTCTTTTTGACTCTTGTTGACTATGATGGCTACTCCATTTCTTCTACAGGATTCCTGCCCACAGTTGTAGATATAATGGTCATGAGTTAAATTCACCCATTCCAGTCCATCTTAGTTCACTGATTCCTAGAATGTCGATGTTCACACTTCTCCTGTTTGACCACTTCCAATTTGCCTTGATTCATGGACCTGACATTCCAGGTTCCTATGCAATATTGCTCTTTTCAGCATTGAACCCTGCTTTCATCATCAGTCCCTTTCACAACTCAGTGTTGTTTTTTCTTTGGCTCCATCCCTTCATTCTTTCTGGAGTTATTTCTCCACTGATCATCAGTAGCATATTGGGCATCTACCGAGTTGAGAAGTTCATCTTTCAGTGTCCTATCTTTTTGCCTTTTCATACTGTTCATGGGGTTCCCAAGGCAAGAATACTGAAGTGGTTTGCCATCCCTTCTCCAGTGGACCACATTCTGTCAGACCTCTCCACCCAGCCATCTTGGGTGGCCCTACAAGGCAAAACTCATCATTTCATTGAGTTAGACAAGGCTGTGGTCCATGCATCTGGTCCCATCACTTCATGGCAAACAGATGGGGAAACTGGAAACAGTGGCTGCCTTTATTTTTGAGGTCTCCAAAATCACTGCAGATGGTTATTGCAGCCATGAAATTAAAAGATGCTTGCTCCTTGAAAGGAAAGTTATGACCAACCTAGACAGCATATTAAAAAGCAGAGACATTACTTTGTCAACAAAAGTCCATCTAGTCAAAGCTATGGTTTTTCCAGTTGTCATGTATGGATGTGAGGTTTGGACTATAAAGAAAGCTTATCACCAAAGAATTGATGTGTTTGAACTGAGGTGTTGGAGAAGTCTCTTGAGAGCCTCTTGGATTGCAAGGAGATCCAACCAATCCATCCTAGAGGAGATCCAACCAATCCATCCTAGAGGAGATCAGTCCTGGGTGTTCATTGGAAGGACTGATGCTGAAGCTGAAACTCCAATACTTTGGCCACCTGATGTGAAGAGCTGACTCATTTGAAAAGACTCTAACACTGGGAAAGATTGAGAGCAGGCGGAGAAGGAGATGACAGAGCATGAGATGGTTGGATGGCATCACCGACTCAATGGACATGGATTTGGGTGAACTTCAAGAGTTGGTGATGGACAGGGAGGCCTGGCGTGCTGCGGTTCATGGGGTAGCAAAGAGTCAGACATGACTGAGTAACTGAACTGAACTGAACTGAAAATATAGATGTTTGATTAATGTTACAGAACATCACTTTCACTGTACTCCACTGGTTAAATCAGTTGTAGAACTTTGCCGTGATCAATGAAATAAGTCACAGACCACATCACTGAATAGAAGAAATGTCAAGGTCACATGGCAAGAAAAGTAATTGAGATATCCGATATTATTGTAGGCAACATGCTACATATATGTAGCTATAGAGACAAAAAATCAAGCAGTGCTATGATATGTCTATGTATTGCTCAAACGAAGGAGGAAGCTGCTTATTCACAATCTTCTCTCTAAAATATCAGGCAGCTTACTAAAACATTACTGACTCAAGCTAGAAAAAAATTCAGTGTTACTAATTATTTTAGTTTTTGGTGAAAAATGAGCATATATCTTTGAGTGTATTGGTTCTTCTTTCACATGCAATGTTCTGAATTTGAATGATTCTCAGGCATCCTAGGTCAGAAGTGGAAGAAATACAAGAAGAATGAATGGCCTGTATACAATCTTAAGGTAAGTGATAGAAAGAGAAGTAGGAAGAGCCAAGGAAGAAAGGACTGTTTTAGTGAGAACAAAGAGTGAGAGGTTATGCCTAGGGGCAGATGAATGTAGAAAGCCAGGACCCAGGAGATATAGTCTAGGTTAAAAACTCGTCATCCTAAAAGATAAACACATTGGGAAACCACTAGAATATGAATGTAGTGTGGGTGACATAGTTTGAAAAGATTATTTTGGAAAAAAGAGAAAATAAATCAAAGTAAAGGAAGACAGTGTGAAAGCAATGTACTTAGGTAAGTAGTGTTTATAGTGGTCTATGAAGAAGGCTGAGCACTGAAGAATTGATGCTTTTGAACTGTGATGTTGGAGAAGACTCTTGAGAGTCCCTTGGACTGCAAGGAGGTCCAACCAGTCCATTCTGAAGGAGATCGACCCTGGGATTTCTTTGGAAGGAATGATGCTAAAGCTGAAACTCCAGTACTTTGGCCACCTCATGCGAAGAGTTGACTCATTGGAAAAGACTTTGACGCTGGGAGGGATTGGGCGCAGGAGAAGAAGGGGACGACCGAGGATGAGATGGCTGGATGGCATCACTGACTCGATGGACGTGAGTCTGAGTGAACTCTGGGAGTTGGTGATGGACAGGGAGGCCTGGCGTGCTGCGATTCATGTGGTCGCAGAGTCGAACACGACTGAGCAACTGAACTGAACTAAACTGATGGCTTCCCTGGTGACTCAATCAGTAAATAATCTGCCTCAATGCAGGAGACATGAATTCAATTTCTGGGTAGGGAAGCCCTGTTGGAGAAGAAAATGGCAACCCACTCCAGTATGCTTGCCTGGGAAATTGCATGGACCAAAGAGCCTGGTGGGCAACAGTGCATGGGGTCCCAAAGAGTCAAATATGACTGAGCAACAAAACCATCCCCACATGGTAGTCTAAGTGAGATATTATGGTAATATGGATTCGGATAACAGCTAAGGAGATCAAGAGAGGTTGACAGACTTAAAGCTATTTTAGATAAATAGATCATTCTGGGCTTAAGAGATCAGGGAAATGTTTTATGTAGATAAGGAAATTGAGTCAAATTTTGACACATAGTCAAAAAACAACTGTGTGGTTGGTTGTTGTTGCTGTTCAGTTGCTCTGTTGGGTCTGACTCTTCGCAACCCCATGGAGAGCATCACAACAGGCTTGCATGTCCTTCACGATTTCTCAGCATTTGCTCAAACTCATGTCCATTGAGTCAAAGATGCCATCTAACCATCTCTTCCTCTGTCACTCGCTTCTCCTCCTGCCTTCAATCTTTCCCAGCATCAGGGTATTTTCCATTGAATTGGTTCTTTACATCAGATGCCCAAAGTATTGAAACTTCAGACCAATCATCAGTCCTTCCAATGAATAGTCAGGGTTGATTTCCTTTAGGACTGACAGGTTTGATCTACATGCTGTCCAAGTGACTCTCAACAGTCTTCTCCAGCACCATGCTTTGAAAACATCAATTGGTTGGTGCTCATCCTTCTTTATGGTCCAATTCTCACATTTGTACGTGACTACTGGAAAATCCAACTTTGATTAGACCTTTGTCAGCAAAATATTGTCTCCTGTTTTTAATATGCTTCCTAGGTTTGTCATAGCTTTTCTTCCAATCAGCAAGTGTCTTTTAATTTCCTGGCTACAGTCACCATCCACAGTGATTTTGAAGCCTAAGAAGGAGAGGAGATAAGAATATTCAAATAAGAAAAATAGTTTATGAAAGAAAATGCACATTGGAATGTGTAATGCCATGTTCTGTAGCTAATATAAGTGTTTAGTTCCATTCATGTTACTTGGAAGGTCTTGAACATCAGCCTAAATAGACTAAAACACTAAATTGTGAAATTTATTAAGATTTTAGCTATAGAAATAAATAGAGAAAACTTTAATTCTCTGCATTGGTATTTATTAGTTATGTAACCTCAGAGAGATTATATAATCTCATATATGTATCTATCTATATATGCATATACATGCTGTATATATCCCTTAACTCTAAGGTGTTATATATATATATATACATATATATATATATGTATATGTATATATATATATATATAAAATACTAATGCCTATAAAATAGAATTATTGGGAAGATTAAATGAAATAATGCATTATAATACAATATCTAGTATGTAGTACTTGTTCATAAAATTTAATTACTATTGTTAATATGAGTGCATTGTTGTGGCTTGTTATTCTTAAACCATTTCTTTTGGGTGGCTCTAGAGAAATAAAGTAAATAAATAAAGAAGAAATAAAGTAAAGCAGAGGTATTACTTTGCCAACAAAGGTCCTCATAGTCAAAGCTATGGTCTTCCCAGTAGTTATGTATGGATGTGAGTCGGACCATAAAGAAGGCTGAGCAATAATAAATTGATGCTTTTGAACTGTGCTGCTGGAGAAAACTCTTGAGATTCCCTTGGACTGCAAGGAGATCAAAGCAGTCAATCCTAAAGGAAATCAGTCCTGAATATTTATTGGAAGAACCAATGCTGAAGCTGAAGCTCCAATACTTGGCCACTCGATGCAAAGAGCTGAGTCATTGGAAAAGACCCTGATGGGGGAAAGATTGAGGGCAGGAGGAGAAGGGGATGACAGAAGACAAGGCAGTTGGGTGGCATCACTGGCTTAGTGCACGAGTTTGAGCAAACTCTGGGAGATGGTGAAGGACAGGGAAGCCTGGTGCACTCCAGTCCATGGGGTGGCAAAGAGTCTCATGCAACTGAGTGACTAAACAACAGAGGCAGAAATAATCACTCATAGTGGCATTAGAGATTGCTTTCGCAGGAGGTGGAACTTGAACTGAGCACAGTGCAATGAGCATGGTGGGTGCGTTGCTCCTGGCAGGCCCCAGACCTCCTACAGGCAGATGATTTATCGACTGGCTGTACCCTGGTGCCCCCTACCATATTAACCACACCAACACAACTTCACTTCTTGTCATTTCCCTTCCCTGCCTTTAAATTTTCTTACTGTACCATATGGGGCCAATAAGTCTCATGATCATTAATGTACTTCTACAAATGCTAATTAAGTATCAGAGCTCCTAGCACCATGAGGAAATCAGAACTAAAGTCTTGATTCTTGTCCTCCAAGGAACCATGGTCACATTTATTCATGTAAAAAAAAAAAAATGGTAAACAATAAAATATGGAGGAATGGGTACAACACTGAGTGGAATATCATGAAAAAAAATTCAGTGATGTGAAAATGCCAAGTATGGGCAGTGAATGGACAGCAGTTTTGTACCCCTGAATCTTAAGATTAACATAAGGAAAGAGATGGAGTTAGTTGAAAAGGGAAGATAGTGGTCACAGGAGATATTTCCTACTTTCAGCAATGATTAGGACTCATTGCAGGAACAAGTGAAATAGGACTTTAGCTATTCACATTATTGCCTTTAATGAACCTTGTACATTATACAGCACATCACACAAAGAGGATGGAAGATAATTTGCTTCCTGCTTAATGCGGGACATATTTGGGGAAATGAGTTTGCTGCTGCTGCCTTTGGCAGTCATCTTCCTTGTGGAAGACAACTGAGACCCCAGGAGAGAGGCTGAAAATGACTTCCCAGCTTAGAGCTTAACAATTTCAAAAAACTTTGATATTTGTCATTATTCCCCAAAAATATATGTATTAAAACAGCAAAAGTCTTTGGGTGTTATTAATTGTTTAACATTTTCTTAATGCTTACTAAGCAGTGCAGCACAGACACAGTTCCCTTTCCACAAAGATGGCTGCTTCTAGCCCTTCACACAGAAAAATGCAACTAAATGAAAATTAACTTTCAAGTACACCTCACAGTTTATTCAAAGTGGAGAATAACTCTTGTTATGAGCTCTCATTATTCAGGCAGAGCACATTAATGCTGCTTTCCTTTTTTAATCCATTTTTAATACTTGATTTTTATTTATTTATTTTAGAAAGGCTTGGGGATAGGAAGAAACCTATTAATATAACTAATATGACCACATTAACTCCTCTTTGGACAATGTGGTGAAAACAGAAGATCTGAAATACAATCCTAGAGAGAGCTAATCTCCCCTCACTTTCTGTTCATATTTTTCACTCAGATAGGACCAGATCTGATTTAAACTCTGCCACTTTAAATCAGCTTTCAATCTTGTATCTAACTTTTCTCCTGGGTTTTAGTGCCATATTGCAATGTTAAAGTGTAAAACTCTGCATCTGCCGAGGCATTTGGCTGGAAAAGCAAGTATGTCAATGGCCATCCCTCGCTGCCATCACACATATGGAATTTCTGTGTTCAGCTCTGCCATCTGGTCGTTAGGCCTAGATTCACTCTTCATTGAGTAAGGACCATCTACCATATCAGTGCCTCTTACAATATGCTATCCTTTTCATGGTGTTATTTTGCATTTCTTCTCTGATGACATTTTCTCTTCCCCACAACCCTTTTCCCCCAGTAAATATTCTACAAAGAGCAACATTTAATGTCACTTGGAAAAAGAAAAAAAAAAAAAAAAGACACAATGCAGTGAAGGTAATTGGAACATAAGCAGTCAAAATATCAAGTAGCTGCAGATGTAATACTAAGAATTTCATAATTACAATTGCTGCAGGTTCTACCTTGAAAGTGTACAAAATAGTTTACAGACATAAAGCAACCCTAGCCGAGAAGAACCACTTAACATTATAAAGAGACTGTGGGTTAATTGTCCCTGCCATTTTATTTCCCTTATTTACGACAGTCATTATCTTGAGCCTGGATGATATTTTCTTTCCTATCACAAGGACGTGGCCCCAGAATTGTGTGCAACTCCTTCTAAAATATACATTCTTCACTGCTGAACTACTGTCACCATATAAGGAAATAAAAACATGTAACTAGCTCAATTCCCCCTCCAGCATTTTATTTTGGGGGAAAAAACAAAATTCTAGCCTGTAAAACGCATTAATTTAATTCAAAAATTTAAAGAAAATCCCTCAACAACCAGAGAGCATGATTTGTTGGCTAATCGCAATAAAATTGGGCTAAGACTTTATTAACTTCACACTATAAGAAATTTAAAACCTGTAGCCAGATTCTGTGAAAAATCAGATAGTGGCTTAAGGCTGTCTTGAAGGAGAATTCTGTATAATTGAGTCTTAAACTTTATAGGGATTTTCTTGGTGGCTCAGATGATAAAGAATCTGCCTGCAAAGCAGGAGATCCAGGTTTGATCCTTGGGTTGGGAAAGTCCTCTGGAGGAGGAAATAGCAACCCACTCCAGTATTCTTGCCTGAAAAATTTATCCTGATATCTTTATCAACTCTCTTCCTAAATCTACTCCACCCCTCAACTAACAATCTCCTGCCACGTTCCATCAAAATTGAACCAACATGTGCTTTGTTCTATCCGGGATTTGCTAGGATACCTGCTTAAACTTTATTGAACATACAAATCATCAGGGGTTCTTGCTAAAATGCAAACTCTGGGATGGAAAGATTTTGCACTTCTAATAATCTCTTAGGTAATACTAATATTTCTGGTCTGGAAATGATGCTGAAGTTTATTCAAATGTCTCTTGCTCCTGCCCCTCCACTCTCCATTGCACCTGGGAGAAAGTAATTTCATACAAAGAGACTTGGAGCCATGTTAATTTAATAAGAATGTTCTACATGTCAGCTGTGATGCATTATTTTTCATCATTTAAATCATATAGAAATCCTTGGCAATAATTATTATTTTCTTATTTAAGAGTTGAACAAGATAGAGATATTAGCAAAAGCAGGACTCATCCTATTTCTGCCTGACTCCAAATCCTGAGTTATTTACAAACTCCATTTGCCCTTGCTAAGTCACAATGTGGTACTGCACTATAAAATGCCACCCAACCCAGGGCTATTCTCATGTGAAGGGAAGTTCCTTGGAATTTTGAATCTCTGTTCATGTCATTTTGTTCTCTTAATACCTGCATGCCTGAAACATAGTAAAATGTCTGTCATACTGCAACTATGTTTGTCAACTGAGCTAAATGAGTTCATGAAAGACAAGATTCATACATAAGGAGCAAAAAGAAATGGAACATAATTGCTGAGGGCAATTGTAGAGTTGCAGAGGCTAAGTCTGAATATTTGCCTTCCCACTGATTCATTGTATGACCTGGGTTAAGATAATTACTTTCACTGAGTCTCAATGTCCTCATGCATAAAATGCCATAAATTTTGGGGAGTTATTGTGATAATAAGTAAATCCCCTACATATTAACCTTCATATTAACCTTGTGAACTTTAAAGATGTGAACCTGCATTTACACGTCCATTAATGTAAATTAGTTCGCGTGTCTGGTGTATGTTGTCAGGTATGTGCATCTTCTACAAGGAGTTGTGAGTTTTTGTACTGCAGAGTACTGTATAGAGTACTGTAGTTCTCTGCCATCTCCCACCTCTCCTTTCTCCTCCAGTCAGTCTGTGGACTCAGTGCCAGTCTCTGAATGCCAGCTGTTGAAATGTACACTGTTTAGTTCAGTTCAGTTGCTCAGTCATGTCCAACTCTTTGCAACCCCATGGACTGCAGCATGCCAGGCCAGCTTGTCCATCACCAACTCCCAGAGATTCCCAGAACTCATGTCCATTGAGTTGGTGATGCCATCCAGCCATCTCATGCTCTTTCATCCCCTTCTCCTCTTGCCCTCAATTTTTCCCAGCATCAGGGTCTTTTCAAATGAGTCAGCTCTTCGCATCAGGTGGCTAAATTATTGGAGTCTCAGCTTTGACATCAGTGCTTCCAATGAACACTCAGGATTGATCTCCTTTAGGATGGACTGGTTGGATCTCTTTGCAGTCCAAGGGACTCTCAAGAGTCTTCTCCAACACTACAGTCTTCAGCGTTCAGCTTTCTTTTAGTGCAACTGTCACATTCATACATGACTCATGGAAAAACCATAGCCTTGACTAGGCGGACTTTTGTTGGCAAAGTAATAATCTCTGCCAATTACTGTGCTATAAGGTCCAAAATGTTTTATATTTTGTGTTTGCTTTTTACTTATTCCTCTTTATAAAAGTATAAATCTATCATTGTACATTACTATATGGCTAATTACGATAGTTGGTACTTAGGCTAACTTCATTGCACTTACAAATTGGTCTTATGAATGCTCTCTTGGAACATAAGTCATTCGTATGTAGGGTGCTTACTGTATTTAAAATTGAGGTTACTGTGTGCCATTCTAGCACACAATATGGCTTCAATAAGACATAATTTCATTGCTATAGGAGAGTAGCCTCATTGTAGAAAAGGACACTGGGAGGTATGGAGGACTAACAGCACTAGTTCTCAAACTTGCTATTCATTGTACTACGGTTCATCCATATCTGTGACATTAAATTTCCTGGTTTCAGTAACTGGTGGCAGTGAACTTTGATTTGAAAATAGTAAATGGAAAACTTCAGAAAGTTTTCCAAGTTTCATGATCTTTATTTTATTTAATAATGGATCCAAAGTCCCCTGGACTGTAGGGAGATCAAACCAGTCAATCTTCAGTTCAGTTCAGTCACTCAGTCATGTCGGACTCTTTGAGACCCCGTGGATTGCAGGGTTCCAGGCTTCCCTGGTCGTCCCAACCCCTGGAGTTGCTGAAACTCATGTTCATTGAGTCAGTGATGCCATCCAAGCATCTTATCCTCTGTCATCCCCTTCTCCTTCAACCTTCAATCTTTACCAGTATCAGGGTATTTTCCAATGAGTCAATTCTTCACATCAGATAGCCAAAGTATTGGAGTTTCAGCTTCAGCATCAGTCTTTCCAATGAATATTCAGGACTGATTTCATTTAGGATTTACTGGTTTGATCTCTTTGCAGTCTAAGGGACTCTCAAGAGTCTTCAACAACACAGTTCAAAAGCATCAGTTCTTCAGTGCTCAGCTTCTTTATAGTCCAACTCTCACATTCATACATGACTCATGGAAAACCATAGCTTTGACTAGATGGACCGTTTTTGGCAAAGTAATGTCTCTTCTTTTTAATAAGCTGTCTAGTTCAGCCATAACCTTTCTTCCAAGGAGCAGGTGTCTTTTAATTTCATGGCTGCAGTCGCCATCTACAGTGATTTTGGAGCCCAGGAAGATAAAGCCTCTCACTGTTTCTGTTGTTTCCTCATCTATTTGCCATGAAGTGATGAGACCAGATGCCATGATCTTAGTTTTTTGAAAGTTGAGTTTTAAGCCAACTTTTAATGAACTCAAAGTCCCTTGGGCTGCAAGGATATAAAACCAGTCAATCTTAAAGGGAATCAACCTTGAATATTCATTGGAAGGCCTCATGCTGAAACTGAAGCTTTAGATACTTTGCCCTGATGCAAAGAGCTGACTCATTAGAAAGACTGGTGCTGGGAAAGATTGAAGGCAGGAGAAAGGGACAACTGAGGATGAGATGATTGGGTGGCATCATAAACTCAGTAGACATGAGTTTGAGCAAACTCCATGAGTTGATGAAGGACGGAGAAGCTTGGTATTCTGCAGTCCATGGGGTCACAAAGAGTCTGACAGGACTGAGCGACTGAACAACAGCAGCAACAAAGTACAAAAGTAGCATGCTGACAATCCAGATCCGCCAAAGAGAAGCCATAAGGTCCCACCTTTGTGTGAAAAAGTGAAAGTTCTCAACTTACAAAGGAAAGAAAAAAAAAAAAGTTGAGATTGCTAAAATCTACATTGAGAATGACTCTTCCATCCACAAGATTGGGAAGAATGAAAAAGAAATTCATGCTAGTTTTGCTGTTGTACCCTGAACTGTAAAAGTTTTGGTTACAGTGAGTGTTAAGTGCTTAATTAAGGTGGAAAAGTCACTAAATTTGTACAATAAGATATTTTGAGAGACAGAGAAAGTAACTCCACATTCATGTAACGTTTGTTATAGTGCTGCTGGTGCTGCCGCTGCTAAGTCGCTCAGTCGTGTCTGACTCTGTGCAACCCCATAGAGGGCAGCCCACCATGCTCCCCATCCCTGGGATTCTCCAGGCAAGAACACTGGAGTGGGTTACCATTTCCTTCTCCAATGCATGCATGCATGCTAAGTCGCTTCAGTCGTGTCTGGCTCTATGAGACCCCATGGACAGCAGCCCTCCAGGCTCCTCTGTCCACAGGATTCTCCAGGCAAGACTACTGGAGCAGGTTGCCATTTCCCTCTCCAATAGTGTATTGCTACAATTGTTCTAGTTTATTACTATTCTTGTTAATCTCTTATTGTACTTAATTTGTAAATTAAAAATTAACATAGCTAAGTTAAAACATGAAAACGTGTTATAGCATCCAAAACATCCAATGCTATCTACAGCTTCAAGCATTCATTGTAGATCTTGAAATATATTCCCTGCAGATAAAGGGAGAACTACAAAAATCACCTGGGCAGTTTTTAATATCATTGATGCTGGATCCAACTACTAGAGTTTCTGATTTAATTAGCATAGGCAGTAGCCAGAATGAGGCATCAGCAGGTTTGAAAATTCTCCAATATTTATAATATTTTAAAATTGTTTTGTTCATGCTGCATTCCAGACTAATTAAATCATAATTTATATGGGTGAGTATTAATATTTTCAAACCACCCTAGATGATTGCAATGTAGAGCCAAGTTTGAGAACCACTGCATCATTTAAAACCTTCAGTTGGTTTAGTGTTAATGCTGGCTGCACATCAGAATCATTTAAGAAATTATATATATATATATCTTTATAGTGAAGTCCCATTGGTATGGGACAGATAAAATTATGCACAATTTGGTAGGGCACAATGAGCAGCTGATAACTCTTCTGTGAATTTCTTGCAAAAAAGCATAACCTAAACTCAGTCACATGGAAACATCATACAAACCTACATTTTACAAAATAATATCAAAATAATCTTCAAAAACCTCAGAGTTATAAAAGAAAACAGCAACAAAAGGTACAGAACTCTTCCATACTGAAGAAGCTAAAGCGATATGGCCACTGAGTTCATTATACTGAGTGGGTCCTTCCCCCAGGCAGGATCTGGGACAACTGGCAAAATCTGAGTGGGTCTGAGGAGTAGATGGAAGAAATGTATCAATGCAAATATCTTATTTTAAATGTTGTATTGTGGCTGTGAATGAGGATATCCTTGTCTGCAGGAATTGCACATTAAAGCATTTATGGACATCAAGTTGGCAACTTGCTGTCAAAAGTTTTAGAGTCAAAAGTTTTAGAAAAAATAAGAACATTTGTTTTATTTGTAGTATAACTCAAACTTTTCCATAGTGGTAATTTTTTTAATAAAAATTATTCTTAAACATTTAAGCCAATTTTCACTCTGCACAGGGCTTTCTTAGAAATAGGAATGCCAGCCAAGGCTAGAAGAGAGTTTGCATCTCAGTAGAGATAGAGAATAAATTACTCTCTGAAAAATCCTAATCAAAATTGATTCATGTTATTTTTTAAAATACTTCAGTTTAAACTCCTGTAATCCAGATGTTCTCTCTCATCGATGGTGTGTCTTCCCTTAGTGTACTTCTTCAAGTCTCCTTTCTCTTTGTCTAGCCCCTAATTTTGCCTCTCTGTGGTATATTTATAATTTCTGCCATGGATTATAACTTTCCTATGTGATCACCTTACTATACTTACTCTTTTCTATCTCATTTGTTCACAACATTAAGTTCTTTCTGGCATCTTTACTTTTATCTTGGTCTTGGTTTTCCCCAATGACGGAATTTTTTTTTTTTTTTTTTTTGGTCAGATTATGAATCTCATTTTTACAACTTTCATTATTTTCTCTATTCCTTTTAACCAAGTAATATCTAAATTTAATCTAAACTCTATGACTACATTTTTATTCATTTTCTAATTTATTTATTCATCCTATCCACAAACACATATTATACATTTTTAAAAATGGTAAAATTCTGCTATGAAAACTACAGAAGTGTAAATAAGATATGACAGGTTCCTTAGTCCTATTGTCATTCCATCTTGTAGTTCCAGTGAGTGTTATGCAGTGTTGGCTGCTGCTGTCTCTAGGACTCCATGGCAGTCTGTACTTACTCTGATAAGAGGAAGAGTTCCACAATGAAAGAAGCGTGTCAGTTGCTCTTGAAATATGACTCTATGTTAGTCTATAAGATGAGAACATATTCAGAAAGGAATAAATGAACACAAGAGTTCAGGCAATATGAGGCTTCTGGTTTGGTGTGAGTGAAGAGAACGACGGAAGACAAGGAGAGTCAGAATCCAAGGCTGAGACTATAAAATAAAACTTGTCCTAGAGATAAGCTAAGGTGTTTGGACTTGAACCTGCATAAAATAAGAAAACATTAAATACAATTTTAAACTGAATTTTGATATAATCAAATTTACATATTAGAAACACTGCAAAAAAGAATGAATTGTACATGGGATAAATATACCCAGCATATATAATGAGTTACTCTGGCAAGAGTCCTAGAGGGAGAAGATACAAAACTACACAAAAGCTGTGACATCAGTGAAAAGGAAGAAGACGCACATAAGAGACATTTGGGAGATCCTTTAGCGATCTACTGTTTCTAGTTAATCCCTCTCCACCGCCTCTGATACATTTTGGACTTCTTTGTGGAGTACTTCTATTTGATCCTTGTTTCTTTGTTTGATCTTGGAGTCTTGAAATCTCAAAAGTTTTGTGAGGAATCTGATTGAGAAGAGTGAGTCTATATGCAAAGGAACACAAAGAAAGCATGATTGCTATCAAAGCCAAAGAGAGTTGTAAGTGCCTAAACTAGATCTGTTATGATGGGTTTGCAGAAAAGCAGAAGGATTCAAGAAGAATTACAATAGAATTCATGATTTATCAGATATGATGGGAAAGTGAAGTCCAAATGAATTTCATGTTTGGGTTTTGACTGACAATTGTTATTTTACTTTCCTGAAATTGTGACAGAAAATAAATGAGAAAAAGTCAACTTAAGTAAGATGAAAACATTAATTCTATCGTGAGTGTTTGAATTTTAGCCATCCGTGGATATTCAATGAATATGTTCAGGCAGAAAGCAGATACATATGACAGAAGCCAGGAGGATGTCCGTCTAGAAGATTTAGGTTGAGAAACCACTATGCTGTCGGTGTGTGTTAAAACTGTGACACTAGGGATACTGCATGAAGAGGGGAAAAAAGAAAAACAAATAAAAAGCTTTGTTTGAAAACAAAACATAGATAACCCCATGAGTAAGAGTTCGGTGAAAGGAATCTGCATAACAGAGATACTATCAAAGGCCCGTGAAGGGTGCCATATGACAGCCACACTTTACTCCTTCCTATCAGTACTTGCCACACCAATCAAAGTAATCTTTAAAACACCAATACTACATCAAATTATTCCTCTGCCTAATACTTTTAAAGGCTTTCCATGACCTTTACAAAATAGAACTTATGCATGTCCCCAAGCCCAAGAAGCGCTGCACTGTCTGGCCCCTGCTTATTTCTCTCGCCTCATCTTTATGTCAGTTAGTGTATCTTTTCTAATAGCCACTGAGTCCTTTGGTTCTATATCCTCAACATATATACCTTACACAATGTGATATGCTGTGCTTAGTCACTCAGTTGTGTCCACCTCTTTGCAACCCCATGGACTGTAGCCTGCCGGGCTCCCCTGTCCATGGGATTCTCCAGGCAAGAATACTGGAGTGGGTTGCCATTCCCTCCTCCAGGGATTGTCCCAACCCAGGGATCGAACACAGGTCTCCCACATTGCAGGTGGATTCTTTTTACCATCTAAGCCACCAGAGAAGCCCACCTTACACTATG
This sequence comes from Aepyceros melampus, assembly GCA_006408695.1. Taxonomy (NCBI): domain Eukaryota; kingdom Metazoa; phylum Chordata; class Mammalia; order Artiodactyla; family Bovidae; genus Aepyceros; species Aepyceros melampus. The sequence continues at coordinate 96,888 of SJXQ01000587.1, read as the reverse complement.
CCTTCTGCCAAATGAACTTGGCTCCATGTTCTTCACCCAGTGGGACCATGATAGTAGCCATGTTATATAGCAGTTTTTCAAAGACATAAAAACAGAATAGACAAAGACTTTAATCTCAAGGAATTACAATTCATTCAGCACAACAAATATTTATTCATTAAACATTCAGCAAATACTTAAAACTCAGCTGGAAATGTACAAATGAAATTTCTAGAGAACATGAAATAACATAGTCAAGCATACATATAATAGCCACAGGGAGAGAAGAAAGAAAATGCCCCAAGAGTAAGACAGGGAGACCACCTTCCTTCCCACAAATACATCAAAACTCCATCTGAATATGGTACTACTCCAAAGAACAACCTCTGAACAACAGCAGAAGACCTCAAACTTTCAAAAAGGCAAACCAATCTCCTTAAAATGTAGGGCAAAAGATAAAGACACAAAAAAAGTGACAAAGAATTTCAGATGGGAACCTGTTTCCTGAGGGAGAGAGTCATAAAGGAAGAAAAAATTTCCACATATTAAGAAACCCCTTCACAAGCAGGGCCAAGAGGGAGCTTTGGAACCTCAGTGGACTGCAATGGCAGGGGCTCAGAGGCCAAAACAGAAAATTCACCGCAGAAATCACTGTAAAACAGCACTTTTCAGTTGAGAAGGCCTTCCCAAGCCTCCATCCACAGGAGGGTTGAGATGGGGACCTGCGACTTGGGCGTGGGTGTCAGATCACAGAGAGAGGTCAGGGGGTGGCTACTGTGAGGCTACTCTGAGAGGACTACTTCCACACAATGGAAGGAGTCCTGAGAAAAGACTGGGTTGCCTAGAGTGTGGAGAAGTCATCTCTGGGACACTAACACCACACTCACAGATATTGGCTGAGTGCCTGTCAGTGACCACCAAAACTGGCAAAACCTAACTGGTGTCAGCTGCAGAGGGAGACATGATTGACACTGTTAAAGTTAAGGAAAGTGCCCAAAGCCACAGATAAAACACAGCTGATACAGTCCTGACCCCAGAGGGGGTAGCTACCACTAGGCTGTGAGTAGGCACATGTTACTGCCCACACTTTTCCTGGAGCTTAAACAGCTTGGCTCTTCCTAGGGACCCACGACCTGGGGCCAATTCCTCTGGGAGAGTGCACAGCCCTTCCGAGACAACATCCAGTGGGTTGCTACTGCTGCAGGCACTCCCTGGTACATCCCAGTTGTGGCTGCTTTATCTTCTTCTCTCCCCAGCCTGAATGAATAAATGGGCCCTAGTAAGCATCAGCCTCACCCCATCATGTCAGGTTGGGAACCAGACTGTGGACTTTAGAGGCAACTATGAAACTTAGGAGCAAGTACAAGCTGGAGTAAGGCTATATCTGAGACTGAGATGAACCCACACTATCCACAACAGATCCAGAGACCTTCCTTGAAATATTGGAGGCATTGGTGTGAGTCTCACAGAATATGATATTCTGCACTGCTGAGTATTGCTTTCACCAAGAGTTTTGGGGTGTTATCTCCTGTGCTGTGAGGCTTGTCAGATCTTGGTGTTACAGGATAGGTCAGACCTAAAATCTTGAAGTGGGAGACCCAAGTCCAAGACTTTGATCCACCAGAGATCTCCCAACCCCAGGGAACGTTAATAGGCAAGAGCCCTCCCAAAGTTCTCCATCTCAACACTAAAACCAAGGACCACATAAAGGCCAGCAAACTTCAGTGGCAGATGGCCCATGACAATCCTTCAACAAAAAAACCTTGCACATTAGAAAACAAGCTTCCTAAACCCACAGATACCCCAAAACACACCACTGGACATGACACTGCCCTTGAGAGGGAGGAAATCCAGCTCCAACCACCAGAACACAGCCACAAGTTGCCAAATTAGGAAACCTTCACAAGGCATTGGTCCAGTCCCACCCATGAGGGGCAGATTCCATAATAAAGAACTATGTCTTTCCAACCTACAGAAAGGAGACCACAAAAACAGCTAATTAAGCAAAATGAAAAGATAGAGAAGCACGTTGCAGATGAAGGAACATGGTAAAAACCCACAGGACCAAACATACAAAAAGGAAATAGGCAGTTTACCTGAAAAAAAGAATTCAGAGTAATGAAAATAAAGATTATCCAAAATCTTAAAAACAAGATAGAAGCATGAATAAATTGACTGGAGGCACAAATCTAGATGGTGCAAGAAATATTTAACAAGAATCTATAAGAATTAAAAAATAAACAATCAACAATGATCACCACAATAACTGAGATTAGAAATACACTGGAGGTGACCAACAGTAGAGTAACTGAGTTACTCAGTTACTGGAGACTGGAGCAAAAGAATGAGTAAGTGAAATGGAAAATAAAATGGTGGAAATAACTGAAACATTACACAATAAAGAAAAATGAATAAAAACAATGAAGAGTCTCAGAAATCTCTGGGACAATATTAAGCATAACAGCATTCTAATCATAGAGGTCCCAGAAGAAGACAAAAGGAAAAGGCATGAGAAAATATTTGAGATCATAGTCAAAATCTTCCCTAAAATGGGAAAGGAAAAAGCAACCCATGTCCAGAAGGTGCAGGGAGTTCCATACAGGATAAATCCAAGGAGAAACATGCCAAGACAGATATTAATCAAACTACAAAATTAAGCACAAAGAACAGATATTAAAATCAGTAAGGGAAAAGTAACAAATAACATACAAGTGATCCCCTTGCATGCCAGAAGGGAATGGCAAGACATACTTAAGTGATGAAGGGGGACATCCTACAACCTAGACTACTCTAACTTAACAATTATCTTATTCAGATTTGAAGGAGAAATCAAAAGTTTTACAGACAAGTAAAAGTTAAGGGAATTCAGCACAAGCAGAACAGCTATAGCACAAGTGCTAAAGGAACTTCTCTAGAAAGGAAACACAAAATGAAAAGGCATACAAAACAATCTCTAAACAATAAAGTAAATGGAATTATATATATATATATATATATATATATATATATATATAAATATTAAATGACTTAATCTTGAATCCAGCAGTACCTATATGAGGTGTATTTTCAGAGACTTCAGGAAACTTCCCTGACCAGCCATTAGTTGAAAGATGCCTCTCATTCTGTCCTCGTATTTCATCTAAATAGTTTGAGTTTTTGAAGTCTGTCAAAATACAAACTCTTGTATAATTGGTAACAATTTTCATTGTCATCAATTACATATTGAACAGGAGACCCCTATATATGCTGTCTACAAGAGATGCACTTCAAACTTAAGAACATATGCAGAGTGAAAGTGAAGGGTTGGAAAAAAAAAATTCCATGCAAACAAAAATCAAAAGGAAGAGGGAGTAGCAATACTCATATCAGATAAAACAAACTTTAATATAAAGACCATTACAAGAAACAAAGAAGGGACACTACATAATGATCAAAGTATCAATCCAAGAAGAAGGCACAACAACTATATCTATCTATCTATAGATGCACCCAACATGGGAGCATCTCAATGCATAAAACAAATGCTAATAGCTATTAAAGGAGAAACTGACAGTAATATAATAATAGAAATTTTAATACCTCACTCACACCAATGGACAGATCATAGAGACAGAAAATTATTAAAGAAACAAAAGCTTTACATGATACCTTGGATCAGTTAGACCTTAGTGATATCTACAGGGAGTTTCAGCCAAAAACAAAAGATTTCACTTTTTTCTCAAGTACACATGCAAATTCTCCAGAATAGATCACATCTTGGGCCACAAATCAAGTCTTGGTAAATTTCTAAGAATTGAGTAATTTCAGTCATCTGTTCTGATTAGAATGTAAGAAGTGAAATCCAATGCTATAAAGAACAGTATTGCATAGGAACCTGGAATGTTAGGTCCATGAATCAAGGTAAACTGGAAATTGTCAAACAGGAGATGCCAAGAGTGAACATCTACATTTTAGGAATCGATGAACTAAAATGGACTGGAACGGAGGATTTTAATTCATATGACCATTATATCTACTACTGTGGGCAAGAATCCCTTAGGGCGAAAAAAAATGGAGTAGACCTCATAGTCAAAAAAAAAAAAAGAGTCCAGAATGCAGCCCTTGGGTGCGATCTCAAGACAGATGAACTCTGTTCATTTCTAAGACAAGCCACTCAATATCACAGTAATCCAAATCTATGCCTCAACCAGTAATGCTAAAGAAGCTGAAGTTGAATGATTCTATGAAGACTTACAAGACCTTCTAGAACTAACACAAAAAGAGAGAGAGAGAAAAAAAAAAAAAAAGATGTCTTTTTCATTATAGGGGACTGGAATACAAAAGTAGGAAGTCAAGAGATACCTAGAGTAACAGGCAATTTTGGCCTTGGAGTAAAAAATGAAGCAGGGCAAAGGCTAACAGAGTTTTGCCAAGAGAATGCACTGGTCATAGCAATAACAAACGTAATAAACAAAAGAAGAAAAATTAAATAATAAAAGCATAGCAATAAAAGCCTACATCAAGAAACAAGAGAGATATTATTTTGCCATCCAAACCTTACACCTAAAGCGTTTAGAAAAAGAACAACAACAACAACAAAAAACCAAAGTTAGTACAAAAAAAGAAGTCATAAAGATCAGAAAAGAAATAAATGAAATAGAAAGGAAGGAGACAATAGCAAAGATCAATACAACTAAAGCTGATTCTTTAAGAAGAAAAACAAAATTGATAAACCATTAGCCAGAGTCATCAACAGCAACAACAACAACAAAATGGAGAAGACATGAATCAATAAAATTAGAGATGGGAAAGAAGCTATAATAGACAATACAGAAATGTAAAAGATCATGAGAGACTATTGTGAATGTTAAAAATGGGTAAAATTGGACAACTTGGAAAAAATGGACACATTCTTACAAATGTATAACCTTCCAAAACTGAACAAGAAAGAGAAAATATGAACAGACCAATCACAAGCACAGAAATCAAAACTGTAACCGAATATCTTGGAACAGACAAAAAACACAGGGCCAGATGGCTTCACAGGCAAATTATATGAAAAGATTCAGTTCAGTTCAGTTCAGTTCATTTCAGTCACTCAGTCATGTCTGACTCTTTGCAACACCATGAATCGCAGCACGCCAGGCCTCCCTGTCCATCACCAACTCCCGGAGTTCACTCAAACTCACATCCGTCAAGTCGGTGATGCCATTCAGACATCTCATCCTCTGTCGTCCCCTTCTCTTCCTACCCCCAATCCCTCCCAGCATCAGAGTCTTTTCCAATGAGTCAACTCTCACATGAAGTGGCCAAAGTACTGGAGCTTCAACTTTAGCATCATTCCTTCCAAAGAAAAGATTAGAGATGAGCTAACACATATCTGCTCAAACTCTTCTAGAAAACTGCAGAGGAAGGAAAACTTCCAAGCTTATTCTATGAAGCCACTGTCACCCTAATACTAAAGCCAGAGAAAGATGCTTCCAAAAAAGGAAAATTATAAGAAAAAATATTATAGGAAAAATTATTTTAAAAATATCACTGATGAATATAGAGTCAAAAATCCTTAATAAAATTTTAGCAAACAGAATCAAATAACACATTAAAAATATCATACATCATCATCAAGTGGCCTATATCTCAGGGATGCAAGGATTCTTCACTATACACAAATAAACATGTGATACATTGTATTATCAAATTGAAAGATAATAACAATATAATAATCTCAATAAATGCATAGTATTTGACAAAATTCAACACTCTTTCATGGTTAAAAAGGAAAAAAAACAAAAACAAAAAAAACCTCTCCAGAATGTCGGCAAAGAAGGAACCTACCTCAACACAATAAAGGTCATATACAACAAATCGACAGGAAACATCCATAATGGTGAAAAACTGAAAGTATTTCTTCTACAATCAAGAGCAAAACAATGGTGTCCACTCTCACCACTATTATTCAAAATAATTTGGAAGTCCTAGTCACAGCAACAGAGGAGAAAAATAAATAAAAGGAATCCAGATTGGTAAAGAAATAAAACACTCACTGTTTGCAGATGACATGATTCTCTACATAGAAAACCATAAAGATGCCTCCAGAAAATTACTAGAGACATCAATGAATATAGTAAATTCATAGGATATGAAATTAAAACACAGAAATCCCTTGCATTCTTATGCACAATAATGAAAAATCAGAGTGAAATTAAGAAAACAATCCCATTCACCATTGCAACAAACAGAAGTAATATGTTCAGAAATAAATTTACCTCAAAAGACAAAAGAATTCTTTGCAAAACTATGACACTGATGAAATCAAAGAAACAACAGCAGATGGAAAGATATACCATATTCTTGGATCAGAAGAATCAATATAGTAAAAATGACTATACTACCCAAAGTGATCTATAGATTCAAATTACAAACCACCAGTGGCATTTTTCAGAAAACAATAACAAATAATTTCACAATTTGTTTGGAAACACAAAAGACCCTGAACAACCAAAGCAATCTGAAGAAGAGTAGAGCTGGGGGAATCAAGCTTCCTGTCTATAGGCAGAATGACCACAAAACTACAGTCATCAAGACAGTATGTAATGGCACAAAAAGAGAAATATAAACCAATGGAACAGGTATAAATCCCAGAGATAAATCAATGCACCTATGGGTACCTTATCTTTGACAAAGGAGTCAAAAATATACAACGGAGAAAAGACAGTCTCTTCAACAAGTTGTGCTTGGAAAACTGGTTGGCTATGTGTAAAAGAATGAAATTAGAATACTTGCTAACACCATACACAAAAATAGACTCAAAATGGATTAGAAACAGAAATGGAAGACTAGAAATTATAAAACTTTTTGAGGAAAACTTAGGCAGAACACTCTCTGACATAAATTACAGCAAGATCTCTGTGACCCACCTCCTAGTGTAATGGAAGTAAAAATAAACAAATAAGACCTAATTAAAATTAAAAGCTTTTTCATGATGAAGGAAACTATAAGCAAAGTGAAAAGACAACCCTCAGAACGAGAGAAAATAATAACAAATGAAGCAACCAACAAAGAATTGACCTCCAAAATATACAAGAAGCTCATGCACCTCAATATCAGAAAAACAAACAACCCAGTCTAAAAGTAGGCAGAAAACCTAAACAGACATTTCTCCAAAGAAGACATAAAGATGGCTGATAAACACAAGAAAAGATGGTCAATTTTAGGGTAATGCAAGTCAAAACTACAGTGAAGTATCATCTCACAGTGATCAGAATGGTCATCATCAAAAAGTTTACAGACAAAAATTGCTGAAGAGGGTGTGGAGTAAGGGAAACCTCTTACACTGTTGCTAAATGAAAATTGATACAGCCACTATGGAGAATACTATGGAGATTCCATAAAAACTAGGAATAAATCTACCATCTGACCCAGAAATCCCACCACTAGGCATAAACCCTGAGAAAACCATATTGGAAAAAGACACACATTCACTACAGCATGATTTACAATAACTAGAACTTGGAAGCAACCTTGATGTCCCTTGACAGATGAATGGATAAGGAAGTTGTGGTACATACATACAATGGAATATTACTCAGCCATAAAAAGGAAGCATTTGAGTCAGTTCTAATGAACTGAATGAAACTAGAGTCTATTATACAGAATGATAAGTCAGAAAGAGAAACACGAATATATATTAACACATAAACATGGAATCTAGAAAGATAGAAATAATGATTTTACCTGCAGGGCAGCAAAGGAGATGCAGACATAAAGAACAGACTTTTAGATACAGTGGGATAAGATGAGGGTGGAGTGATTTGAAAGAATAACATTGAAACATACATTATCATATGAAAGATAGACAGCCAGTGGGAGCTTGACATATGATACAAGGAATCCCAAGAAGATGCTCTGTGACCACCTTAAGGGGTGGAATCAGGAAGAAGTTGGAGGGGGATCCAAGATGGGGACATATGTATATTTGTTACTGATTCACGTTGATATATGGCAGAAGCCATCACAATATTGAAAGGTAATTATCCTCTAAAAATTTTAAGAAAAGAATGAAAAAAGTCACAAATGAATGAGAAAAATAAAGCTTAAAATGATATGTATATAATTCCATACACTGCCCTACACTTAGTATTTGTGTGTGTGTGTGTGTGTGTGTGTGTGTGTGTGTGTATGCTGTTGCTTCAGTTCGAATCTTTGCAACCCTATGGACTATAGCTGCCAGGGTATGCCTATGGGATTCTCTAGTCAAGAATACTGGAGTGGGTTGCTATGCCCTTCCCACTGTGTCTTCCCAACCCAGGGATTGAACTAGCATCTCTTACGTCTCCTGCTTTGACAGGCAGGTTTTTTAACACAGAGTCACCTGGAAACCCCAGTGAATATTTAGTAACTATTTATTAGTAAGAACAAAGAACAAATGTTGGGTCATTTAATGGGAAAAAAAGCATATGTGAGACTAAGGAGTTTTAAAACAACCCCACAGACAGTATGGAATGTATATATATTGCTCCAACCTAGCCTTAAATGTCTTTGATGCTAAAATCTTCAGGATATATCTTATGTTATTTGTCTATTACAATCATTGCTTATTATAGTAATGCCACTTTCAACACACATTAAATCTATTTTTCTCTTTATTGTGGAGTGTAAACTTTGATCTCCTTTAAATTAGAAAACAAATCTATATCAAATTTTAAATGATTTCTTTAAAAGGAAACCAAATTTTATTGTTTATATAAAAAATGATGTCATATGGAATTATACAGGTATAAACTTCTACAAGTATATAATAAAATATATATTTAAAAAGTATTTTAAAAGAATCTTTCAATGGATAAAATTAAACTTTCTTTTACATTATTGTTATTGATTTAAGAAAGTCTAATATCTCAACAATTTAAAATCATTGCTCTTCAGTGACTATTCTCATTTGTTAAAAGATCTATTTATCGACAATATTTTTCCTCAATATACATTCATAAAATCCATTAGACATTTTTTATCTTTATCCCACTTTTATTAGCATTATCTGACACTGTTCTTTTATTTTTCTACTTGGATGTTCCTACAGTAGATTTTGTGGCATATACCTTTAATATATTAGCCTGAACTTTCAAAACATAATACCAGCAACTATTTTTTAGCAAAGAAAGCATTTATCTGAATAAAATCATATGCTTACATATGAAATATTTTTAAAGCAAATGGAGTTATTTTGTTACAGTAGATGGCATGTCCTTAGCCTCCTGCACAAGCCATCTTCTACTTTTGTCCCCCAACTTCTGTCCCACAAGAAAACTCCTAAGATTGCTTACAATTTTATTGGCCACAACTTGAAGGTGACTCTTACAGATGCTACTTCCTACTAGTCATTTTCCTTCTGTTTGAGTACCTGTCACTAAGCAAATGGTAATATCTTTTTGTTTATAGAACAAGTTTGTGTGTTCCAATTTTCCCCAGGAATAAAAGGCATAAAGCTGAGAAATGTACCCTCCTCAGCCCCCTGTTGGAGAAGGAAATGGCAACTCACTCCAATGTTCTTGTCTGGAGAATCCTAGGGATGAGGGAGCCTGGTGGGCTGCCATCTCTGGGGTCGCACAGAATTGGACACGACTGAAGCGACTTAGCAGCAGCAGCAGCAGCAGCCCCCTGTTGTTTTTTGTGCTCAGAGTCTCTGTCATGTCCGACTCTTTGTGACTCCATGGACTATAGACTGCCAGGCTTTTCTGTCCACGGGATTCTCCAGGCAAGGATACTGGAGTAGGTTGCCAAGCCCTCCTCCAGAGGATCTTCCCGACCCAGGGACTGAACGGGCATCTCTTATGACTACTGCATTGTCAGACAGATTCTTTACCACTAGTGCCACCAGGGAAGGCCCAGTTCTCTATGCACATACTGCAGGCATATTGTTTGGGCTTTGATCAACAGGATAGACATTAGATAGCAACATATAATAGAATTTATCTTATTTAACACATTTGAGACCTATATTTGGTCATAAACAGAAAAAGTTGAAACAAGTTGGGAATCATAGAAAATATACTTGTAGTTCCTTGCACATGTTAACTTTAAGTATAGGCATTGAAGGGCTTCCCTGGTAGCACAGGTGATAAAGAATCTGCCTGTAATACAGGACACCCATATTCAATCCATTAGGCCAGGATGATCCCCTGGAGAAGAGAATGGCTACCCACACCAGTATTCTTGCTTGAAGAATTCCATGGACAGAGGAGCCTGGTGGGCTACAGTCCATAGAATCATAAGGAGTCGGAAAAGACTGAGCAATTAACACTTTCATAGGCATTGATATTCATTTGCCACTTTACCAATGTAGAACCAAAATCTTTCATTGAATAGTGAGTTTTCTGGTTGGAGTTATTTTTCTTTTATAAATGCCACACTCATTATGATAATTCCTTTATAATGAAGAGAAACATTATAAGATGGGTAGATTCTTTCCTTTTCTTATATAGTATCTCTGTTACAGTTGGACAATATTTTTTTTAAACTTGTAGTTTTTTAGTACAGCTAATATCATTAGGACTTTTCACCAACTCAATTGATTCTGGCTTGATAATACAGTGCTCTTGTATGGAAAAAGATATATTCTGGCATCTTTGGGTCATAGGCAGTACTGGCATAAGTTCCTGTCTGTCTCAACATCTTGATTGTTGTAACTTCACTTTTTAATCTTAAATTGCAATCCATAGATCATTTCTATTTTAAGATCTACCGTTGTCACACAAATACCAAAATATGTTCCCTTTAAGAAATCTGTAGAAGAATTGTACATTTCCTCTTTAACTTTCAAATATATTTTGTATACACAAATTTTTCAGCAGAGTTCTATGCTAATCATTGTATCATAAATGAAAGTAATGCTTGACCCCATTTTTCACCTTCCCATGAGAATGATGAGGACACAGTGCAGCTCATAATATAATTAAACCATTTATTCATGGAAATAGCAATAATTGAGCAAATGGTACATCCTTGTCTTGTGCTAATAGAGATACAGTGGAGAAAAACTAAACATATTTAATTCTTATATTTAGGAACTTATGTCATTAGAATGAAGATGACAAAGCTAGTAACATTTATTTTAATTAGGGAAGTATATTCTTTTCCTTTTACATTATTATTCTTTGTTCTTGTTTTTATCATTTGAAATAGATTTTATGGAAAGATATATAAAGCCAAATGTTGAAATTGTTCATTCATCACTTTCCTTAAAAAAGGAATTGATAGTTTGCTGATCTCTTTTTCAGACATTTCTTTGTTTCCTGTTTCAGAACTACAAATATTACTGAATTCCTACAACATTTTCAGTTCCTCATTTGCTTCATTTTTAAGAAGATGTAGTTTTTAAGATTTCTACTTTTACAGTTTGATTTTGTGAGGCACTAAATGTTTATCTTACAATTCAGAATTTTTAAAGCTGTTTATATGGTTCTTCTTCATAATTGGTCTTGAGAATCATAAAAAAGAAAGAAACATTACCTCCACCTCCAAAGAATGATAGCTTCTTTATTTTCTCCCATATCCTGATGCAGACAATTACCTAGTCTGTGGGAAAATTAAAGCTGCTCAACAACTTTCTTTTCTCATTGTGTGCCTTAGATTTTAAATGCATGTGACATAATCAGCACAAAGTCCTCTGCATCCTCCCAATCCTCCCAGCACATCTCACTAATTTATCACCATCCAATCAATAATGGCCCCTGCTGAGAAGGGGGTGAGAGAATGATGCCTTTCTTTTTCCCATAAATATTTGAAATTAGTCTAATTATAATGTCTTGTGCTTGGATGCAGTGACAATAGCCTTCCATTTAGATGAGCAGAGACATACATAGGTGGAGAAGTACCTAGTTAGGCAGATTAAGTAGAAATGTTGAAGTGTGTAACTGCAGAAGCCATCATCGGTCTATATTCCTATTGCATAAAAATAAGTCCTATTAAAAAAGGTGGCATCAGGCAAAGATCAGCTATACAGGACTTTGCCCCCTTTCCACCATAAAGTTCCCTTTGTCTCACCCTTTTCTTTCCCTATCCTTTCCCTTCCTATTGCATCCCTACTTTCTCCTTGAAGAAACTTCCTTGCTCTCCTCTCACTTTTTACTTCATTTCATTCTTCCTGTCTACTTTTATTTTCTCCTTTCTCTTTCTTTCTAAATTTTTCTTCTTGGACTTGAAAAGAACATAACCAGGATAGTGATTTGAGATGCTCAGTCTTGCAGCACTAAGAAGCAAGGACTTCAAGGGGATTAGCCTGTATATGCAGAAATGATTAGAAAAATATTACAATTTTCCAGGCAAGATGATGATGAGGTTCTGAAATGGTGGTCATGGGAAAGGTAAAGAAAGGTTAGGTGTGAGAGGTGTTGTAAAGACAAAACTGACAGCTTCACAGTTACAATGGAGACTGGAACACACCTTCAGAACACTCAGGGAATCATTTGCACATTATAATCACGACTTTTTCAACTGGTAATTCAGTCATTGCAATGTGAATTTTAGCAATCTGCCCTTTATATGCATAACAATATCATAAATAAATCAGGGGAAAGCTAATGAGAAAATATATATCAAAGAGCCAAGTAAGCTCCGTGCAGAAAATCAACAAGAGTTTGTAATACATTTCAATCCTGTGCTGGGTAATTACATGTTATGCAATCCAAAAGAATGTACACTTCCTATTGTAATATCAGATTGCGTCTTGAATGTAGGCTGTCTGTGAACTCAGACTTCTACGTAAGGATTAGGGTGGGTTTGCATGTTTAGATATGCTGAAATATACACTTGAACAAAAAAATGTTCTCTCTCATGACCTCTTTGGAAAAATAATACCATTGGGCATTGTGCCTTGGAAACCCACATGGCACTGTTAATGAAAAGCCAGGAGTTTGGAGAGAATATTGAATTTGAAAGTCTCTGAGAGTGTTCCCCAAATGGGTTGTTAAGTCCCTGTGACAGAGAACATTAGTGCCAGATGATGACAGTCATTCGATTCTAAACACAAACCATATTGTCTGTGATTAAAAGAGATGCTGGAGGAGGGCATCCAGGGCATTGTGGCCAGAGCTGCATTAGAACTATCTTTTGGCAATTTCAAAGCTGTGACCAAAAGTCGTAATAATAATCATAGTAAAATAAGACAAAATTTGCCTTCTTCACCATATATAAGGGAAGATGCTATGAATTTTCTAAAAGCTTAAAGTCCAAATGTTATTATATATTTGGGAATAGACTCCAATACCCATATATATATATATATATATATATATATATATATACACAGCATAGATAAGAAGACCACAAAATAGATAAACTACAGGCCACAGCAAGATAGCCACAGCAACCATTTAGAGCACATATGTGAGTTAGGATCTGTTTGCCTGCAAATTTGCCAAGTCTGCTTGTCTATGTGACTTGCTAAATATGGTCAGAGAAAGGGCAAGTGACTGATTTTTTTTCTCTATAATATTTTAATGCATAAATATATAATTATATTCTATAATTATGGATTTTTTTCCACAAGTATTTTGTGGCATTTTTCATGAATATCCTTTCTTTCTTTTAAACTTTTATACTAGCTTTATTGTATCACTTTTATGGAGCATATCAAATTAGATTTGTTAAAGCTATTTATATACATCTTCCAACTCTCCTCCTAGGCCGTAAATTGCTTTCGGTGAAAGGCTATAGCTATTCATTTATTGCTAATTGAATACTATTCATAAGTCCAGAATTTTCTAAAAGCTAAATATATTATCCCATTTAATGGAAATAATCATATTCAAAAGACATACTGTATCCTCAGTCTTATGGTTGAGGCAACTGAAGCACAGAAAAGTTAACTTGACCAAGGACTCATGTTTAACAAGCAGCAAAGTTGAGATCTGAAATCAAACAACCTGACTTCAAAACTTACCCATGCATTTTATGAAAAGCATGAAAAACAAAGCATAACTCAAAATCCAACTAAAGGCAGAGTCTAATTACAACACGCTCCTTTGAAAATAATTACATCTCAAAGGTTTCACCCTCATTTTGAGAATGGATCAAATTAAACCTTTCTCACTGCCCAGGTTACACACACATCCAAGGCTACAAAAGAAGGTGTCTTGCATCTGAAAAGATCAAAGGAGAAATCATATCACTAAGAGTGTAGAATCCCAACTTGCAGTACTGAGACTGGAGCCCATATTCTTATCGCTTTGATGGGCTGAATAAGTTTGTCATTAATTTAGTTTAATGTGACTAAAGAGCACACGTTCTTGCCAAAAACATATGAAAGTGCTTCTTAGAAGAACACATCTTCATCTTAGGCTTCAAATGTACAACTTTCTAAGAAAAGTCGGTTTATCAGTTTCAAGGAAATAAGATACTGTGGTGAGGACTGACCAACCATTTCAGTAGTCTTGCCTTGAGAACCCTATGAATGGTATGAAAAGACAAAAAGATATGACACTGAAAGATGAACTCCCCAGGTCAATAGGTGCCCAATATGCTACTGGAGAAGAGTGAAGTAGTAACTTCAGAAAGAATGAAGAGATGAAGCCAAAGCCAAAACAACACGCAGTTGTAGATGTGACTGGTGATGCAAGTAAACCACGATGCTGTGAAGAACAATACTGCATAAGAATCTGGAATGTTAGGTCCATGAATCAAGGTAATCTGGAAGTGGTCAAACAGGAAGGAGATGGCAAAAGTGAACCAACCATTTCAGTAGTCTTGCCTTGAGAACCCTATGAATGGTATGAAAAGACAAAAAGATATGACACTGAAAGATGAACTCCCCAGGTCAATAGGTGCCCAATATGCTACTGGAGAAGAGTGAAGTAGTAACTTCAGAAAGAATGAAGAGATGAAGCCAAAGCCAAAACAACACCCAGTTGTAGATGTGACTGGTGATGCAAGTAAACCACGATGCTGTGAAGAACAATACTGCATAAGAATCTGAATGTTAGGTCCATGAATCAAGGTAATCTGGAAGTGGTCAAACAGGAAGGAGATGGCAAAAGCGAACATCATTTTAGGAATCAGTGAACTAATGGACTGGAAAGGGCAAACTTAATTCATATGACCATTATACCTACTACTATGGGCAAGAATTCCTTAGAAAAAGTGGAGTAGCCCTCATAGTCAACAAAAGGGTCCAAAATGTAGTACTTATGTGTGATCTCAAAAATGACAGAATGATCTCTGTTCATGTCCAAGGCAAACCATTCAATACCACAGTAGTTCAAGTCTATGCCCAAGCCACTAATTCTGAAGAAGCTGAAGTTGAATGATTCTATGATGACATACAAGACCTTCTAGAATGAACACCAAAAAAAAAAAAAAGATGTCCTTTCATCATAGGAACTGGAATGAAAAGTAGGAAGCCAAGAAGTACCTGGAATAACAGGCAAGTTTGACCTTGGAGTATAAAATGAAGCAGGCAAAGGCTAACAGAGTTTTGTCAAGAGAATGAACTAATCAGAGCAAACACCCTCTTCCAACAACTCTAGAGATGACACATTGACATTACCAGATGGCCAATACTGAAATCAGACTGATTACATTCTTTGCAACCAAAGACGGATAAGCTCTATATAGTCAGCAACAACAAGATGAGGATTTGACTGTGGCTCAGACCACAAATTGTTTATTGAAAAATTCAGACTTAAATTTAAGAAAATAGGGAAAACCACTAGACCATTCAGGTATGACCTAAGTCAAATCCCTTACTATTATTCAGTGGAAGTGACAAATAGATTCAAGGGATTAGATCTGATAGACAGAATGCCTGAAGAATTATGGACAGAGATTCATGAAATTGTGCAGGAGGCAGTGATCAAGAACATCCCCAAGAAAAAGAAGTGCAAATAGGAAAAATGGTTTTTCTGAAGAGGCCTTACAAATAGTTGAAAAAGAAGAGAAGCAAAAATCAAAAGAGAAAAGGAAAGATATACGCATCTGAATGCAGAGTTCCAAAGAATAGAAAGAGAGATAAGAAAGATTTCCTAAATGAACAATGCAAAGAAATAGAGATGATAGATTGGGAAAGACTAGAGATATCTTCAAGAAAATTAAAGATACCAAGGGCACAACAAAGGACAGAAGCAATGTGGAACTAACAGAAGCAGAAGATATTAAGAAGAAGTGACAATACACCGAAGAACTATAGAAAAAAATCTTAATGACACAGATAACCATGATGGTGTGATCACGCACCTAGAGCCAGACATCCTGGAGTGTGAAGTCAAGTGGGCCTTAGTAAGCATCACTATGAACAAAGTTAGTGGAGTTGATGGAATTCTGGCTTGGTTTACTTCAAATCCTAAAAGATGATGCTATGAAAGTACTGCACTCAAGAAAGTGAAAGTGAAGTCGCTCAGTCGTGTCCAACTTTTTGTGACCCCCATGGACTGTAGCCTACCAGGCTCCTCCCTCCATAGGATTCTCCAGGCAAGAGTACTGGAGTGGGTGGCCATTTCCTTCTCCAGGGGATCTTCCTGAGCCAGGGATCGACCCCGTGTCTCCCATATTCCAGGCAGACATTTTAACCTCTGAGCCACCAGGGAAGACTCGCACTCAATAAGCCAGCAAATTTGGAAAACTCAGAAGTGACCTCAGACTAGAAAAGGTCAGTTTCCATTCTAATCCCTAAGAAAGAAAATGACAAGGAATGCTCAAACTACGCACAATGCACTCATCTCACACATTAGCAAAATCATGCTCAAAATTCTCCAAGCCAGGCCTTAACAGTACATGAACCTTGAACCTCCAGATGTTCAAGCTAGATTTAGAAACAGCGGAGGAACCAGAGATAAACTTGTCAACATCCTCTGGATCATAGAAAAAGCAAGAGAGTTCCAGAAAAACATCTACTTCTGCTTTATTGACTACACCAAAGCCTTTGCCTGTGTGCATCACAACTGTGAAAAAATCTTAAAGAGATGGAGATGCCAAAGCACCTGATCTGCCTACTGTGAATTCTGTATAGAGGTCAAGAAGCAACAGTTAAAAAAAAAAAAAAAAAAGAATCAACAGTGAGAACTGTACATGGAACAATGAACTGGTTTCAAATTGGGAAAGGAGCATGTCCAGGCTATATATTTTCACCCTGCTTATTTAGCTTATATGCAGAGTACATCATGAGAAATGCTGGGCTGAATAAATGATAACTAGAATACAGATTGTTGGGAGAAATGTCAATAATCTCACATATGCAGTTGACACCACTTTTATGACAGAAAGCAAAGAAGTACTAAAGTGCCTCTTGATGAAAGTGAAAGAGGACAGTGAAAAAGATGGCTAAAATTCAACATTCAAAAAACAAAGATCATGGATCTAGTCTCATCAGTTCATTCCAAAAAGATGGGAAACAATGGAAACAATGACAGACTTTATTTTCTTTGCCTCCAAAATCACTGCAGATGGTGACTGCGGCCAGAAAATTAAAAGATACTTCCTCCTTCGAAGAAAAGCTATGACCAACCTAGACCGCATTTTAAAAAGCAGAGACATTACTTTGCTGGCAAAGGTCCATCTAGTCAAAGCTATGGTTTTTCTAGGAGTCATGTATGGATATGAGATTTGGACAATAAAGAAGGCTGAGCACCAAAGAATTGATGCTTTTGAATTGCAATGTTGGAGAGGACTCTTGAGAGTCCCTCAAACCAGTCAATCCTAAAGGAAATCAGTCCTGAATATTCATTGGAAGACTAATGCTAAAACTGAAGCTCCAATACTTCAGCCACCTAATTTGAAGAACTGACTCATTGGAAAAGACCATGATGCTGGGAAAGACTGAAAGTAGAAGGAGAAGGAATGACAGAGGGTGAGATGAATGGACATGAATTTGAGCAATCTCCAGGTGTTGGTAATGGAAAGGAAAGCCTGGCATGCTGCAGTCTATGGGGTCTCAAAGAGTCAGACACAACTGAATTACTGAACTGAACTGAGTGAGACAATTAGAAATAGGAACTGGAGAGGAATTTAAGATTTTGAGTTATCAAACACAGATTTTAAACTACTGTTTATTCACTGAAGCCAAATCTGTCCTCTCTACCCTGACACAGAATTGAATCTCAGAGTCAAGTTTTGGGTGAAATAGAAAAGAAGAGATTATTGCTGTGCTAGGCAAAGTGGGCCAGCGCAGGCTAATATCTTCAAAACTGTGTGTCTCATTCTGAAAACAGTAGTGAGATGTTTTTTAGCAATGGTTCAAAGAGGATGTGATCAGCTTGCAGACATTCTTCTGACTGGTTGGTGGTGAGGTAAGTAGAAGTCAGCAGCATCAGCCTTCTTGTTCAATTGATCTGGGGCTTATATGCTTCTGGGCAGCATACCATTAACTTTTGCCACCTGATGGGAAATATGTGCAAAAGAGCTTAAATTCTGCTGCACGTATATCTTGATGGAGAACCAGGACCCTACCCCAAAGCTGCACTATTATTTCTTTTGACTATCCCTCCCTTGCCTCTGCATCCTCTCTCTTCCCTTAATTAACAATGCTTTGAACCTGCTCCTTGGAACTCAAGGAATTTCATGGAGATTGAATGAAGCCTATTTTCTGTAAACAAGAAATGGGGTACACAGAAAGACTTTATGCTCAGGAGCCCCACAGGGTCCTGCTGTGCACCACAACATTTTCATAAATAAAATATTAGATTAGGATAACTCTAGAGAACAGAAATGACCCAAATTTGGAAAGAAAATAGAACTTAGGGAATTTTTAAAAAATAATAATTAAGTCAAAAACTTATCTGATAAATTTAATTATAGATTATACAGAAATGAAAGATGAATTAGTTGAACTGAAAATAATTTGAAAGAAATATATTTATGGTGTGTTATTATGTGGTAAATTTCTTGGTGTAAATTATCATGTTCTTTCATCCTTTAATGTTTTTATGATCTGCTGTGACAGCCTCTTTTTTTGTTGTTAATATCTGTAACTTGCATTTCTCTCACTCAGTTTAGCTAAGATTTCTAAATCATGTGGATCTTTTTGAAAGACAAGTTTGACTTTTTGGTAATCATAGAATTCATTTTATTTATTTTGCTTTTCTAACAATACGTCAAAATTCTGTACTGTCTGATACCCATTGACTGCAAGTGCTTTTTTCATGTATTGTATTCAGTTCTCTAATTATTTAATATGAAAGGACAAATATAATGCCAGTTCTCCTTTACAAGCAGAATTTTCTTTGTACTGCTTTTTTCTTCATGATTTATATAATATACCCGATTTTTTACTTATTATCTCTCACGTCTATATTTTGCTATACAGAATGAGAGTAAAATAAAAATAAGTAAATATAAATATTCAGTAAAATTAATAAGCAAATACATGCCATATAGAACTCATTTTGCCTAATAACCATGATATACTTTATTCAGTGGTTGTACAATACTTAAGTTCTTCCCAGGTGACTCAGTGGTAAAGAATCTGCCTGCCAAGCAGGAGACACAAGTTTGATCCTGGGTCAGGAAGATCTCCTGGAGTAGGAAATGGCAACTCACTCCAGTATTCTTGCCTGGAAAATCCCATGGACAAAGAAGCCTGGAGGTCTACAGTCTGTGGGGTCTCAAACAGTTGGACATGACTTAACAATTAAACAGTAATATCATATTATGTTCCATGTATTGTGTTAGACATTTTTTTTCAATTATTTATTCAATATGACCAATCCATTAAACACTTATCATTATATATCAGTGGTCAACAGATTATAACCTTTAGACCAAATATGACAAATCACTTACTTTTTAGGTGAAACTTTTATTGGAACACAGACATATCCAATTGTTTACATATTGTTTGTAACTGTTTTCATTGTACACCACACACCGCAGAGAGAAGTAGGTGCAATAGAGACCATATGGTCTGAAAAGTCTTTACACTATTTATATAAAAATAAATAGTCTATTTACTCTCTGGCCCTTTATAGAATAAAGCTGCCAAACTTCATTGAATACTCTTCTCCATAAAAGTAAAGGGAGTCCTAAATGATTTTTTAATTTGAACAAAATAAAACACAAATCTGTCATATATTAAAGTCTTGTTAACTAATTCCTGTAATCTGTGACTTAAAAAAAATAATTCTGTTTGGACTTTGGTTTAACCTGTGGCATTATGGAAATATTGAACTCAAAGAAATGCAACCTTTTGAATTAACACATAAAATGTCTTCTCCTCCTTAAGGAATGTTTGAAAAGTTTTCCTCCTGTTCTGATTTTTATGGTCTTTCTAGATTTAACACTTAGCCTCTCTGAGAAAAACTTCTTTGACAATTCAGCATAAATTTGCTTAATTCTTAAAGTTTTAAAAATAATGTCATTCAACCAGCTTAACCTAAATCAAAATTTAGTAGACTACCTGTGTATAAGCTAACCTCAAGGAGTCAAAATTCTTTCCATAATATATCTATGTCCTAATAGTATATACTGAAACTCATGTTTTTAAGTAACTTAGAAACATATTAACATATACAGAAAGTTAAATATCTATCAATAATTGTTGTCAAGTATCTCCGATAATTAAGAACTTGATGGGTGCTGATAGTATAGTGTTGAGTATGATCACTGTTTCTCCATCCATGTAACTCCATAGTCGAGTAGAAAATAAGTCGTTTCCGACTCTGTGCGACCCCATAGATGGCAGCCCACCAGGCTCCCCCATCCCTGGGATTCTCCAGGCAAGAACACTGGAGTGGGTTGCGATTTCCTTCTCTAATGCGTGAAGGTGAAAAGTGAAAGTGAAGTCGCTCAGTCGTGTCCGACTCTTCGCTACCCCATGGACCGCAGCCCACCAGGCTCCTCCATCCATGGGATTTTCCAGGCAAGAGTACTGGAGTGGGGTGCCATCGCCTTCTCCGAAAGACATTAAACGAGTAAGTAAATTAGTACTCAAAGAAACTAAGTCATCTTCTTCATTCTCAATAATTCCCATACATTGCAGACACTCTAAAATCTCTTCTCATTCCAAAATGCCCCCAAAGCTATCTCCCACCCAAGAGCCTGAGCTGAATATAGCTGCCTTGTTCTCAATGGCACTGAATTTTGTTTTCTTTCCATAGACTAAGTCTGCCCTCTGTAATATAAATCAAGCTTGCTTCACTCACTTCCCCAATTCTCCATTTCACCAAACCAAATTTGAAAGTAGATGAGCAAGCAAAAATTGAATTTGCTTTAGTATGTGAAAGTAGAAGGCTCTGAATAACAAAACATTAATTAAATAATTAAATAATTTTGAACATGTTGATTGCTGTCAAGAAAAGGTAGAGAATATTAGTGAATAGCAGGCAGATCTTAATCTAGTACGGCTGTCAGAAAATACAGGCATACCTCGCATATATTGTAGGTTTGGTTTTAAATCATCACAATAAAGTAAATATATAATAAAATGAGTCCCACAAAATGTTTGGTTTCCCAGTGCATATAAATATTATGTTTACACTATTATGTTTACAAAAGTAGCCCATTAAGTGTTCAACAGCATTATGTATAAAAAATAATATCCTTTTCTTAATTTTATTGTTAAACATTACTAATGATCAGCTGAGTCCTCAACAAATCAATCTTTTTTTGCAGTAGTAATGCCACAGATTACAATAAAATATAATAATCATGAAAAATCTGATATATTGTGAGAATTATGACACCCACAGACTTACTCAACTCAGGTTTGCCACAAATTTTCAATTTGTAAAAGTTACAGTATCTGAGAAGCACAATAAAGTGAAGTTCAATAAAATGAGATATGCTTGTATGGTAGGAAGTGGTGCTAGATGAAGAGAAAAGTAAGACCACAGAAATCAGAAAACAGTAGTTCAGTAAAGGAGGTGTCCAAACATGTAAGCGCAATATTGTCTATGCAAAGATGATAACAGGATCATCCAACACCATTGCCCACATATGCAAGCACTCTCTCTCTCTCACTTTTCATTGATATTTGATTCTATATTTTCTTTATCCAAACATGCAGCATTTTGGTGAGTATTATCTTTACCCAATGCTAATTATTTTTAACCAAACCAAACCAAACTAACCACTGCAGATGAGGTACCTGAAAGAGGCTAGGAAAAACCATTCAAGTGATTCTAACCAAAAGAGAAGTGAAACAAGTTTGAGAGCCTTCAGCTTAGAGAAAGAAGAGCTACCTTGTATGATATATACAGTACATGGAAAAGAAATTTTCTTTTTGGTTATTGATAGTGATTATGATCCTGAAGAGCTTTGGCAGTATACTCTTTAGGGAGAACAAATGAATGTTGGCTTAGATTATATCTACACACGTACATTCACAAACTATTCTGGCCACTGCTTCTAAATAATGCTTTAGTGAAAGTTAGTGAAAGTGTTAGTTGTTCAATTGTGTCCAACTCTTTGTGACCCCATGGACTGTAGCCCACCAGGCTCTTCTGTCCATGGGATTCTCCAGGCAAGAGTACTAGAGTGGGTTGCCAGTTCCTTCTCCAGGGTAAATAGTATTGGATTGACCAAATAAATGTGTGTTGTCACTGAGATGTGTCTGACTCTTTGGACCCCATGTGTCTGACTCTTTGGACCCCACAGGCTCCTCTTCCCATGGAATTTTCCATGCAAGAATATTGGAACAGGTTGCCATTTCCTACTCCAGGGGATCTTCCTGACCCAGGGATTGAACCCACATCTCTTGCTTCTCCTACATTTGTAGGTGGATTCTTTACCACTGTGCCACCTGGAAAGCAACCAAATAAATACCATTGACCAAATATTTTGATGTTTTTAGTGTGGTACTCAGAAAGCTGGAGATACTGTCTCCTATTACCCTAAGATAAGACCTCTTTATTCACAAAGAAGAAAGTCAGAGGCTCATTTTCATTAATGTTTCACCAGAGGTGTCTTCTGCAGGTAAAATATTGCAACTCTACTACCTTAAAGAGTGTAAAATTTCAAACAATGGTCCCAATGCTGCATTTAAGGAGAGGTGGGGAATATCGTGTGTGGATCCCTTTATAGTCTTTACACTCACCAAGAGAGAAGGCATCCTACTATCTCATCCTTCTGTTCTAGTAGTCTTTTCAGATTTGTTCATCCAATATCTGCCCCCTCTCTCTCTTTTCAGGTGCATCATTTGCCCTACAAAATAATCAATAAATAAATTCATGACTTCAGTGATAGGATCTATGTTTTGATCCTTTCCTATTTTTCCTGGGTTTTGTGAATTCTATATATTCAGGTATCAAGTATTTATTTTGTTTTAGTTTATACTGACTCCAAAGAAGAGCTCCATTGCTTCCATTTCCTGCAGCCTATTCCTGGAATTAGAGATGGTAGTGATTTTTAGATCCTATGAAAATTTTATTTAGTAATTTTTAAGACACTTTCTTATTTGTTCTAGAAGAATAAGTATAGCCTAAAAAATAGGATAAGTCATAATTGTTTGTGAATGTCTCATGAAAGGAAAGAAATGAGATCTTATTATTTAATCATTTTCTGTGCATAATCACCGCAAAGGGAATCAAGACAAACTGATGATTCAGCCCTAACTGATCTTAATATTTTCTTCACTGGTCCCCAACCTCATCCACTGCATTCAAATTATGTGGAATAATGATAATAATATATTCTAAAGGTGCTCAGAGAAGGAAGGGGTAATAAGCCAATGTAAATTTTAGGGGAATAGTGCATTTGATTTCATTCCTAAGAAATTAAGATGGCACACAACAGGAGGAAGGCCAGTCTAGGAGATTTACAGAAACAGAGATTCTCAAGGAAGTACAAACAGTGTGTGATTTCATGACAGTGACATCAGACTGAGGTTTCATTCTAAAATTATTGAAGACTTAGGAGGGGGCCAGGTGATAGAACTGGCAAAGTCAAGTATGTTTTGGCTTTTATGTCAAAAAGGTAGATAATCACTCTAGACTTTTAAGAAATGGAATGACAATAAAAAGTTGTGTTAAAGAATAACTTCTGTTTCTTCCTTTGAGGCTGAAAGTTTATATTCTTTGCTTTGTGTTTTAATTATTTAGATGTTTATTTATTTTGTAATTGACTTTGTAATTGTCTCAGATACCCTTGTTATTCCTTTGTGTGAATGCCTATAAAATCTGCAGTGTAGATCGCTGGGGTTTCCTTGACGGAGCTGTTGAAGTTATCATTTATAGATGCCTCCTAGCAGCCTTGACAATAGTTGCCAAGAAAAAGTTCAGCCATTCCCCAATAGCACCCACAGGGAAAAGCCAGAAAGGTGAGCTGCACTGGTATGAAGAAGGAGTGGTCTTCTCAGAGTGCATTACCAGCAAAGCAAAGTTTTCTTGTGCCAATTCTGAAATGAATTAATTAGTAGAAGACCAATTTTGGGTGAATTTTTCTTTCCTTTCTTCTCTATCATTTTTTCTCACAATAGTGTATGTGGTGAGTCCCTCAGGGAACAATAAAACACTTGGATAAGCCAGTTGTAGATTAAATATAGACTCCCTATGGCAACTCTTATCTCCTGCCTTCCCTCCTGCTTGCAAAGATGCAGAGATGGGATTATTGCCACAGCTGTGCTTCCTAGACGACTAATCAATGCAGCTATAAGAAGGTCTGAAATGCAGCAGGATTTTCAATTCTAAGGATAAAATCTTTAAAAAGTGAGGAAGGAAACTGTCCTGAAAGTTATAATGCTGTTAAATCAAAACACTTTTTTAAAAAAAGAAAATAAGACTATAAAAATTGCCTCATTGTCCTATTTTGAGTATATATCAAACTAGGATCTATAAATCCTGTCTATAATACAATAGGGAAGGATAAAGGCAAAAGAAGAAAAGGAAAACAAATGATGAGATGGTTAGATAGCATCACCAACTCAGTGGACTTGAATTTGAGCAAACTCTGGGAGATAATGAAGGACAGGGAAGCCAGGCGTACTTCAGTCCACTGGGGCACAAAGAGTCAGACACAATTGAACACCTGAACAATAATAATACAATAGATCAAATCATGAAGTCAAGGTCCCAGAGAACATAGTTTCTTTACAAGAACTTTGCTCATATAAGCAAAATTGGAGTTAGGACATGGTTATTCTCAAAAACTATGGATATTCCACTAGAACTGCCAAGTTTACTTTGCAGCCTCTTCCATGATTCTTGCTTGAGCTTTTATGTCATGGAAATATATAAGACAAATTCCAAGTTGTTTGAGGTACAAAATCATAAAGAAGAGTATGGAATGTGAAAAAGGGGTTCTGAGGAATATACAGCCTAAATTTCATATAGTAGTAATAAGGATTCTGCCTATATGGGGGCTATTTGTCACCACCATCTTTAGGGTTTAGAGGTTGGTTCCCAGTACCTAATAGCACTCCTCTTTTTTCAGTAGGGTGAATGAGGCCATCGTGGAGTGACAGCAGTGCAAACCAGCCATGAGTTTGGGGATACTGTGTAAGTGGACAAGAAGTTATCAGTGTAACTTCTATGTCATTGATCCAAGTCAGTCTGCATATATGAATTGGAAATCCCAATGTGCTTGACATTATGCCAAGCAAACCAGACATCACCCTGTCTTCTTGGAGCTTATCTTGTAGTTGAGAATGTAAATATTGTAAGCATAATTGTAATAATTCCAATCCAGGAGGAACAGGGAATGATAAGATCTAGGGATAGCAGAACCCTGGGCTACAAAGGTGGTGTTAGGCTCCCTATGTCTCCACTTTAGAAAGAACAAAGGATGGGGGAAATGCCAACGGATTTGAGACAAAAACAATAGAAATAGGGGATGAAATCTCACAAATTTATGATGGATCAGTGCACCTTCCTGTGTGGGAATACATGGAGTGAGGCATTGGTGTACTTAACTTGGTAAAGCAGTGATTTGAAAATTAATTTCCAACATTGTTTTTGCTGAGGACTCCCCTTACTGGAAGGTGCAAAGGAGGGAATTTGGGATTTTCGAATTCAATTCCCCAAAAGTTGCTTTTTTTCACAGTGTCTCTAGATGTTATCAAGTTAAACTATTCTACTTTGTTATGATTAGGGTTCACTGATAAAAATGTGCAGTATATATCTTAACAATAGTTTTGTTTTAAGTGAATTTTGAATCCCACTGGTTTTATAAGAAATATATGCATCCAGGTTTTTTTTTTAATTTAATGAATGGCATTAATGAGAGTAAAATGCTTTATTCATTTACTAAAAGACATTAATAGGAAGGAAAAGATTCATTATGACACCATTCAGTACCCAGAGGATGCAATGTGAAGGTTGTTCTCTGGGTGACCAAACAAGGGGCACACTTACTTTAATGGCCATATTAAAATAGTGCAAGGATAGAATATTGAAGCGAGTGCTTTTAGAAGATAAACTACTTAAATTCTCATTTAGTGTTCAGAAAGTGTTGATTTTTTTTCTCTCCTTTGTTAAGCAATGAATTTTTATCCTGACACATAGCTTAGTTCTCCAATTACAATTCTATTCTGACAATGAATGTGAACAACAGTGTAAACTAAAGTGATCCTGTTAGAAATTTTCCATCAAATCTGAAAGCCTTGGGAAGAAATTTGATTTTACAATCTAAATATCTCTGAAACATTTGTTTTGTTGGTTGTAACATACCAGTGTCAAAATGGAGAAAGTCAGAGACTCATTATTAAATTTGAGAACTCTTCTGAATTCTACTTTATGGATTAAATACATAAGTCTAACTTGTATAAAAGACAGTGAAATTTATTCCCAGAGGCTAATAAAACCTTTGTTTGCTATCTTAAAACACTGTGCTTCCTGGGTCAAATCCATCTCAAATGTATGTTAGTTAGTATAATATTGCTAAGTGTAGATCACTCTAAGGGCCTGGAAAACATTTGAAACACATAATCCTCTCTTAACATGACCAAAGGTTTTCTACATACAGGTATCACAAGGGCTTCCCAAAGAATTTGCTTGCAATGAAGGAGATCTGGGTTGGATCCCTAGGTCTGGAAGATCCCCTGGAGAAGGGAATGCCTGCCCACTCCAGTACGCTTGCCTGAAGAATTACATGGACAGAGAAGCCTGGCCAGCTACAGTTCATGGGATGGAGAGGAAGAGCGAAATTCCAAAGACTATGGACACAAGAAAAGAGTAAGCCCTATAAAAATCAGTTCTCATTTATTGAGGTACAGCCAAGAGAAGAAATATTGTTTTCTTTAAACATAATACATTGATAAGAATACCTGAAAATTCATAGAATTTTTCCCACTGTAGGCAAGATATACTCTTTTAGAGAAAATGGAGTTCATCAAAATGGTGACTTTTCAATCTACCTTCTTTTCTCATGTATGTAACCGCTTTACTAAAATATAATTTACAT
The DNA here is from genome assembly GCA_006408695.1 of Aepyceros melampus. NCBI lineage: Eukaryota > Metazoa > Chordata > Mammalia > Artiodactyla > Bovidae > Aepyceros > Aepyceros melampus. The sequence continues at coordinate 69,612 of SJXQ01000587.1, read as the reverse complement.
ACTATAAATTTCACCTTTTAAAGTGATTGAATTATACAACCATCACCAGTAATTTTAAAGCATTTTCATCATCCTTCCCCCAGAAAACTCCATACCTATTTCCCTATTCTCCTTTGTCCCGACCCCTTGTACCTATTAATCTACTTTCTGTCTCTGTGGATTTGCCTTTTCTAGACACTGCACATCAATGGAATCATATGCTATGGCATCTGTTGGGTCTAGTTTCTTTCACTTAGCATAATGTTTTCAAGGTTTGTCCATGCCATTCATCCGTGAATCAGTACTCCATTCCTTTTGGCACTGAGTAGTTTTTAACTGCCTGCATATTTTGTTGTTTAGTCACTAACTTGTGTCTGACCCTTTGTGAACCCATGGGCTATAGCATGTCAGGCTCCTCTGTCCTTCACTATCTCCTGGATTTTGCTCAAATTGAGTCAGTGATGCTGTCTAATCATCTCATCCTCAGTCACTCCTTTCTCTTTTTGCCTTTAATCTTTCCCAGTATGAGAGTCTTTTCCAGTAAGTCAGCTCTTCACATCAGGTGGCCAAAGTATTGAAGCTTCAACTTCAGCATCAATCTTTCCAATGAATATTCTGGATTCACTTCCTTAGGATTGACTGGTTTGATCTCTTTGCAGTCCAAGGAACTCTCAAGAGTCTTCTTCAGCACCACAATTTGGAAGTATCAACTCTTCAGCACTTAGCTTTTTTATGTTCAAACTCACATCTGTACTACTGGAAAAAGCATAGCTTTGACTATATGGATATTTGCTGGGAAACTGATGCTTCTACTTTTTTAAAAAATACATTTTTTTAATTGAAATAAAGTTGCTTTACAGAATTATGTTGGTTTCTGCCATGCATCTCATGAATCATCTTTAGGTTGACATATGTCTCCTCATTCTTGAAACTCTCTCCCACCTCCTTCCCCATCCCACCCCTTTAGTTTGCTACAGAGCCCCAGTTTGAGTTCCTGGGGTCATACAGCAAATTGCCATTAGCTATCAATTTTACATATGATAATGTGAGTTTCCATGTTACTTTTTCCGTATGTTGCACCCTGTCCTCCCTCCCCCACCCTAAGTCCATAAAACTCTTCTCTATGTGCATCCATTGCTGCCCTGCAAATAATTTTTGCAGTACTATCTTACTGGATTCCATACATATGTGTGGTATATGATATTTGTTTTTCTCTGATTACTTTACTCTGTATAGTAGACTCTAGGCTCATCCACCTTGTTAGAACTGACTCAAATGTATCCCTGAATAATATTCCCTTGTGTATATGTACCACAATTTCTTTATCCATTCATCTGTTGATAGACATCTAGGTTGCTTCCATGTTCTAGCTCTTGTGAATTATGCTGCAATTAACATGGAGGTACATGTGTTTTTCAACTTTGGTTTTCTCAGGGTATATGCCTAGTAATGGGATTGCTGGGTTATATGGTGGTTTCATTCATAGTTTTTTAAGGAATCTCCATACTGTCTTCCTTGGTGGCTATATCAATTCACATTCCCATCAAAAGTGCAAGAGGGTTCTCTTTTCTCCACACCCTCTCCAGCATTTATTGTTTGTAGACTTTTTGACGATAGCCATTCTGACCAATGTGATGTGATATCTCATTGTAGTTTTGATTTGCATTTCTCTAGTAATGAGAGATGTTGAGCATCTTTTCATGTGTTTGTTAATCACCTGTCTGGAGAACTGTTTATCTCTTTTTCCCACTTTTGTATTGAGTTGTTTGTTTTCCTGGCATTGAGTTATGCAAACTGCTTTCGTATTTTGAAAATTAATCCTTTGTCAGTTGTTTCATTTACTATTATTTTCTCCCAGTCTGTCTTTTCAGCTTGTTTATTGTTTCCTTTGCTGTGCAAAAGCTTTTAAGTTAATCAGGTCCCACTTGTTTACTTCTGTTTTTATTTCTGTTACTCTAGGAGGTGGGTCATAGAGGATCTTGTTTTGATTTATGTCATTGAGTGTTCTGCTTATGTTTTCCTCTAAGAGTTTTATCGTTTCTGGTTTTACATTTAGGTATTTAATCCATTTTGAGTTTATCTTTGTGTATGGTGTTAAGAAGTGTTCTAATTTCATTTTTTATACATAGCTGTCCAGTTTTTCCAGCACCACTTATTGGAGAAGCTATCTTTGGCTTGTTGTATATTCTTGGCTATTTTATCTAAAATAAGATACCCATAGATTTGGGTCTTCTTTCTTGTTCTATTGGTCTATATTTCTGTTTTTGTGCCAGTACCATATTCTCTTGATGACTGTAGCTTTGTACTATAGCCTGAAATCAGGAATATTGACTCCTCCAGCTCCATTCTACTTTCTCAAGATTGCTTTGGCTATTCAGGGTCTTTTGTGTTTCCATACGAATTGTGATTTTTTTTTTTCTAATTCTTCCATTGGTAATTTGATAGAGATCACATTGAATCTGTAGATTGCATTTGATAGTATAGTCATTTTCACAATAATGATTCTTCCAACCTAGGAACATGGATTATCTCTCCATCTATTTATGTCTTCTTTGATTTCTTTCATTAGTGTCTTATAGTCTTCTGTATACAGTTCTTTTGTCTGTCTCTGTTTTTAAATACACTGTTTAGATTTGTCATAGCTTTCCTTCCAAGGAGCAAGTGTCTCAATTTCATGGCTGCAGTCACCATCCAATGATTTTGGAACTCAAGAAAAATAAGCACTGTCACTGCTGCCATTTTCCCCCCATCTATTTGCCCTGACGTGATGGGACTGTATACTATGATCTTAGTTTTTGAATGTAGTGTTTTAAGCCAGTTTTAACACTGCTCTTTCACCTTCATCAAAAGTCTCTTTAGTTCCTCTTCACTTTCTGCCATAAGGGTGGTATCATCTGCATATCTGAATTGTTGATATTTCTCCTACTCACAGCTCCCATGGTGATTGCTTGTAATTCCAGCTTGTGATTCTTTCAGCCCAGCATTTCTCATGATGTACTCTGCATAGAAGTCACAAGCAGAGTGACTATATACAGCCTTGTCATAATCCTTTCCCAACTTTCAACCAGTTTTTCCATGTCTGGTTCTGATTGTTGCTTTTTGATCTGCATACAGGTTTCTCGAGAGACATGTAAGATGGTCTGGTATTCCCATTTCTTTGTATATAGACTTAGAGTTCCTGGGTTATATGGAAACTATATGTTTAATTCTTGAGAAAATTCCAAAATGTTTTCCAAAGCGGCTGAACCATTTTATAGTCCACTGAATAAAACATGAATGGATTTCTTTCTTCACAATTTATGAAACTCTTTACATCTAAATTTGACAAAACATTAGACTCTCATCTCAAAGGAAACAATATTCCTCAGTCTGTATCCAAATTTTCATCTTTTATAACTAAGCTTTCCTGTAATTTCTGTATGCCATCCTTTGCTTTACTTTCATGATCACCTTCCTTTCTATTACCCACAAATATGCTAAATTGGTAAGAAGAGAAAGAAAGAGAAAATCCTGACCTTTCTCTCAAATTCTCTGAACTAAGCATAAGGAGACAGGTATTAGATGCAGAAAACTAAACTGCATCCATGCCATTTTATAATTTTTTGACAAATAATGAAACAAATCTCCATCCTTCCCATAGCCACATTTCCAGTTGTTTAATCCTAGCATTCTACTTCAAAAGCGTCTCTATTTCCCTCTGTCTACCCCCATGATCCTTAGTTGAAACTAATCTCTCTCTCACTGAACTCTTGTAACATACTTGTTCATTACTCTACCACTAAACTTCCTTCCCTGTAATTTATTTTCCATATTTCTATTAGAGTTTCTTGTTGTAGGACTGAGGGCTGCAGTTTCTTGCTGACTATCAACCAGAAGTAACCCTCAACCCCTAGACAGAACACTTAGGTCTTTGCTATGCAGATAAACAACATAGCTGCTTGTTTCCTCAAGTCACAAGAGAGAGACTCTAACTGATGGGCACTATAATTTATGTCCATAACCATGTAATCACATACATATACATTCTATTACCGTCGCTATATTTTGTGTATTGAAAAAAATCTCACTTACTCTACCGCAATTAAAGGGAAGCAATTATACAAGGGCTTGAACACCAGAAGGTAAAAATCATGAGATGCTATCCTAACAAACAACTGTCTGCCACTGTGCAGCTTCTGGACTCCAGTGATCCATTCCCTCATAAGCAAAATACACTGATACTCTTTCAAAGCATCCGAGGCTCTCATCTCATTATAGCATCTACTCATAGTCCAGAACTCATCATCTAAATCAGGCCCAAGTGAAGGGACTTGTTGGATATAGTTTCTGGCATATATTAAGACTTAATTCTGGATTAATATTAGATTAAAGATATTGTGTGGGTCCAATCCAGAATCTTCTAAATTTCCTTGATGAGATCTCAGAGTGATTATGAGAATCTCACTTATTTGAGTTCCTACAGAGTTTGGATCTTTTGTATTTAACATTGATATCTTCAGTAACTGGCTTCCCTGATGGCTCAGATGGTAAAGAGTCTGCCTGCAGTGTGGGAGACCAGGGTTATAACCCTGAGTCAGGAAGATTCCCTTGAGAAGTAAATGGCAACTCACTCCAGTATTCTTGCTTTGGAAATCCCATGGACAGAGGAGCCTGGTGGGTTACAGTCCATGAGATCACAAAGAGTCAGACATGACTGAGCTACTAACACTTTCACACTTTCACTTTCATCTCCAGTTACTTACTCAATGACTTGCAGGTAGTAGTAATTCATAGGTAATGTTGATCAACTAATGGCTGTAGTAAATAGCAATTTGCTGATCATAGTCAAAAGACACAGTTGACTTGAAATTATAGCTGCACTTCATCAATCCATTTTCACTTAGTATTATGTTGTATTTTTCTTGCTTGGTTGATGTCTGCTATTTACTGAATTTCTTCTCTGAAATTCAAATCCCAAGGTTTCAATGATGAGAAAAATCATGCTCAGTTGATTCCTTATAAGTGTTATTAAATTCTATATTTTGAAACACGTTTTTTTCTCTAAAGGTTTTATGACTCTTGCTGAAAGAAAAAATTAGTGTGATTTTATGTGATAAGTATTAGTTTCAAGGTTTGAAAGTATGTTGTCCTGATTAGTTTATAAGTCAGGCCAGTAAAGTCAGAGTTTAGAGAGTAAACATCTCATAAAGGCAAGCATTACATAATTCACTTCATTAAATATTCATTAACCCAAAATAGTCTGAGTGAATGCCAACTTGTGTCAAGGTGTGTGCTGGGCACTAGGAATAAGGTAGTAAATAGATAAAATAAAGCTCTTCCTTCTTGGAGAAGTGTAATAGAACAGAGAGAAAATAAATGAACAAAAGAGAGAATTTCAAAAGAGAGGAAATGTATAAAGGTAACAACAAAATTGACTGAAATAGAAAACGAAAAGTAAGTAATACTTCTAGAGATTATGAATGAGGAAAACCACACAATGAAAGGCATTTATACTTAGTGAAGCAAGGATTATAAAAAGTAAATGATATATGAAACATGAATGTTCTGGACATCATCAAAGAGAAAGGAAAACATGTGCAAAGGCTTCAGGAGCAGGAAAGGAGCTCAGCTTGTTCATGGGACCAAGAAAAGTTCAGTGGACAAAGAAAGCGAGGTGCAGTGTAGTAGGAGCTGAATGAGAAAGGCAAGCAGGCACCACGCATGCAAGGTGCACATGGGTCATTGTGAGCGTTTAAGCCCAAGGCAAATATCAAGCAATATTAAGCATCAGTCACCTGAGTTCAGTTCAGTCACTCAGTTGTGTCCGATTCCCTGCAACCCCCTGAATCGCAGCATGCCAGGCCTCCCTGTCCATCACCAACTCCCGGAGTTCACTCAGACTCACATCCATCGAGTCAGTGATGCCATCCAGAAATCTCATCCTCTGTCATCCCCTTCTCCTCTGGTCCCAACGCCTCCCAGCATCAGGGTATTTTCCAATGAGTCAACTCTTCACATGGGTGGCCAAAGTACTGGAGTTTCAGCTTTAGCATCATTCCTTCCAAAGAAATCCCAGGGCTGATCTTCAGAATGGACTGGTTGGATCTCCTTACAGTCCAACGGACTCTCAAGAGTCTTCTCCAACACCACAGTTCAAAAGCATCAATTCTTCAGCGCTCAGCCTTCTTCACAGTCCAACTCTCACATCCATACATGACCACTGAAAATGCTATAGCCTTGACTAGACGGACCTTTGTTGACAAATAATGTCTCTGCTTTTCAATATGCTATCTAGGGTGATCATAAATTTCCTCCCAAGGAGTAAGTGTCTTTTAATTTCATGGCTGCAGTCACCATCTGCAGTGATTTGAGAGCCCAAAAAATAAAGTCTGACACTATTTCCACTGTTTCCCCATCTATTTCTCATGAAGTGATGGGACTTGATGCCATGATCTTCGTTTTCTGAATGTTGAGCTTTAAGCCAACTTTTTCACTCTCCTCTTTCACTTTCATCAAGAGGCTTTTTAGTTCCTCTTCACTTTCTGTCATAAGGGTGGTGTCATCTGCATATCTGAGGTTATTGATATTTCTCCTGGCAATCTTGATTACAGCTTATGCTTCTTCCAGCCCAGTGTTTCTCATGATGTACTCTGCATATAAGTTAAATAAGCAGGGAGACAGTATACAGCCTTGACATATTCCTTTTCCTATTTGGAACCAATTTTTTGTTTCATGTCCAGTTCTAAATGTTGCTTCCTGACCTGTTGCTGCTGCTGCTAAGTCACTTCAGTCATGTCTGACTCTTTATGACCCCAAAGACGGCAGCGCATCAGGCTCCCCTGTCCCTGGGATTCTCCAGGTAAGAACACTGGAGTGGGTTGCCATTTCCTTCTCCAGTGCATGAGAGTGGCATATAGGTTTCTCAAGAGGCAGGTCAGGTGGTCTGGTATTCCCATCTCTTGAAGAATTTTCCACAGTTTATTGTGATCCACACAGTCAAAGGCTTTGGCATAGTCAATAAAGCAGAAATAGATGTTTTTCGGAACTCTCTTGTTTTTTCCATGATCCAGAGGATGTTGGCAATTTGATCTCTCTTTCCTCTGCCTTTTCTAAAACCAGCTTAAACATCAGGAAGTTCTCAGTTCACGTATTGCTGAAGCCTGGCTTGGAGAATTTTGAGCATTACTTTACTAGCCCGTGAGATGAGTGCAATTGTGCGGTAGTTTGAGCATTCTCTTGCATTGCCTTTCTTTGGAATTGGAAAGAAAGCTGAACTTTTCCAGTCCTGTGGCCACTGCTGAGTTTTCCAAATTTGCTGGCATATTGAGTGTAGCACTTTCACAGCACCATCTTTCAGGATTTGAAATCGCTCCACTGGAATTCCATCACCTCCACTTGCTTTGTTCGTAGTGATGCTTTCTAAGGCCCAATTGACTTCACATTCCAGGATGTCTGGCTCTAGATTAGTGATCACACCATTGCCACCTCTTCTCAATATCTTCTGCTTCTGTTAGGTCCATACCATTTCTGTCCTTGATCGAGCCCATCTTTGCATGAAATGCTCCCTTGATATCTCTAATTTTCTTGAAGAGATCTCTAGTCTTTCCCATTCTGTTCTTTTCCTCTATTTCTTTGCATTGATCGCTGTAGAAGGCTTTCTTATCTCTTCTTGCTATTTGGAGCTCTGCATTCAGATGCTTACATCTTTCCTTTTCTCCTTTGATTTTCACTTCTCTTCTTTTCACAGCTATTTGTAAGGCCTCCCCAGACAGCCATTTTGCTTTTTTGCATTTCTTTGCCATGGGGATGGTCTTGATCCCTGTCTCCTGTACAATATCCTGAACCTCATTCCATAGTTCATCAGGCACTCTATCAGATCTGGTCCCTTAAATCTATTTCTCATGTCCACTGTATAATCGTAAGGAATTCGATTTAGGTCATATCGGAATGGTCTAGTGGTTTTCTCTACTTTCTTCAATTTAAATCTGAAGTTGGCAATAAGGAGCTCATGATCTGAGCCACAGTCAGCTCCTGGTCTTGTTTTTGCTGACTGTATAGAGCTTCTCCATCTTTGGCTGCAAAGAATATAATCAATCTGATTTCAGTGTTGACCATCTGATGTCCATGTGTAGAGTCTTCTCTTGTGTTGTTGGAAAAGAGTGTTTGCTATGACCAGTGCATTTTCTTGGCAAAACTCTATTAGTCTTTGCCCTGCTTCATTCTGTATTTCAAGGCCAAATTTTCCTGTTACTCCAGGTGTTTCCTGACTTCCTACTTTGCATTCCAGTCCCCTATAATGAAGAAGACATCTTTTTTGGGTGTTAGTTCTAAAAGGTCTTGTAGGTGTTCATAGAACTGTTCAGCTTCAGCTTCTTCAGCATTATTGCTTGGGGCATAGACTTGGATTACTGTGATATTGAATGGTTTGCCTTGGAAACGAACAGAGATCATTCTGTCATTTTTGAGATTGCATCCAACTACTGCATTTTGGACTTTTTTGTTGACCATGATGACTACTCCATTTCTTCTAAGGGATTCCTGCCCACAGTAGCAGATATAATGGTCATCTGAGTTAAATTCACCCATTCCAGTCCATTTTAGTTCGCTGATTCCTAGAATGTCGGTGTTCACTCTTGCCATCTCCTGTTTGACCATTGCCAATTTGCCTTGATTCATGGACTTGACATTCCAGGGTCCTATGCAATATTGCTCTTTACAGCATTGGATCTTGCTTCTATCACCAGTCACATCCACAACTGGGTATTGTTTTTGCTTTGGCTCCATCCCTTCTTTCTTTCTGGAGTTATTTCTCCACTGACCTCCAGTAGCATATTGGGCACCTACTGACTTGGGGAGTTCCTCTTTCAGTATCCTATCCTTTTGCCTTTTCATACTGTTCATGGGGTTCGCAAGGCAAGAATACTGAAGTGATTTGCCATTCCCTTCTCCAGTGGCCATAAGATCTGTCTAATCTAATTATCATCTTAAAATCACTATTTCTGCCATATAGGAAAAAAAAAATGTTTGAAAGGAATGAGTAGAAGAAAAGAGACCATTCAGGAAGTTGCTGTAATAGTCCTGTAGCTAGAGCCATGGTGACCTAGTAAAGAAGTAAAAGAATAGAATATTTTCATTTTTTCTATAGGCAGGACTTGCTGATGGGCCAGGAAATGAGAACATAAGGAAAAGGATGGATCCGATATTGGTTATAGATTTCTGTCTCTAACAATCAGCTGGTGTCAGAGCCTTTAACTCTTGTGAGAAAGAATGGTAGGATGGGTAGGTGGTGGGGGGGTTCAAGTTCTGAGAGAATCAGGAGTTTCAGCTAAACATATTAGGTTCAGGAACTATATCATAAAAGCACAGGGAGATGTCAAAAGGACAATTCTATATGCAATTTAGACTGGATATTTTAAGAGAAAAAAATATATACACATATATATGGGCTTCCTTTGTGGCTCAGCTGGTAAATAATCCACCTACAATGCAGCAGACGTGGGTTCAGCCCCTGGTTTGGGAAGATTCCCTGGAGAAGCGAAAGACTATCCACTCCAGTATTCTGGCCTGGACTATACAGTCCATGTGGTCTCAAAGAGTTGGACATGACTGAGCATCCCTGTAAGATACTGTAAGAGGAAATATCTAGATGTTAGAAGAGAAAATTGTGAGATATATATATATATATATACACACACACACACATTTAGAAGTCACCAGCACATAGAGAGTATTTATTTTTAAAAATGGATAGGCTTCTTTGGATTATTTTCTGCTATAGCAATGCTTCCTTAATCTTTGTATGAAACAGCTGCTGCTGCTAAGTCACTTCAGTTGTGTCCGACTCTGTGCGACCCCATAGATGGCAGCCTACCAGGCTCCGCCATCCCTGGGATTCTCCAGGCAAGAACACTGGAGTGGGTTGCCATTTCCTTCTCCAGTATGAAATAGCACCTATCCAAAAATGAGAATATCTTAAAATCACATAGTGGTAAGCTTGGGTGAAATAAGAATATATGAACTTAGTAAAATAAATTCACTGCTTTTGCTTGCAGTATATAATTATGGTAAGAATCCTAAGTTGGGTTCCCTGGGAAGCAGACTTTGAAGTGGAGGTTTACTAGGGCATTATCTCAGGATCAATATCTGAAAGGGAGTTAGAGCAGCAGAATTAGGCAGGAGAATATAAACTTTGACATGGTCTAGCAGAGTCCTTGGCCAATCCTATCTGTAGAAAACTTTGGACCTTGGGTAGCCCCTCAGAGTTTTCTCAATTGTGGCAAGGGCTTTAGGCTTTTGTGCCCCCATCAACTAGTTATTGGAGTTAAACTCTCTCTCTGAAAAGAGGATATAACCTTGTCGGAGGCAACTCTCTTTGGAGAAAGTCAGTTTTTAAGGAGAGACTCAGCTAAGAGTTGGGGTTCCCTGGTGGCTCAGATGGTAAAGCGTCTGTCTGCAATGCAGGAGACCTGGGTTCAATCCCTGGGTCAGGAAGATCCCCTGGAGAAGGAAATGGCAGCCCACTTCAATACCCTTGCCTGGAAAATCCCTTCGACACAGGAGCCTGGTAGGCTATAGTCCATGGGGTCTCAAAGAGTCAGACACGACTGAACAATGTCACTTTTTTTTCTTTCTTTCAGCTAAGAGTCATCAGCAGGTGACATACCTGACAAAATAGGAGTCTGGGTTGAATAAGTTTGATCTTATGGGGAGAAATGACATATCCACAAATTCAGGGGCTGCAGACCCTAATACCGGCCCATGGCCTGTTAGGAACTGGGTTTGCACAGTAACAGATGAGTAGTAGGTGAGCAAGCAAAGCTTCATCTGTATTTACAGCTCCTCCCCATCCCTCATATTACCACCTGAGCACCACCTCCTATCAGATAAGTGGCAGCATTAGATTCTTATAGCAGCTAGAACCCTACTGTGAACATGAGTTTAAGGCATTTAGGTTTCATATTCCTCTTGTACACTTGTAGGAAAACAAGCTCAGGGATCCCACTGATTCTGCTATGTGGTGAGTTGTATAATTATTTCATTACATGTCACAATGTAATAATAGAAATAAAGTGTACAATAAAAGTAATGTGCTTGAATCATCCTGAAACCATCCCCACGCTCCCAGTCAGTAGAAGAGTTATCTTCCACAAAACCAGTCCAGGGACCAAAACAGTTGTAGACTGCTGTGCTAAAGAATGAAAGAATTAAATACAAAGTGTCAGAAAAGATATTAAATACTGAACTTGTATAAACCTACCATATAAAATGTTTTCACTGTTTTAAGAGCTTCAGTGTGCATATTCAGAAAATGTAACTTTTTATATTAGGTTATTGTTACATGTAATTGTTTTTTAATGGCGATCTCTTCAAATTAGTCACAGTAATCCCTAATGTGAAATTTTGCACTAGTGATAAACATATTAAATTATATTTTTGAAACTCAGAAAACTGTTCAGTTTAAATTATGCTTGCATATTATAAAAGAGTTATTTTCCTATTGACAAATATAGTGTTTTCTTCTGAAATGATTTCAAATATAATTGAATTTTTGCCATAAAAATTATTTCAAAATAAAGATGGAATTCACATTTGCAGAAAATGCTTCTGTTTTCAATAGTCACTGGGCAGCTGATTTTGTTGTCCCTGAAAGCAAATCCTGAAGCAGTGTCTTGAAGTAGAGCACATCTCTGGTTGTGCTCAGTGCAGTGTTAATCACAAAGCCCAACACCTGAGAGATGGTTATAAACATATCCTTAATCCCACTATATTGAAATCACCTCACCAGAAACCTTAAAGATGGCTGCTCACTTTAGGAAATGAACACACCAAAGGTCCATGACACCTCATGCGCTGAACAAGCTCTTGAGCACTAAAGGAATTTCTGCCCCATGACATGGCTAAAAAGTCACTGAGAATTGAGAACACCATTTACTGCCCCTTCATAAAGTGATACTGGGACAAGACATTAAAAAGACACTTAGCAAAAAATAAAGTTTATTCTCATTATATGTAACAGTTATGTTCTATAAAGTCTCTGAAAACACTGATTTAGTGATTATTGAATGACTGTTCCTAGAGGGAATATAGGATAAGGTTCTTATCAATCTCTGGTCAATACATTTTTGTAACTAAAGCAAAATGTGGCATTAAATAAAGTATAAAAAGACACTTGTTTACATGATAGGGGTTAAAGAGAAGGCAGAGTGTAGCCCCATTTAATCTCCACTGGGAATATGTGCACTGAGTAAGTCAAATTCGTTTTCACTCTATGCATATTCACAAATAATGGTGAAAACAGAACAAGTACCAATTTAAGACTTGAGGGAAATCCTGAGGCCAGAGGAGATTGGCAGGCTAGTGTTCACTGGGTCACAAAAGGGTCGTACACAACTAAGCGACTGATCACATACACATACACACATACACACACACACACACACACACACACACACACACATTTTACTAGTAGGAAAATTCACAAATACCAGATGTGAATAATGAGTATTAAGTATACTTCTAGAAAATAAAGCTTGACTAAAGCAGCTTCTTATCCAGACCTACTTGAGGACCCTGACCTCTCTAGGTCCACTAATCCAGAACTATTATGTCATGATTTCTACCCAATTCTATCTCAACTCGCAAGATCACTATTACAATCACCCAGTCACAGACCCTGTAATTATTTCTCCCTAATTTTTCCATTTTGTGACACTACTTAATTGCTTTCCCTTACTATAGCAAGTCTAATAAACAGTTTTTCATAATGAGCTGTTGATTTTTTTCTGATTATCTTTTGGTAAGCAATTGCACCATGTTTAGCCCAGAAATGTTGTAGGAATATATAGTTAGAGCAAGCTTTTCTGTGGTACATACAACTAGGAATCTCTAAGAACATCTTTAAAATTATTTAATTCTAACTCTAGTTGAAAACTATGACAATGAGGTGTCACTTTCTGTCTCGCTTAACAGAAACTCACTGGAACAAGTTATTGGCTCCTTTATTTTTTTATTTCTCCTTTGGTTTAAGATACAGACAATTAAAAATGCCTGTGGTGGAAAATTGAAATAGTGCTGAGCAATGGAAGCAATGTGCTTAATTGCTGTGAGATGGGAGAGAGATGGTAAATGACTGTTGGGTCAAGTTGAAGGCATCAGCACTCATATTTCTCACATGATATGGACTGTGACCTGATCTCACATTTATTTAATTAAGCCAGGGAGTAAAATTACAAAATGTTTTTGTCTTTTCACACCTGCCAAATCAGCAAGGCCTTTAAATTTATTTCCATAATTATGTCACCAGCCCAAATACCAAGGATCAAAAAAAAGGGGGTCATCTGAAAATCCTACATAAAGAAATTTGAGAATATGGACCAAAATTGGAGAGCAAGGGCTCTAGTTCTATTCTGGCACTAACACTAGGCAAGTCACTTACATTCCTGAGACTTCAGTTTCTATCTCTACACCATAAGCAAATAGGATCAATATCACTGAGGTTTCCTTTACCTCAGACTTCTTACAATTTGTATTGACAGAGTCAACATCTCTTCTTGTATTCTTGGATATTTAACTTTATGCATACTCATCTCTCAAAGAAAATGGATGGATCTGCTATAGCCCAGTTTCCTCTCATTTCAGAACTATAAAAATTAGTGTATCTGGCACATGTAAGTGTTCATAATTAGTCATTTTCAATAGGACCATGGGCGTGTTTCAGAAATAGTTCAATAATTTTAACTCTTACAAGTTTAGAAAACAAAAGCATTCCAGTATCTTCAATCTCTGTAGAATCTCAAGAGAATGTCTTTTTTTTCCCCTGCCCTTTACTGCACTTTACAAATAAGAACTGATGCCAAGAGGAGACAGCTTGTAGTCAATTGTCATCAGGAAGGAAAACCAGTTGAACAATTAAACAATGTGATAATCATCAGGTTGGTCTGGTTGTTAGTTTAAGAAGAAAGGTAACAGTTTTTTTGGGTAGAGGTAACAAACTGATTTTACTTCAAAATAAAATTTTTCGAACAAACAGAATAACAGTGGAACCTCTGGGGATGTGGACATAGGCATCTTCAAGTCTCTCCTGCTTGAGAAGGCTAGAAATGCAGAACAAGTCTTAGAGAAAAACACATTTCAGGCACAGAGTTCAAAGTCAGCTTTCATACTTACCATTCATCACAAGATCTTTGTGTTCTTAACCTAGTTTGGGGATCTGCCAACTCATCTCTGTGACAGTTCTCTCTCAAGTATAAAAGATCTCTGTGTTCTGGATAATATGAGTAACTTTTGGTCTAAGTGTGATTTCTCTGCTTTAAATAGAAGTCTGTCTTTGAGACTAAAGTTCTCAATAAAATATTCTATTAACTCTCAACTATCCCGAATTTGTGTTTGGTGCCATTTTAAACAAACGATCGATAAAAATCAAAAACCAAAGGAAAACATCACTCCAAAAAGAGATTCCTGCTCACAGTGCTAAAAGAGCATTCAAAATAGAAATGGAAATCTAAATCTAGATATTCGGTGGTACTTTTAAGGGCCCGCAGTGTTCAGTTAAATTATGCCATGCAGTGTAATGCAATCACTTTCCATGAACAGACCTGTGTCTCCCAAAGCTCAATCCTTACTTTCACGGTTTGAGGTAAAAGAACCTGTCCTCTCCGGGCACTTGCCTGCAACATTCAGCTGCTTCCTACATGGTGGAAAGGCTATTTTAACCAGTATGTTTCCCTTCTTTTCATCTTGCATTCTACGTGCTGGATTCTGAGATAGACACGATTTTATTTAGCTAAAATACTCTGTATTCTTAATAGCTATCTGGGCATTTGCCTTTTTTGGTTTCATTTTGTTTTGGTGTGTGTGTGTGTGCTTTCCCTTCCTTTCCATTTATTCTACACAGTCATTTGCATCGCACTTCCCCATTAGACTATCACAAGGAAGCTGGAGAGATCCCATCTGTGCGTTTCAGGGGGTGAAATCAAACAGCCTTGGGACAGGTGGAACAGGCAGCAGGAAGGTGACCCCAGGCACGCAGCAGGTGGGGCAAGCAGTGCAGGAAACCAGCAGGCAGCCGGCAATCTGAAGGGCAGAAAGGCCCTTGCTGCCTACGTCCAGGCAGCAAATCAAGCAGAGGTTAGCAGGTAAGAAGGGTGATGTGAGGGCAGACCAGGCATGTGACCAAGGGGGCGGGAGAAACAGAAGGCAATTAGCCAAGGGGAGAAGGCAGATGGAGGGCATCCACCAACAATTATCCGGGGACAGGGGAGCAGGAGGGTAATAATAGCAGGCCGTTCTGAGGGGCAAGAGGACAGCAGGCAAGTGACATGCAGTAGCAGTGAGGACACCGAGCATGCCTTCCCTGGGAGAAAGCACTGAGGAAGGAGCCTCATTACCTGGGAGCAAGACCAGGCAGTTAGTGGGGCCTTAGGTGGCCAAGCAGTGCGACCCCAAGAATGTGCAGCCTTTGCAATCTGGGTGCCTATTACAAATCCTCACCTTAGAAATATTTGCACTGCATGCATTGATCCCTTGCCCAGGACCTCAGAAAAATGTTATCTGACAACAATAACAGAGAAAGCAGAAGCCAATTGTAGAGCAGGCTACTTAGCCTACCAGGTAAAATTTTAAAAGCAGAGGAAAATGGAGAGAAATTCCATTTTTTAGGTGTTTTCCATGAGTCAGACTCTGTCAGATCCTTTATACGTGTTATCTTATCTAATTGCATGACATCAGTGTTGCTGTTAAGTTGAGAAAACTGAGTTTAAGAGACAATATGGAACTACCCCAAGACCACACAGCATGTACATGAGAGCTGTGAGTTCAACTTCAGTCTATCTGCCACTCAGACTCTTCCATCTTGTGTGGAATAGTGGGTGTCAAGATTGGCAACCTCAGAGATAAAGGCTTTGGTTTTATTTAAACATAAATTTCTTTAAGAAGACACATACTACAAGATAGTGTTTCTCAAATTTGAATATTGTGCAGATCCCCATAAGATCGAAAAGTTCTCAAATATCCTCAAGTTTCAGAGTTTTGTGTGGCAGTACCAGAAACTGTAAAGGCGATATTCAACAGCTCTATATGAAAAGTAGACTCTGAAAACCTGTTACACTAGTGATCTCTGTATCACCAATCTCTCCATTCTGCATGTTAGGATGCTTTCACCTGAAATTCATAGAAAGCCCTGATCCAGAATGACTGGTAATTAGAAAATGCATTTCACATCACAGAAAGTTCAGAGCTGGAAAATGATCCAGTGTCCCTCCCAAGATTCTCTTGCTCTGCTATCTCCCATGGGTGACTCTCTTCAGCTCAGCAGCAAGATGGCATTAGCAGCTCCAGGTGTTACAATCAGCAGTGTTCTGTGTTGGGAAGAGATGAAGGATTTTCACATCTTGTGTCACTTTCTTAGGAGTAAAGAGAGGGGCTCAGAATCCTCTTAACCCAAGTATACTTCTTTATACAGCTCATTGGCCAAAAGCAATGATATACTGGTTCTAAACCTATATAGTGCAGTCCCTCTCTCTCTCTTTTTCACACACACACACACACAGACAACAGAGGTTTATTAATATATAGTCAAAGGAGTTTAGACTCCATAGTGAGAAGTATGATGCAATATTCTGAAGGAAATGGGATGTGTCTCTAAGAGGAAGAAATGTAGATTTTACACTTTGGTTTAATAACTATCTTTTCAAGTCTTATATTCTCATAGACCTGGGATGATTCTATATCTTCTGAGACTGAATCTATTACCTCCAGAATGACTCATTGTTTTCACATTTTCTGAAGTTCTGTTCCCAGGCCCTGCTCTCATAAATCCCATGTTTTAGAATACTGCATTTCAGGATGGTGAGACATGCTATAGACCTGCACCTATTTTACAGGGTAACTGCCAACTAGATGTGACTTTGGACACTTGAAGTATAACTGAAGAACACTGAGACATTTGCAAATATAAAATATTTGTAGTATTTTGAAGACTTAGTGGAGTAGAAAATCATTTGAAATACTTTGTTAATAATTATGCACTATACTAATATGTATAAATAATATTATGGACATAGTGGGTTAGATATACATGTATTAAAGTTCATCAGAATTCACTTTGACTAAGATCATATTTAAAATAAAATGTTATATAATACCAGGTTTATATTTACCTTAACATATCAGTGATTATATGAATTCTTAATGAGTAGCAAAATGAAAAAATAAAACGTGTGTATTCCCAGCATATCCATGATGTATATGCTGTTACTTTTAAAAAGTATGATTTTTACCTTCTTATATTTAATAAAAAATTGTTCATATTTCAATTAACTAAATTTGTATTTATTCAATATTCAGATATTATATTGGGGTAGGGGTGTTTAGAAAAGATATGTGAAACATCCATCACAGAACAGCATATATATCTAAGGTTTTCAATAATTTATTGTTGGATAAGTAAATAAACAAATTCCTTAATTCAAAATAAAACAATTAGAAGCTTCAGAAAATATGCTGTTACTTTTAAAAAGTATGATTTTTACCTTCTTATATTTAATAAAAAATTGTTCATATTTCAATTAACTAAATTTGTATTTATTCAATATTCAGATATTATATTGGGGTAGGGGTGTTTAGAAAAGATATGTGAAACATCCATCACAGAACAGCATATATATCTAAGGTTTTCAATAATTTATTGTTGGATAAGTAAATAAACTAATTCCTTAATTCAAAATAAAACAATTAGAAGCTTCAGAATGTAAGAAATTTATTACTGAATTATAGATCATTTACTGCAGTCTCACAAGATTTAGTCCAGTGTGCACTAAGATAAACTAGTGTTTTCTTTTATCCCAGAGTAGAACAATTCCTGTTGGGGGGAATGATGAATGCTAATGAAAAAGAAGGTAATCCATACTGTTCCTGGAAATAACAAAAAATTAATTGAAAACAAAAAGGGACAAGAAGTAAAATAGTAATAATTTAAAAACCTCAAAAACTTCCAGTTTTCAATCTGGCATAGCTTAGAAGTGACCACTCTGATCTAACAAGTAAAGCCTTCTTAAAGTTTTTACTAAAAAATCAACCATTCTACTGAGATCTGTCAGTGACATGAGGTCACTGGGCAAGCCATTTCCCCTAAAAGTGAAGAGATAAACATGCAGACAGAAGCATCAGAATTTACCAAAGCAGATACTAAGGAGCAGAAATGTCTTCACGAATCAGTGCCTGTAACTGATGAATGGAGGCCCAGTGTGGACACTCTGAGAGGTGAAAGCACCATGAAAACACAGTCCTAGCAACCCTACACTTTTGTGAAGTATCTCCATGAGCACTNATTGTTTTTGCTTTGGCTCTATCCCTTCATTCTGTCTGGAGTTATTTCGCCACTGATCTCCAGTAGCATATTGGGTACCTACCAGCCTGGGGAATTTCTCTTTTGGTATCCTATCATTTTGCTTTTTCATACTGTTCATGGGGTTCTCAAGGCAAGAATACTGACGTGGCTTGCCATTCCCTTCTTCAGTGGAGCACATTCTGTCAGACCTCTCCACCATGATCCACACATCTTGGGTTGCCCGCAGGCATGGCTTGGTTTCACTGAGTTAGACAAGGATGTGGTCCTAGTGTGATTAGATTGACTAGTTTTCTGTGAGTATGGTTTCAGTGTGTCTGCCCTCTGATTCCCTCTTGCAACACCTACCATCTTACTTTGGTTTCTCTTACCTTGGGCGTGGGGTATCTCTTCACGACTGCTCCAGCAAAGCACAGCCACCGCACCTTACCTTGGACGAGGGGTATCTCCTTACCGCCACTGTTCCTGACCTTCAATGTAGGATAGCTCCTCTAGGCCCTCCTGTACCTGCCCAGCCACCACTCCTCGGGTTGCTCCTCCCGCCACCGGCCCTGGCCTCGGGCGTGGGTGGCTCCTCTCAGCTGCTGCTCCTGGCCTCGAGAAACCTTACCTTGGACGAGGGGTATCTCCTTACCGCCACCGTTCCTTACCTTCAATGTAGGATAGCTCTTCTAGGCCCTCCTGTACCTGCCCAGCCAGCACTCCTCGGGTTGCTCCTCCCGCCACCGGCCCTGGCCTCGGGCGTGGGTGGCTCCTCTCAGCTGCTGCTCCTGGCCTCGAGAGCGAGGTGGCTACTCCCGGCCACCTCAGACCTCAGACGTGGGGTGTCTCCTCCCTGCCGCCACCAGCCTCGGATGTGGGGTAGCTCCTCCTGGCTGCCGCCCTGACCTCAGAAGTAGGGTGTCTCCTCCCAGCCGCCACTGACCTCGGACGCAGGGTAGCTCCTCTCTGCCGTTCCTGCGCCGCCGCAACCTGCACTCCAGGCTGCGGCCCCTGACCTCAGATGTCGGGTAGCTCTCAGCCACGCTCAAGTGTGGTGGCCGCCTCTGCCACCTGCGCTCAAGTGCAGGCAGCTGCCTCCGCCACCTGCGCTCAAATGCAGCGGCCACCTCCGCCACCTGCACTCAATTTTTATGGTAGTTCGTTCCTGCGCCGCCGCAACCTGCACTCCAGGCTGCGGCCCCTGACCTCAGATGTCGGGTAGCTCTCAGCCACGCTCAAGTGTGGTGGCCGCCTCTGCCACCTGCGCTCAAGTGCAGGCAGCTGCCTCCGCCACCTGCGCTCAAATGCAGCGGCCACCTCCGCCACCTGCACTCAATTTTTATGGTAGTTCCTTTAATTCATGACATATCATATCCACTTTTCACAAAAAAATTACATATCATATTAAAAGTCAAAATCACAATGTGAAGAGAATAATCAAACCTTAGAGCCAAAGTCAGATATATCAAGAATGCTTGACTTATAAGACAAATTTTAATAAGGAATTTTTAAAAACTATGATTAATATGCCAAGAACTTTAATGGGAAAAATAGACTATAAACATACAAGAGCATGTGGATAAGGTAAACAGAGAGAAAAAATTCTGAGAAAGAATCTAAAAGAAATGCAAAAACATTGTTATAAAAATGAAGAATATCTTTGAGGGGTTCATTATTAGAATAGATATTGCTGAGAAAAGAATCACTGAGCTGAGGATATGACAATAGAAACTTCCAAAACTGGAAAGTACAGGGAAAAAATGAAAAAGGGGAACTGAGTATCCAAAAACTATGGGGCAACTACAAAGGATATAATATACAAATAGCAGTAACATGAAAAGGAGAAAAAGGAAAAGGAACAGAAGCAGTGTTTGGAGCAATTAAGTCTATTTCCACAAATTAATGTCAGGCATCAACTGCAGATCCAAGAAGCTCAAAGAACATCAAGCAGGAAAAATGTAAAAGCTCAATAAAACAAATAAAGGCAACACTTGGGAACATCACATCCAAACTTCAGAAAAGTAAAGAAAAAAAAAATCTTGAAAGAAGACAGAGGGGGGAAAGCATCGTATCTGGAATCACACAGGCACTACTCTAAAGTGAATTGTGATCATTTGAGATCCCTATTGCAATCTTAGAGCTACCACTAAAAAAATACTTAGAAGTAATGATAACACAATCAACAAAGGAATTTAAATGGTGTTCTATAAAAATATTTACTTAACACAAAATGTAGTAGTAAAAGAGAAACACAGGAATATTTTAAAACATAAGAAAAATAGAAAGCAAGAGATAAATGATAGGCATAAATCTAACCATAGCAATATTTGCATGAAATGTGAATGGGCTAAATAGAGCAAACAAAGGAAGATATTGTCAGAATGAATAAAAACAAGATATAACTAAATGTATGTAAGAGAAATACCTTACATTAATAGATACAAATAAATAAAAAATAAAAGCATGTAAAAAAGGTAAAACATGAAACATCTAACTCTTTGAAAACTGGAGTAGCTATATTGTTAATATTATAATAATAGATTTAAATACAAAAAACATTACTAGAAAATAAAACATACATTTTATAAAATAAATGCACCAATTTATCAAGAATATATAATCATAAATACTTATATACTTAAGTATATTTGCCCAAAATACA
Source organism: Aepyceros melampus (assembly GCA_006408695.1). NCBI lineage: Eukaryota > Metazoa > Chordata > Mammalia > Artiodactyla > Bovidae > Aepyceros > Aepyceros melampus. Next base: position 48,667 of record SJXQ01000587.1, on the reverse strand, counting down.
TGAAGTAAAAATTTGTAAAATTGAAATTAGACAAATCAATATTACTAGTGTGAAGTTTAAATAACTCAGTCTCAATAATGAAAAGAAATACTACACAGAAGATTAACAAGCATAAAAAGAACTTGAATAACACTATAAACCAAGACTTAGAATGCTCTAACAAAAGAATTTATATTCTTCTCAAGTGAACATGGAATAGCCTCCAGGATCAGGATAGGCTATATTTTATAGCATAAAATCATCTCAATAAATTTAGACGATTTGAAACCACACAAATATATACTCCAACTAAAATGGAATAAAATTAGAAGTCAATAACAAAAATATTAGGAATTTATCAATATTTAGAAATTAATCAACATCCTCCTAAATAACCAGTGAGTCACAAATGCCTGAATTTATAAGATGCAGTTATAGGAGTGCTTAAAGAAATTATTTTTAAATCTCTATATCAGAAAAGAAAAACCTCAGATCAAATGTCTACCTTGGGAAACTAGAAAGAGTGAAAATGAAAACAAAACAAATCAAAAGAAAGAAATAATATAAAAATTATAAAAAATATACAGAGAAAATTTTAGAGTTTATTTTAAAAATAATCAACAAAGTCGATAAACATTAAGCTAGATTAAACAAGAAAGTAAAGGAATAGGAAAAATGTGGAAACAGTGTCAGATTTCATTTTCTTGGGCTCCAAAATCAATGGGAATGGTGACTGCAGCTATGAAATTAAAAGACGATTGCTCCTTGGAAGAATAGCTATGACAAACCTAAACAGAGTTTTTAAAAGCGGAGACATCACTTTGTCAAAAAAGGCCCATCTAGCCAAAGCTATAGTTTTTACAGTAGTCATGTATGAATGTGAGAGCTGGACCAAAAAGAAGGCTGAGCACTGGAACTGGTGCTTTTAAATTGTGGTGCTGAAGACTCTAGAGAGTCTCTTGAACTTCAGGGAGATCAAATCAGTCAGTCCTAAAGAAAATCAGTCCTGAATATTCATTGGAAGAACTGGTGCCAAAGCTGAAGCTCCAATATTTTGGCCATCTAATGTGAAGAGCTGACTCATTGGAAAAGACCCTGATGCTGGGAATAGCCAAAGCTATAGTTTTTACAGTAGTCATGTATGAATGTGAGAGCTGGACCAAAAAGAAGGCTGAGCACTGGAACTGGTGCTTTTAAATTGTGGTGCTGAAGACTCTAGAGAGTCTCTTGAACTTCAGGGAGATCAAATCAGTCAGTCCTAAAGAAAATCAGTCCTGAATATTCATTGGAAGAACTGGTGCCAAAGCTGAAGCTCCAATATTTTGGCCATCTAATGTGAAGAGCTGACTCATTGGAAAAGACCCTGATGCTGGGAAAGATGAAGGCAGGGGAAACAGGGACAACAGAGGATGAGATGCTGTATGACATCACCGACTCAGTGGACATGAGTTTGAGCAAGCTCCAGGAGTTGGTGATGGACAGGGAAGTTTGAGGTCTCAGAGTCAGACACAGCTGAGCGAATGAACTGAGACTCTCAGTAAGTCAAGTGTTTATATCACACAATACTGTAGTGAGTAAGCATAGGTCTTCAGTAAAAGTCTCAGTGCAAATAATATAGTTAGTCTTGAATGGCCATGTTTTTCAGGTTTTCTCACATTCTGGAGATGGAAGAAATGACATTTTCCTGTTTCCCACCCCACCCCCCTACCTCCGCCAGAAGTGGGTGTTGAAGTTTTAATGGTTCTTCTGCATAGCAAGGGCTTCTCTGGGGGCTCAGTCAGTAAAAAGTCTGCCTAAAATGCCGGAGAGCAGGGTTCTATCCCTGGGTCAGGAAGATCCCCTGGAGAAGGAAATGGCAACTCACTCCATTATTCTTGTCTGGAGAATTTCATGGACAGAAGAGCCTTATGGTCTATAGTCCATCTGGTCACAAAGAATTGGACACACCTGGCTGAGTGACTAAACTTTCACTCGCACTGCATAGCAAGAAATGAGCAATCACTGGACAAACTTAAAAGTATATGAAGCTTCTGCTTCAGAGAAAATAATGAGTTTGAGCAGGGAGATAGTGAAGGACGGGGAGGCCTGGCATGCTGCAGTCCATGGGGTTGCAAAGAGTCAGACATGGCTTACTGAACAGCAACAGAAATTAAACAAGAAAGTAAGAGGAGATAAAATTACCAAAATTAGAAAAAGAGGAGACATCACTATCAAAACCTTCAGAATGAAGTATATTTTAAAGGAAAATTATGAACAACTTTATGGAAGGAATTACATAAAATAGACAAAATATACATTTCTACTGTATTCCCTAAAGCGACCACTAGGAAATAACTAAAAGTGAAAAGCAAACAAACAAAAACCTGAAGAATTTTAAAAAAATCATTCACTTTTTAACATAAAGGAAGGCAGTAGAGAGAATTTTAAAATGAAAAACATAAAAAACAGATTGCAAGATTACTAAAACTGACTCAAGAAAAATTATAGCAACAATAGCAAAAAAACTGAAATGGTAAGTAAGATTTCCCCATTATAAAAATCTTAGGCTCATATGGCTTCACTTATATATTTTTAAGAAACTTTTTCAGAAATTAGAGGAAAAGGAAATAGTTACCATCTCATTCTGTGAACCTAGTGTTATCCTAAAATGTGATCCAGAAAAAGACATTAAAAAATAGTAAAATAAAATGACAGGTGAATTTAGAATTGAAAAACTGTCAACAAAATATTAGCAAACCAAATCCTGCACTGTATGAAAAGAATTACACACCATGACACACTAGACAACCCAGAATGCACAGTGGCTTAGCATCCAAAAATCAATTTAATTAATGTAATACACCATAGTAGTGGAATAAAGGACAAAATCCACATGACCATCTTAATAGACATACATACACACAAAAGCTGACAAAAATAAAATGCTCATATATGATAAAACCTTTCAACACATTAGGAAAAGAATAGAATTTCCTAAATCTAATGAAACATACCTTTGTAAAACCTCCAATTAATACTCTATTGGTTGAAGAAAATTCTTTTCCACTGAGATCAGAAACAAGGCCTGGATATCTATTCTCCCTACTTCTTTTCTTTTTTAATTGAAGTATAGTTGATTTCTGGGATTCCCAGGTGGTACTATTGGTAAATGCACTGCAAAAGCAAGAGACTTAAGAGTCATGAGTTCAGTCCCTGGGTCAGGAAGAGCCCCTGGCAGAGGGCATGACCACCCACTCCAGTATTCTTGCCAGGAGAATTCCATGCACAGAGAAGCTTGGTGGACTACAGTCTATTAGGTTGCAAAGAGTCTGACACAACTGAACCAACTTAGCACCCTCACACTCATAGTTGATTTCCAATAGTGTTTTAGTTTCAGGTATCTATATTTTTATAGATGATACTCCAGTTGAATTTATTACAAAATAATGACTATATTTTCTGTACAACATATCCTTGTTGCTTATCTTTATTATACATAGTAGTTTTTAATCTCTTAATCTCATATATCTATCTTGCCACTCTACCCTTTCCTTTCACCACTGGTTTCTAATATGTTTACTATGTTCATGAGTCTGTTTCTTTGTTACATACATTTGTTTCTTTTATTTTTCAATTCCATATATAAGTGATATCATACAGTATTTGTCATTTTCTGCCTGACATTTCACTGAGCCCAATACTCTCGGTCCATCCACATTGTTGCAAAGAATAGAATTTCATTCTTTTTGTGACTAATATTCCAATGTGTGTGTGTGTGTGTGTGTGTGTGTGTGTGTGTATGTACCATAACTTCTTTATCCACTCATCTGTTGATGAACATTTCTGTTGGTTCCATTACTTGGCTATTGGACATAATGTTGCTGAGTATTGAGGTGCATGTGACTTTTAAAATTAGTATTTCTACTATTATTTTTGGATATATACCAGGAATGGAACTACTAGATCAGGTGGTTCTTCTAAGCTTAGTTTTTTGAAGACTCTCCATACTTTTTTCCATAGTGGCTGCACCAAGTTACATTCCCACCAACAGAGTAGAAGGGTTCTCTTTCTCCATCTCCTCACCAACACTTATTACTTATATATTTTTTGATGACAGCCATTCTGAAGGGTGTGAAGTCATATCTCATCATTGTTTTGACATACATTTCTCTAATAATTAACAATTGTGTACCTCTTTTCATGTACCTGTTATCTATCTCTATGTCTTCTCTGGATAAATGCCTATTCAAGTCTTCTGTGTATTTTCAATTAGGTTACTTCTTTTCTAACACTGAGTTGCATGAGTTGTTTATATATTTTGAAAATAATCCCCTATCAGTCACATCATTTGCAAATACTTTCTCCCATTCAGTAGGGCATGCTTTTGTTTTGTAGATGGTTTCTTTTGTTTTTCAAAAGCTTTTAAGTTCAATTAAGTCCCATTTGTTTATATTTTATTTTATTTTGCCATAGGAGTCAGATAAAAAAAAAATAGTACTACATTTTGTGTCAAAGTGTGCTTTGTTTTATTCTGGAAGTTTTATGGGCTCAGGTCTTACATTTAGGACTTTAATCCATTTGAGGTTTATTTTTGTACATGATATCAGTTTATATCTGGGCTCTGTATTCTGTTCTGTTGTTCTATGTGCCCATTTTTGTGCCAGTACCATGCTACTTTGATTATTGTTTCTTTGTTGATGTTGATGTTCAGTCACTCAGTTGCCTCCGACTCTTTGTTACTCAATGGACTGCAGCAGGCAGGCTTCCTTGTCCTTCATTATCACACAGTGCTCAAATTCATATCCACTGAGTCAAATATGACATCCAACCATTTCATCCGCTGCCACCATCTTCTCCTTCTGTCTTTAATCTTTCCCAGTGTAAGTCATGTCTGACTCTAGGCAACCCCATGAATTGTAGCACGCCATGCCTCCCTGTCCATCACCAACTCCCAGAGTTCACTCAGACTCGCGTCCATCGAGTCAGGGATTCCATCCACCCATCTCATCCTCTGTCGTCCCCTTCTTCTCCTGTCCCCAATCCCTCCCAGCATCAGAGTCTTTTCCAGTGAGTCAACTCTTCGCATGAGGTGGCCAAAGTACTGGAGTTTCAGCTTAACATCATTCTTTCCAAAGAAATCCCAGGGTTGATCTCCTTCAGAATGAACTGGTTGGATCTCCTTGCAGTCCAA
>SJXQ01000587.1:0-43234 GCA_006408695.1 Aepyceros melampus | reverse complement strand
TTGCTGAAGCCTGGCTTGGAGAATTTTGAGCATTACTTTACTAGCGTGTGAGATGAGTGCAATTGTGCGGTAGTTTGAGCATTCTTTGGCATTGCCTTTCTTTGGGATTGGAATGAAAACTGACCTTTTCCAGTCCTGTGACCACTGCTGAGTTTTCCAAATTTGCTGGCATATTGAGTGCAGCACTTTCACAGCATCATCTTTCAGGATTTGAACTAGCTCCACTGGAATTCCATCACCTCCATTAGCTTTGTTCATAGTGATGCTTTCTAAGGCCCACTTGACTTCACATTCCAGGATGTCTGGCTCTAGATGAGTGATCACACCATCATGATTATCTGGGTCATGAAGATCTTTTTTGTACAGTTCTTCTGTGTATTCTTGCCATCTCTTCTTAATATCTTCTGCTTCTATTAGGTCCAGACCATTTCTGTCCTTTATCGAGCCCATCTTATGTTGGCAATTTGATTTCTGGTTCTTCTGCTTATTGTAATCCAGCTTGTACTTCTGGAAGTATTTGGTTCATATACTTTGAAGCCTAGCTTGAAGGATTTTGAGCATTACCTGGCTAGCATGTGAAATGAGTGCAACTGCATGGTAGTTTGAACATTCTTTGCCAATGCTTTTCTTTGGGATTGGAATGAAAACTGTCCTTTTCAGTCCTGTGGCTACTGGCAAATTTCCAAATTTGCTAGCATATTGCTTTCAGAGCTTTAACAGCATTATCTTTTAGGATTTTAAATAGTTCAGCTGGAATTCCATCACCTCTACTAGCTTTGTTAATAGCAGTGCTTCTTAAAACCCACTTGACTTCACACCCAAGGATGTCTGGCTCTAGGTGAGTAAACACACCATCTTGGTTATCTGGGTAATTAAAAACTTTTTGTATGGTTCTGTATGACTGGTTTGTTCTCCTTGCTGTTCAAGAGACTCTCAAGAGTCTTCTACAGCACCACAATTTGAAAGCATAATTTCTTGGGTGCTCAGCCTTCTCTATAGTTCAACTCTCACATCCATACACGACTACTGGAAAAACCATAGCTTTGATCATGTGGTCTTTTGTTGTCAAAGTGGTGTTTCTGCTTTCTAAAATTCTGTCTAGGAAGGTGAGTAAACACACCATCTTGGTTATCTGGGTAATTAAAAACTTTTTGTATGGTTCTGTATGACTGGTTTGTTCTCCTTGCTGTTCAAGAGACTCTCAAGAGTCTTCTACAGCACCACAATTTGAAAGCATAATTTCTTGGGTGCTCAGCCTTCTCTATAGTTCAACTCTCACATCCATACATGACTACTGGAAAAACTATAGCTTTGATCATGTGGTCTTTTGTTGTCAAAGTGGTGTTTCTGCTTTCTAAAATTCTGTCTAGGTTTGTCATAGCTTTTCTTATGAAGAAGAATCTTTGCAGTATTTTTTGAAGTTAGGAGGTATTGATCTTTCAGTTTTGTTCTTTATTCTTAAGCTTGCTTTGACAATCCATGGGTTTTGATGGGTCCATATAAAATTAAATTTATTTATTCTAGCTCTGTGGAAGGAGTCATTGGTATTTTGATACAGATTTCATTAAATCTAGATTGTTTTGAGCAGTGCAGTCATTTAAATAATATTTTTTCCAGTTCAAGATATCTTTCCATAGCTTTGTATCCTCCTCAATTTCCTTCATCAAGGTTTTGTACCTTTCAGAGTGTAAGCCTTTCACCTTGTTAGTTTATTCCTTTATTTTTTTAATGATATTTAAACAGGATTATTGTTTTCTCTTTCTGACACATTACTACTTTTCTCTTTCTGGCAGCTTATTATTAGTGTATAAACTGATAAAACTATCATCAGAGCTGGTAGAGTGGAAACATATCTCAAAATAATAGTGGTTGTTATGACAAACTCACAAATAACATCATATGCAAGAGTGAAAACCTAAAAGTCTTTTCTCCAAAATCAGAAACAAGATAAGGCTGCCTCTCTTACCAGTTTAATTTAACTTAGTGTTGGAATTCCTAGCCACAGCAATAAGAGAAGAAAAAGAAATAAAAACTGGAAGGGAAGAAGTAAAACTGTCCCCATTTTCAGATGTCAGGGGGCTTTGTGGGTGGTGCTTGTGGTAAAGAACACTCCTGCCAAGGCAAGAAACTTAACAGACATAGGTTGGATTTCTGGGTCAGAAAGATCCCCTGGTGGAGGGCATGGCAACCCACCCCAGTATTATTGCCTGGAAAATACTATGGTCAGAGGAATGTGGTGGTCTACAGTTCATAGGGTTGCAAATAGACACAACTGAGGCAACTTAGCAGCAGCAGCAACATTATTCATAGAAAGATCTGACATTTCCACCAGAAAAAAAAAATTAAAATTAGTAAATGAACTTACAAAGTTGGAGGATTCAAAATTAATATACAGAAATCTGTTAACATTCTCATTACTTCTATACAGCAATTATTTTGAGGTTTCTAGAGAAATTAACCAAGCCAGACAAAAAGAAATATAAGGCATTTCGATAAAAATGAAGAAAAAAAACTACCTCTATTTGCCATTGACATAATTGTCTGTGAAGAAATCCCACAGAATCTACAAAACTAATTGAAACATTGTTAACACTAACAAGTGAGTTTGTCAGTGTTGTAAGATAAAAACAAAAAAATAACTTTACAATGGCAATGAATATCTGTAAATGGTTTTTATACTGCATTTAAAGTAGCATAAAAATACATAAACCTAGGAGAAATTCTGATGGAAGTGAAGGGTCTATAAACTAATAACTATGATGTGCGTGCCTGGGTGCTTAGTCCCTTCTGTCATGTCTGACTCTGCAAGCCTATGCACTGTAGCCTGTTAGGCTCCCCTATCCATTGGATTCTCCAGCCAAGAATACTGAAGTGGGTGCCATTCCCTTCTCCAGGGATGTTCCCAACCCAAGGATTGAACCCATATTTCTTATGTCTTCAGCACTGGAGGTGAGTTCTTCACCACTAGTGCTACCTGGGAAGCTCCAAAAGCTAGAATACATTGCTGAAGACCTTATAAAGAAGACTTTAATAAATAGATGAATATATCATTTTCATGGATTGAATATTTAATAGTTCTAGGATAATAATTCCTCTTGAATTGATCTATAGATTCAATCCAATCCCAATTAAAAGCATAGCAGGTTTTATCTTAGAAATTGACAAGTCAGGTATAAAATCCTTATGTAAATACAAAGATCTTAAAATAATATAAACACGTTTTGAGGAGAAGAAAAAAAAATCAGAGAATTTAAATGATCTGACACCAAGAATTAATAGAAAGCTACAGTATTTAAGACTGCGAGGTATTGGAAAGGCAGGAAAAATAGAATAAATCAATGGAAGAGTTGATAAACCATAAATAGATAGAGGAATTCAAAAAAAGTTATAAAGACAATTCATTGGAGAAATGAGAATGTTAGTTAGTTAGTTCAGTCACTCAGTCGTGTCTGACTCTTTGTGATCCCATGGATTGCAGCATGCCAGGCCTCCCTGTCCATCACCAGCTCCTGGAGTTCACTCAGACTCACGTCCATCGAGTCAGTGATGCCATCCAGCAATCTCATCCTCTGTCATCCCCTTCTCCTCCTGCCCCCAATCCCTCCCAGCATCAGAGTCTTTTCCAATGAGTCAACTCTTTGCATAAGGTGGCAAAAGTACTGGAGTTTCAGCTTTAGCATCATTCCTTCCAAAGAAATCCCAGGGCTGATCTCCTTCAAAACCAACTGGTTGGATCTCCTTGCAGTCCAAGGGACTCTCAAGAGTCTTCTCCAATACCACAGTTCAAAAGCATCAATTCTTTGGCACTCATAGTCCAATTCTCACATCCATGCATGACCACTGGAAAAACCATAGCCTTGACTAGACAGACCTTAGTCGGCAAAGTAATGTCTCTGCTTTTGAATATGCTATCTAGTTGGTCATAACTTTTCTTCCAAGGAGTAAGCATCTTTTAATTTCATGGCTACAGTCACCATCTGCAGTGATTTTGGAGCCCCCCAAAATAAAGTCTGACACTGTTTCTATTGTTTCTCCATCCCATGAGAGTGTTTTTAAAAATAGTGTTAAGTAAACTAGATATCCACACAGAAAAATATAAACTTTTATGCCATAATTTGCTCCATAGTAAAAAGAAATACTCATAACAGATCTAAATGTAAAGACTAAAACTATATAATTTTGAAAGAATACATAGGAGAAAAATCTTTGTGATCTTGATTTAGGCAATGTAATTAGATACAATACTAAAATCAGATTTTTCAATAATCATGACCCTAAAATAGACTTTGATAAAATTAGGATCTTCTGTTCTTTGAAGTAAATAACCAAGTTGTGAAACACACACACAGACACTGAAACTTCAGTTCAGTTGCTGAGTCGTGTCTGACTCTTTGTGATCTCATGGACTGCATGACACCAGGCCTCCCTGTCTATCACCGACTCCCAGAGTTTTCTCAAACTCATATCCATCAAGTCGGTGGTGCCATCCAACCGTCTCATCCTCTGTCATCCCCTTCTTCTCTTGCCTTCAATCTTTCTCAGCATTAGGGTCTTTTCCAATGAGTCAATTCTTTCCATCAAGTGGCCAAAGTACTGGAGCTTCAGCTTCAGCATCAGACACTGAAATACTATTTAGAAATAAAAGGAATGAAAAAAAAAAAAAAGAAAGAAAGAAAAGGAATGAAGTATTGTTATATCTAAGGATATTGATGTATCTCAAAATACTTTTGCTAAGTGAAAGTTAACAACAACAACAAAAGTAAATTTCTCTGTTTATATAAAATTCAAGAAAATAAAAGATACAGTGACAAAAAGCAGATCAATTGTTCCCTGGGAGAGGGGAACTAGGGACAGGCAGTAGGGAGGATTGCAAAAGGATCACAGGAAAACTTTTGTAAGTGATGGATATGTTTGTTATCTTGATGTTGTTGATGGTTTCCAGATGTATGTCATAATTTATCAAGCAGCATACCTTACATATATGCAGTTTAATGCATATCAATTATACCACCACATAACTATAAAACACACACATCTACACACAAACTGAGGAGAGAGGAGATAAGTGAATGAGAAGAGAGGAGAAAAATTAATTCTTAATTCCCGTGGTCATCGTGAGTAAATAACTCTATGTTTCATAAGTAGGAAAAGTATAAAGAACAAAGTAAAAATACTACATATATAAGAGAAAGAGCCGAAGATAAAGTGATTAGTTGTTGCTATTGTTCAGTCACTCAGTCCTGTCCAACTATTTGTGATCCCATGGACTGAAGCACACCAGGGAACCAACCCCATGAACAGTATGAAAAGGCAAAAATGATAGAGACAGATAGAAGCAGAGAAAGAAGAGGCTTCCCTGGTGGCTCAGTGGTAAAGAATCTGCCTGCCAATATAGAGGACATGGGGTCATCCCTGGTCAAGGAAGCTTTCATATGTCACTGGACAACTAAGTCTGTGCCTCACCAAGCCAGCACTCTAGAGCTCACGAGCCACAATTACTGAGACTACGCTGCAACTACTGAGCCCAAGGACCCTAGCATTCATGCTGCACAAGAGAAGAGACTGCAATGAGAAGCTCTCACATGACAATGCAGAGTAGCCCCTACTTACTGCAACTGGAAAAAGCCTGCATTCAGTAAGAAGATCCACTGCAGCCATAAATAAATAACTCTTTAATTTAAAAAAAGAAAGAGAAAGAGGCTGTGTATATTCAGTGTTTGATGTAGTAAAAATCGTTGAGGTTTTTCTGTCCTTTCTGTGGTCTCCGTTAATTGTAATTGGGATAGGTCCAGTTAAACTAGAAAACCTTAAACTCACTGAAGTTCTGCAAAAAGCTGTGGGAGATATTTTGCAATGATCCAGAACTAATGTCAACAATTACCTGTATGCAGATAAAACTGACTTTACCTCAAAGATGGATTCAATCAATATTCATTTCTAATGTATAAGAATATTTTGATAAATATATTACAGTTGACCCTCAAACAGTGTGAAGTTAGGGGTGTTGACCCTCCATGGAGTTGAAAAACCGTGTATAACATTACAGTTGTCACTTTGTATATGTTCATCTACATGTACAAATACAACCAACCACAGATGCAATGTAGTAAGTGTTACATACTTTTTAATAATTTTATTTACTTATTTTATTTTTGGCTGTGCTGGGTTTTCGCTGGTGTAGGGGCTACTCTCTAATTGCAGCCTGTGGGCTTCTCATTGTGTGGCTTCTCCTGTTGCAGAGCACAGGCTCTAGGTTTCCAGAAATTGCAGCATGTGAGCTCAGTAGTTGCAGCTCCCAGGTTCTAGAGCACAGACTCTAGTTGCAGTGCGTGGGCTTAGATGAGCTACAGCATGTGGAATCCTCCTGGGTCAAGAACGGAACTGTGTCTCCAGCATTGGCAGGTAGATTCCTTACCACTGAACTACCAGGGAAGCCTTACATATTAAAAAAAAAAAAACAAAACCCACATATAGGTGAATCCATGAAAGTTCAACCCACTTTGTTCAAGGGAAAAACCATACGGTAATTAATATAATGAATAATTGTCTCCAATTTATCTTACTCTAAATTTTACTTGTTGCAAGGGAGAGAAACCTATCAACAGAGGTCAGTTGTTTGTCCTTGGGATTTTTGTCACCTTTGAGAATGTTCCTCATTACACCTTTGGATCTCAGTTTACCCTTTTGCAAAATAAGGCCATGGAGATATTTCCATGCCTCCAAGATGTTGTAGGATAATGAATTGCTTGATGACTCATTGTGATCTTTCACACAAGCATAAAGTATTATTATTGCTACTAAATACTATTAGCTAGGGTATGGTGTTGAACTGATAATTACTTCAAAGAACACTTCATAAAATGCTAACTATAAAGTGTACATAAATTTATACATCCAGTAATATCAAACCAGCTTTGAACAAATATTTTGGAAGACTGCCAACATTACTACTTTCACGGTGTTGGTAAATTTTAATTTATATCAAGCTCATCACCTCAGTTCTTCAAGTGCAGCTCTCTTCAATACCAATTCAAGTTCTTTGGAATGAATAAAGCCAATTCATTTACCTGTTTCACTAGAATGATAACAGCTTGTGATACAGTATTATGAGGAAAACCTCTCTCCCATAGTTTAGTTGTGGTAGCTTTATATTTTAATGTTTTAATAAGAAAAGGGAAATGGTTGTAGAAGTTAGGAAAGCCTGAAGTCAGAATTTGGGAAGGTTAAAAAAAAAAGCAAGTAAACACTGCTATGTTAACAGAACTAGTCATGCACTTATTGTTGAATTTGCCAAAAACACTGTTCACTGGGAAACAATTTTATTGTCATTTCAGAATACATATCACAATCCTGTAATCAGAACTATGAAGGATCAATAAGAGGCAGGGTGTGAAGCACCTACTATCAATATGTGCCAATGTTATTCATATACATTTCCCTTTGTATATTCATATACATTCAAACACAGGGAAATGTATATGAGTCTCATTTGTCAACAACTTAAGGAAACCCTGGTGTCTGTTGGATTGTTCTAGCCCCGGGACTACTGCCCCTACATTTTCTCTTTTAATTTTGAAGATTTCCTATTCTACAAAAAAATTGAAATATATGAATACACATATAGCTATTATTTGAACCCACTAATTGTTAACATTTTGCAATATTTACATACAATTTCTTGCTCTTTATCCCTCATATTTATAGAAACATTTGAAAATAAATTAAGTATATTTCTCAGTCTTCTTATTTCTTCTGAAAAAGAGGAGTTACTTTTAGCCACTGATACCAAGGTTCACTGTCCTCCAAAAGGAATGAGTAACATTCACCATTTTGTATAGATTGATCATGTACAGATACACATTTTAAGAAATACACATAAAAAAGACTTTTGTCTAAGCATGTACAGAATTTCATTTTCAATTTTTGATTTTCAGATTGAGCGTGTAGAGTAGGAGTGACCACATAATTTACTTCCTAAACCAAGAAATTTATGAACATGAAAGGGCCACTGTTAATAATTACTCCAGGAGAGCAAATGTAAAACAGGACTATCTCATATATGCTGCAACTCTTGGTCATTCTACCTTGAGTGCACAGTATAGGTACATTGCTGAGGAGTAACTTGGGCCCTAATGAGTGTGCTTAACTCTAACAGACACAGTCCCAGAGGACAAAAGTTCCTATGTCAGCTGATGAATCTGGGGCACAACTCTTAGTCTAGTCTGTGGAATTAACCCTCCAAACAGTGTAAACTAATTTTTGATCTTTAAAAAGAAGGAAGGAATTTATTTAACAAAATTTTCCAAGGAAAATGAGATCCACTGTATGTTAATTGCAGTCAGGGTGATGTTCAGGGTCAGTTAGTCAATAAGTTGAACTTGCTGGACACTCAGACTTACTGCTGTCAAGACTCCAACTAATTTATTGTGAGTCCTTTAGGCTTCAAAGCTTCATAAAAGAATCAAAGGTCAAGATCTGATTGCTGAACAACAAAGAGGTGGTTTTTTTTTCCCCCTACTGAACTGTACATCTTTTGAGAAAGTATTTATGAAAATCCAGTTTAATTTTTCCATCTGAATGCAACTCACTAAGTCAAAATGACCATTTGCTCTCACCCACTGTATGGTCTGGCTTCACCCTGTAAGTCACTCCTCTGGTCAGTAGTAAGTAAGTGAAGTGAATTGTAACAACATCAAGATATCAGTAGAAAAAAGCATAGTAAAAAAAAAAAAAAAGATAAAAGAGGTGGGTGTTTTAAAATAATCTGAATCTCCATAGATTGCGTCTCAAGTGACTAAGGACTAGTCTAGCTGAGCAAAGGAGGAGCTGGGAAGCATGACTGCAAAATGCCAGAATGACTGTTTCCTAATGACCTGAAGTTCTCTTTGACCTTTCAAAGATCCTCCTTTCAGGTTTAGGGAATTCCCTTGGCTGATGACTGACCTCTTGGTTACTAGACGAAAGAGAGAAAGACCAACTATTTCAAGGAATAGAGGAATCTTGTAAAACATTTAACAGAAGATGACAATAAAGTATGATAATTGGTAGCATGATCTCTTGTAATTACCAGTCTAAGAGTGCTGTTAGCTACTGTAGGCTCTGAGCTCTTGTAGAAGACCTTAAGGAAGCCTTGTTCACTGGGCTGGGATTTGACATGTGGATAAGAAAGAAATAGGTAATGGGGATAGCCAAACATCTAAGGAAGGAACAAAATAATTGAAATTGTGAAGACATGATGCAATTCCAAAATGTTTTAAGTAGATGAGTACACTTATATAATATATTATGGTTTTCAAAGTGCTTGTATGTATAGCAGAAAAAAAAAAAAAAGTGAAGTGAAATTTGCTCAGTCATGTCTGACTCTTTGTTACCCCATGGACTGTAGCCCACCAGGCTTCTCTGGGCAACATTATCTTTTCCAAATTGTAGTTTAAAAAAAAATTGAGAAAATTAACACACAGGTTCTTTTGAATTTTCAATGGCAGAGTTGGATCGAGTAGGTGCAAATTTTGATGTACTATTGTAATCATTTTACTTTCATAGATGAAGAAAGTGAAGTTCAGAGTTAGGACTCAAGCCAGTAGTTTCATATCTCATATTCTACATTTTTCACTGTGTCTTATAGACTAAAGAAAGAGAAATGGGGGTCAAAGACTCTATTAAGAAAGAAAATCCCAAAGAACAAATTAGGGAGAAGAAAGTTGTTATTTCCAAGTGGAATCTTTGGTCACAATAAAAAATAGAGGCGCTATCAGGGAACAGGAGTGCCAGACAAATACCTAGGGAAACCAATCAGAATTCATAAGATTTCCACTAACTTCCTCCTGCTTTCAGTCAATCCTGGGTACAAATATTATATTTGTTCCTTTCTCTCACAGTCTTCTGTGCTTACAGAGTTCTTGTTCTCTCTACCCCATCTTCTATATCCCTCAACATCTTGCTCTTTAAATGCTTCTCAGAACTCTTAGTCATCATTCTCTGATCCTCATGAGCTTCTACAGCACTGGTCTCTGAAACACACATTATAATGGCATTGTTCTGTGTACACGAATATGTCTCATGTTCTATGGTTGATTCTTGTGCCAAGGCAGAGTAGAATGTAGCAGTATGGTCTGCTGAGAGCACACTACTTAGTTTTTTGTTTTTTTTATCTTCTTTTCATCAATTTGGGATTCATTTTATTCAAAAAATTCTTTACTTCTTGACTTTCTAGTAATTGCTTTATATTTTAATTAATTCTGATGTTGGATAGATGCATTTTGAAAAAATTTTTTCCATATTTTAGAACTTTTTTTTTTTTTTCAAAAGTAAAGGGAGACATGACACACCAATTGGCTGTGCACGTGAGGGCCTGAAATCTTTCCTTCAGACCTAGAGCACAACTGAATTTCCATCCAGCACCATATTTGGCTCTAAACTGGGAGAACACAGCTGTTCAGAGGCCTACAGTTCTCATTTTTTTCACATGCAGTGAATGAACTATGTCCCATATGCCCTGGTATCAGTCACCATAGTCCCTCTTAGTATCAAAGGAACAAGTTGGCATGATTAGAGTGCATTTGGGCCCTTTTCTCTTCATTCTTCTGATTTCGCCCAAACACCTGCCAAGACTTATCATTTGGCTTTGCTCTTTGAAACTGAAAGAAGATTAAAATAAGATATTCAAGCTTTGTTTTCTCATCACTATGAGTTGAATGCTATTGTCCTGGTGTCACTTAAAGCAATAGGTCTGATGTATGCACCCTAGAAATATGCATTTTAAATGAGGCTTCTTGGTTTGGAAGTCTATATAAGCTATAAATGATAAGCTGCTGTTATTCAACGACTCAGTCATGTCCAACTGTTTGCGACCCTATGAACTGCAGCATGCAGGGCTTTCCTGTCTTTAACCAAGTCCCAGAGCTTACTCAAAGTCATCTCCATTGAATTGGTGATGCCATTCAACCATCTGGTCCTCTGTTATGCACTTCTCCTCCGGCTATTACCTTTCCCAGAATTAGGGTTTTTCTAACAAATTGGCTCTTTACATCATGTGACCAAAGTACTGGAACTTCAGCTTCAGCGTCAGCCTTCCAATGACTATTCAGGATGGATTTCCTTTAGGATTCACTGGTTTGATCTCCTTGCAGTCCAAGGGACTCTCAAGAGTCTTCTCCAAAAGCAGCAATTCTTCAGTGCTCAGCTTTCTTTATAGTCCAACTCTCATATCCATACATTACTAATGGAAAAACTATAGCTTTGACTACACAGAATTTTGTTGGCAAAGTAATGCCTCTGCTTTTTAATATGCTGTCTAGGTTAGTCATAGATTTTCTTCCAAGGAGCAAGCATCTTTTAATTTCATGGCTGCAATCACCATCTGCAGTGATTTTGGAGCCCCCCAAAATAAAGTCTCACTGTTTCCATTGTTCCCCCATCTATTTGCCATGAAGTGATTGGACCAGATGCCATGATCTTAGTTTTCTGAAAGTTGAGTTTTAAGACAAATTTTCACTCTCCTCTTTCATTTTCATCAAGAGACTCTTAAGTTCTTCTTCAATTTCTGCCATAAAAATAGTGTCACCTGCATATCTGGGGTTATTTATATTTCTCCCGGCAATCTTGACTCCAGTTTGTGCTTCATTCAGCCTGGAAGTTTGCATAATGTACTCTGCATATAAGTTAAATAAGTAAAGTGGCATTATCCAAGCCTAGTTTTATTCCTTTCATGATTTGGAACCAGTCTGTTGTTTCATGTCCAGTTCTACCTGTTGCTTCTTAACTTGCAAACAGATTTCTCAGAAGGCAGGTAAGGTGGTCTGGTATTCCCATCTCTAAGAATTTTCCACAGTTTGTTGTGATCTATACAATCAAAGGCTTTGGCATGGTCAAAAGGAGAAGTAGATGTTTTATTGGAGCTCTCTTGTTTTTTGATGAGCCAACGAATGTTGGCAGTCTGATCTCTGGTTCCTCTGTCTTTTCTAAATCCAGTTTGAACATCTGGGGGTTCACAGTTCACATAAATTTGAAGCCTGACTTGGAGAATCTTGAGCATTACTTTGCTAGTGTGTGAGATGAGTACAATTGTGTGTCAGTTTGAACAGTCTTTGGCATGCCTTGCTTTGGTATTGGAATGAAAACTTTCCCAGTCCTGTGGTCACTGCTGAGTTTTCAAATTTGCTGGAATATTGAGTGCAGCACTTTCACAGCATCATCTTTTAAGATTTGAAATAGCTTAACTGTAACTCCGTCACCTCCGCTAGTTTTGTTCATAGTGGCGCTTCCTAAGGCCCACTTGACTTTGCATTCCAAGATGTCTGGCTCTAGATGAGTGATCACACCATCGTGGTTATCTGGGTCATCAAGATCTTTTTTATACAGTTCTTTTATGTAATCTAGCCACCTCTTCTTAATATCTTCTTTTTCTATTAGGTCCATACAATTTCTGTGCTTTATGGAGCCCATCTTTGCATGAAATGTTCCCTTGGTATCTCTAATTTTCTTGAAGAGGTCTCTAGTCTTTCCCATTCTATTGTTTTCCTCTATTTCTTTGCATTGATCACTGAGGAAGGCTTTCTTATCTCTCCTTGATATTCTTTGGGACTCTGCATTCCAATGGGTATATCTTTCCTTTTCTCCTTTCCCTTTAGCTTCTATTTTTTCTCCAGCTATTTGTAAATCCTCCTCAGACAACCATTTTGTCTTTTTGCATTTCTTTTTCTTGGAGATGATCTTGATCCCTGCCTTCTGTACAATGTCACGAACCTCCATTCATAGTTCTTCAGGCATTCTGTCTATCAGATCTAATCCCTTGAATCTATTTGCCACTCCCATTGTATAATCATAAGGTATTTGATTTAGTCATATTTGAATGGTCTAGTGGTTTTCTCCAATTTAAGTCTGAATTTGGCATTGATTTCATCATCTGAGCCACAGTCAGCTCCCGTTTGGTGATATTCCTGTGTAGAGTTGCTTCTTGTGCTGTTGGAGTAGAGTGTTTGCAATAACCAGTGCATTCTCTTGGCAAACTCTGATAGCCTTTTCCTTGCTTCATTTTGTACTACAAGTCAAATTTGCTTGTTATTTCAGGTATCTCTTGATTTCCTACTTTTGCATTCCAGTCCTCTAGGATGAAAGGACATCTTTTTCAGGTGTTAGTTCTAGAATATCTTGTAGGTCTTCATATAACCTCTCAACTTCAGCTTTTTCAGCATCACTGATCAGGGCACAGACTTGGATTACTGTGATATCGAATGATTTGCCGAACAGACGTCAGAGGTCATTGGAAATGAACAGAGATCATTCTGTCATTTTTGAGGTTGCACCCACGTGCTGCATTTTTTACTCTTGTTGATTATGAGTGCTACTCCATTTCTTCTCAGGAATTCTTACCCACAGTAGTAGATATAATGGTCATCTGAGTTAAATTCGCCCATCCCAGTCCATTTAGTTCACAATTCCTAAAATGTCGATGTTCACTCTTGTCATCTCCTGTTTGACCACTTCCAATTTACGTTAATTCACGGACTTAACATTCCAGGTTCCTATGCAATATTGTTCTTTACAGCATCTGACTTTACTTCCATCACCAGTCACAACCACAATGAGTGTTGTTTTTCCTTTGGTTCTGTCTCTTCATTCTTTCTGGTCATTTCTTCCCTCTTCTCCAGTAGCATATTGGGTACCTACAGACCTGGGGAGTTCATCTTTCAGTGTCATATCTTTTTGCCTTCTCATGCTGTTTATGAGGTTCTCAAGGCAAGAATATAGTCAAAGCTATGCTTTTTTCCAGCAGTCAAGTATGGCTATGAGTGTTGTTCCTATATAAAGAAGACTCAGCACCAAAAAAATAAAAAAGAATGATGCTTTCAAATTGGGATGGTGGAGATGACCTTTTAGAGTCCCCTGGACAGTAAGGAGATCAAACCAGTCAATCCTAAAGGAAATCAACCCTGAATATTCATTGGAAGGACTGATGCTGAAGCTGAAGCTCCAATACTTTGGCTACCTGGTACAAAGCACCAACTCATTGGAAAAGACTCTGGTGGTAGAAAGGCAAGTCTATTTTGAAGGTAAAAGGAGATGATGATGGCAGAGGGTTAGATGGTTGGATAGCATCACTAACTCAATGGACTTGAATCTGAGCAAGCTCAGGGAATAGTAAAGAACAGGGAGACCTGATATGTTGCAGTTCATTGACATGCAAAGAGTCAGATACAACTTAGCGACTGAATAACAACAACTCCTTCACCCAAAAGCATTCATTCACTCAAACACTCTTTATGAAGTAGTTTTAGCTTGAGGCACTGTACTAAGGATAGAATAATGCATGAACTGCCACTTCTGTCTTCAGAAGGATTACTGTTTGTTTCGTAAGAAATAAATAAGCATTTAAGAAGTGCATGGTGTTTCCTTGGTGGCTCAGATGGTAAAGAATCTGCCTGTAATGCAGAAGACCCAGATTTGATCCCTGACTTGGGAAGATCCCCCAGAGAAGGGAAAGGCAACCCACTCCAGTATTCTCACTTGGGAAATCCCATGGGCAGAGGAGCCTGATGGGCTACTGTCCATTGGATTGCAGAGAGTTGACACCACTGAGCAATTAACACTTTCACTTTTTCTGCTCATTGTGCCTTAAAAGCACAATAAGGCGATAAAAGAAATAATTAATATAGACAGAAAGGGAGATGGAAGTAAGAAAAAAGTCTCTTTAGAGGAGATTCAGACTGTTGGTATGAGAAGAAATGATGCTCTAGGTCAAGGGATAACATAGCATTAAGAGAAAGAGAATAAAATCACACTCACACCTAGAACATTCAATGACCCTTTTGCCTTCTGATGCATTGATTTAAACAGTCATTTGATCTAATTTAATAACCTTATTTTGCAAATACCATTGTGTATAATCTTTAAAAGGATTTAAAAACTAAGTCTTATGTCATTTTTCATCTCTAGATTCCTAACACACTACAGGAATAAATGACTGCTAAAGATGATCATGGTGGTAGTGATAATGGTATAAATAAGATAAAAGAGGACGAGAAGGAAGAGGAAAAGAAGTGAGAATAAGGATATAGAGAGAGAACATTTTGTTGGGACAGAGGTAGAATTGTGAACAAAATATTGATTCCTTCTATGTTTGTGCCTAGAATTAAACTGAAAGAGCCACAGTAGATTGTAAGAATTTCTTTCTCCTGACTGCTTTTCTCTCGGATACAGAGGCATAGTTCTAAATACAGTGACTAATGTGTTGGTTCTGAATACTTGGCACAAGAGAAAAGATCTATTTTTTTCCAAGCCCTTATAAAGCAGTATAAATTAAGGGCAGTTAACCAAAGGAAAAAGTCCATCTGTTACTCAGGGCATCATTTCCCTCCATTTCTAGTCTATGCTTCTTCACTTAGGCAATAAGCTGCTTTTTGTTTGTTTGTTTTGTTTTCTACTGGAAAAGGTAAATAAGGTGAGCAAAAGATCAGTTAAAAACCTATGGAAATTATAAATGGATGACAATTTAAAGATAACATTTGAGTAGTTGAAAGAATGTGATTTTTATGGTCATATATTTTGATAGTACCCTGAGGATAAATTCAAGAAACCTCAAAAAATGAGGTTTGAATGTTAGATCATTAAAAGTTACACTGATATCTTCTTAGTGTCTTGTTGCTAAACAAAGTGATATAAATTTTAGAAAGTTGGTGCTCCATGAGCACTTAAACATTATATTATTTAAGAATAAAAAATGAGAATCAAATACATGTTTTCATGTTTTGTCTGAGTAGCATCAGCCTTGTGATACACTCAACTATAGTTCTACTGGAATCTTTTTCAAAATCATAGACAGCAGCCCACCAGGCTCCTCTGTCCTTGGGATTCTTCAGGCAAGAATACTGGAGTGGGTTGCCATTTCCTTCTCTAGTGCATGCATGCATACATGCTAAGTCACGTCAGTCGTGTCCGACTCTGTGTGACCCTACAGAAAGCAGCCCACCAGGCTCCTCCATCCACAGGATTCTCTAGGCAAGAATACTGGAGTGGGTGAAGTTTTTGCAGATAATTTCAAATATCAGAGTCAATTCCTATTCACTCTGTAAACAGTTTTTCATTGTATTAACTTTTAGGTCAGAATATATGAGCAATATATTGGGTGATTTTTCACTCGCCATTGCAGCTAATGCTCAGTTCTGTTCAGTTCAGTTGCTCATCATGCCCGAATCTTTGTGACCCATGGACTGCAGCATGCAAGGCCTCCCTGTCCATCACCAACTCCCAGAGGTTATTCAAACTCATGTTGATTGAGTCTGTGATACCATCCAACCATCTCATCCTCTGCTTTATCTTTCTCCTCCCACCTTCAATGTTTCCAGGCATTAGGGTCTTTTCCAATGAGTCAGTTCTTCACATCAGATGGCCAAACTATTGGACTTTCAGCTTCAGTATCAGTCCTTCCAATGAATACTCAGGACTGATTTCCTTTAGAATGGATTGGTTGGATCTCCTTGCAGTCCAAGGGATTCTAAAGAGTCTTTTCCAACACCTCAGTTCAGAAGCATCAATTCTTCAGCACTCAGCTCTCTTTATAGTCCAACTCTCACATCCATAAAGGACTACTGGAAAAACCTTAGCTTTGAATAGACAAACTTTGTTGGCAAAGTAATATCTCTGCTTTTTAATCTGCTGTCTAGATTGGTCATAACTTTTCCCCCAAGGAGAAAGCATTTTTTTAATTTCACAGCTGCAGTCATTATCCACATTTGGGAGTCCAAAAAATTAAAGTCTGCTACAGTTTCTACTGTTTCCCCATCTATTTGCAATGAAGTGATGGAACAGGATGCCGTGATCTTAGTTCTCTGAATGTTGAGCTTTAAACCAGCTTTTTCACTTTTCTCTTTGACTTTCATCAAGAACCTCTTTAGTTCTTCGTTTTCTGCCATAAGGGTGATGTCATTTGCATATCTGAGGTTATTGATATTTCTCTCAGGGATCTTGATTCCAGCTTGTGCTTCTTCCAGCCCAGCATTTCTCATGATGTACTCTGCATATAAGTTAAATAAGCAGGGAGACAATATATAGCCTTGATATGCTCCTTTTCCTATTTTGAACCTTTTTGTTGTTCCATGTCCAGTTCTAACTGTTGCTTCCTGACCTGTATACAGGTCAAGAGGCAGTTCAGGTGGTCTGGTATTCTCATCTCTGTCAGGGTTTTCCACAGTTTATTGTGAACCAACAATCAAAGGCTTCGGCATAGACAATAAAGCAGAAATATATGTTTTTCTGGAACTCTCTTGCTTTTCTGATGATCCAACAGATGTTGGTAATTTGATCTCTGACTCCTCTGCCTTTTCTAAATCCAGCTTGAACATCTGGAAGCTCACGGTTTATGTATTGTTGAAGTCTGGCTTGGAGAATTTTGTAGCTAACACTACACATTGCAATTACCCTAACAGAAGGGTTAACAAGCTACCTCCTTTGGGCCAAACCCAGATGTGCACATTTGTTTACATATTATCTATGGATGCTTTCTTGCTGCAATGACAGATTTGAGTAGTTGTAGCAGAAAGTATATGACTTGTAAGGATGAAAATATTTACTATTTGGCCCTTTACAAAAAAAGTTTGCTGATTCCTTCTCTAAAACCTATCTAGTAAAATAAATCAAATTGAATTGTCCATTTTTATGTTTCTACAAACTTCATATAAAAAAGTGGATCATTTTATTTGTTTATGACACCATTTATTTTCTTGATCAAATTTACCCAATATATTGACCTTATCCCATCAATTATATTACTAAGTTAGAGTGGTCATTAGAATAAGTAGATTTAGTTAGTCAACTGTGAAATTAGACACTTATCTGAAATCTGCTGTATTAAAAAAATTAAATTGCATGCTCTAGAATACACAGTTCTAAAGGTAACATATTTTTAAACAAGCTAAAATGGAAAATGATACAATTTTTTAACTTCATAGATAATAGCTAGTCAGGAGACACATGAAAAGTTGCAGGCAAATAATTGTTTTTAACCTCACAATTCTTTTTATATGTAATAGTTTTGGACATAAATAAAATGTTGTTCTTAAATGACAGTTACTTTGAGGAAAGATGGTCATTTAAAAACAAATGGGTTTCTAAAGAAGCTGTAGTGTCTTCTTGCTGTGGAATACTACTCAGCAACAAAAATAAAGTTTTAATACAAGTAACCACTTGGATGAATCACAAGGAAATTAAGCTGGGGAAAAAAAAAACCTAAGAGGATATATAATGAATGATTTCATCTGAATAGTATTAATGAAATAACATGAATATAGAGATGGAAGACAGATTAGTGGTTAGAGGCAGAGAAGAGTTACAGGGAGAAGGGAAGTGGTGGCTATACACACACACACACACACACACACACACACTCATGAATGAGGTAAGTACATGTGGTAAGTACATGTATAACTATTGAAATGTGAATAAGCATTGTGAATGGCATCAATGCCAACTTCTTGTTTTGATATTTTGCTATAATTATGAGATATTACCATTGGATGAGACTGAGTAAAATATACATAGGATCTCCCTGCACATTAATTTGGCAATTTCTGAGAATTTATATATTTTTTTAATAAAATGTTTAAAAATATCAGAGAAGTACTATTGCAAAGTATTCTCTTTAAATAAAACATTATCCTCTGGAAGGAGAATAAATATGGCCATGAAAAAAGATTTGAATTTACATTACTTCAGACCTCTGTAGTACCTTTAATATTACAAAAAAGAGAGAGAGAGAGAGAGACAATTAGATAGCTTAATGATCACTATCTTCTATTTGATTCTATGGGCTACGTAAATTAAAAATGGGATCTTTTCTTTTCATTTGATTGAGGCCTCTTGGAATCTGTTTTTACAATGAACTTAGAAAAGTGTATATACTTTTAAAAGTTCATATATATGTGAACTGTACTATTTAAGAACTATGCACTTAAATGATGCATTTAAGACAATAAAACTCTTCCTAGACTGGCATTGGTTAAAGTTTTATTCTGCAGTTTTTATTTTTTTGGTGATTTAAGTGTTAAATGGTTCATAATTTCCTATTGAACTCAATGTTTCCCCTCAATATGATTGTTTATTTGATTTTTTTCATATAAATTGTTGATAGTATTTAAAGGAATATTTTGATTGGCTATGTCTGAGTGTATTACACTGTGGTAAGAGAGCAAAGCATGTATAAACTCTGTTCTTGTCAGCTATTTGTAGCACTGATCTTTTTTTTTTTTTTTTGTTTGGTAAATATTCTTGAATGATTATAAAATGTACATTCTCAGTATTTGGCTATATTAAATAAAAATACTAAGTTACGTTTTCCAGTCTTCTTTCCTTACTTTTCTTACATGTTTACATTATTATTTTCTGGTTAAAATCCTCCAATATGAATATAAATTCATTTCTATCCTCTAAGATACTACTTTTAATGTTTTTAGTTTTTTCTAGATTTGAAACTATGCATTCAGGTTTATATTAAATTATGGCTAATATAGCCAAAAGTATTTCTTTTTTTAGTGTGAAATGCACCTCTTTTCCTTTTGATGATATAAGCTGAAATTAGATTTTAACTGACACATTTTATCCAAACCTTATTTGATTGTTTAAACAAAGTGTTACTGGTTAAAATCCTCCAATATGAATATAAATTCATTTCTATCCTCTAAGATACTACTTTTAATGTTTTTAGTTTTTTCTAGATTTGAAACTATGCATTCAGGTTTATATTAAATTATGGCTAATATAGCCAAAAGTATTCTTTTTTTAGTGTGAAATGCACCTCTTTTCCTTTTGATGATATAAGCTGAAATTAGATTTTAACTGACACATTTTATCCAAACCTTATTTGATTGTTTAAACAAAGTGTTATTTTTTAATATTTGTTTTTTAGAAAAATATGACTTTTAAAAAGTACAACTTAAAATTATCTTGTCTAATCTACTATAGTGTTTAACATCATAAATATAACCTGTTGTTATTTTGATTCTTTTTGTTTTAAATGTGGCATATTTTCTACTAGATTTTTTTCTCTTGCTTGCTTTCTGTTGGAGTAATCAAAAATATATCTTGCCTTTGTTCTACAAAGTAAAACAGATTGAATGCTACCAATTCTTTGCTATTGTTTTACCAACTAGTCTTAAAATTTCAGTATGCATTCTATGTTCTAATACGCTACTGTAGATCAATGAAGAAATAATTCCAGAAAGAATGAAAAGACAGAGCCAAAGCAAAAAAAAAACCACCTAGTTATGGATATGACTGGTGATGGAAGTAAAGTCCAATGCTGTAAAGACCAATATTGCATGGGAACCTGGAATGTTACGTCCATGAATCAAGGCAAATTGGAAGTGGTCAAACAGGAGATGGTAAGAGTGAACATTGACATTTTAGGAATAAACAAAATAAAATGGACTAAAACTGGTGAATTTGACTAAGATGACCATTATATCTACTACTGTGGGCAAGAATCTCTTAGAAGAAATGGAGTAGCCATAATAGTCAACAAAAGAGCCCAAAATGCAGAACTTGCATACAATCTCAAAAATGATAGAATGTTCTCTGTTCATTTCCAGGGCAAACCATTCAGTATCACAGTAATCCCAGTCTATGCCCTGACCAGTAATGCTGAAGAAGTTGAAGTTGAACAATTCTATGAAGACCTACAAGACCTTCTATAAATAACAACCCAAAAAGATGTCCTTTTAATCCTAGGGGACTGGAATGAAAAAGTAAGAAGTCAAGAGATACCTGGAGTAACAAGCAAATTTGGTCTTGGAGTCAGAATGAAGCAGGGCAAAGGCTATCAGAGCTTTGCCAAGAGAATGCACTGGTCATAGCAAACACCCTCTTCCAATAACACAAGAGAAGACTCTACACATGGACATCACCCAAATGATCAATACAGAAATCAGATTGATTATATTCTTTGCAGCCAAAGATGGAGAAGCACTATATAGTCAGCAGAATCAAGAC
Organism: Aepyceros melampus; assembly: GCA_006408695.1. Classification (NCBI taxonomy): domain Eukaryota; kingdom Metazoa; phylum Chordata; class Mammalia; order Artiodactyla; family Bovidae; genus Aepyceros; species Aepyceros melampus. The sequence goes on along the minus strand of SJXQ01000587.1, from coordinate 22,255 downwards.
TGGGAGCTGACTGTGGCTCAGATCATGAACTCCTTGTCAAATTCAGACTTAAATTGAAGAAAGTAGGGAAAGCCACTGGGTCATTCAGGTATTAACCAAATCAAACCCCATATGATTATACAGTGGAAATGAGAAATAGATTCAAGGAATTAGATCTGATAGAGCGCTTGAAGAATGATGGACAGAGGTTTGTGACATTGTTCAGGAGGCAGGGATCAAGATTATCCCCAAGAAAAAGAAATGCAAAAAGAAAAAGTGATTGTCTGAGGAGGTCTTACAAATAGCTGAGAAAAAAGAGAAATGAAAGGCAAAGGAGAAAAGGAAAGATATATCCATTGAAATGCAGAGTTCCAAATAATATCAAGGAGAGATAAGAAAGCCTTCCTCAGTGATCAGTACAAAGAAATAGAAGAAAACAGTAGAATGAGAAAGACTAGAGATCTCTTCAAGAAATTAAAGATAACAAGGGAACTTTTCATGCAAAGATGGGCTCAATAAAGGACAGAAATGGTATGGACCTAACAGAAGCACAAGATATTAAGAAGAGGTGGTAAGAATACAGAAGGCCTATACAATAAAGTTTTTTATGATCCAGATAATCACAATGGTGTTATCTCTCACCTAGAGCCAGACATCCTGGAATGTGAAGTCAAGTGGGCCTTAAGAAGCACCACTATGAAAAAAGCTAGTGGAGGTGATGGAATTTCAGCTGAGCTATTTCAAATCCTAAAAGATGATGCTGAGAAAATTCTGCACTCAATTTGCCAGCAAATTTGGAAAACTTAGCAGTGGCCACAGGACTGGAAAAGGTCAGTTTTCATTCCAATCCAAAGAAAAACAATGACAAAGACTGTTCAAACTACAGCATAATTGCCCTCATCTAACAGGCTGAAAGAGATGGGAATACCAGACCACCTAACCTGCCTCTTGAGAAATCTGTATGCAGGCCAGGAAGCAACAGTTAGAACTGGACATGGAACAACAGACTGGTTCCAAATAGGAAAAGGAGTACGTCAAGGCTGTATGTTGTCACCCTGCTTATTTAACTTATATGCAGAATACATCATGAGAAACGCTGGACTGGAAGAAACACAAGCTACAGTCAAGATTGCTGGGAGAAATATCAATAACCTCAGATATGCAGATGACACCACCCTTATGGCAGAAAGTGAAGAGGAGCTAAAAAGCCTCTTGTTGAAAGTGAAAGAAGAGAGTGAAAAAGTTGGCTTAAAGCTCAACATTCAGAAAATGAAGATCCTGGCATCAGTTTCCATCACTTCATGGGAAATAGATGGGGAAACAGTAGAAACAGTGTCAGACTTTATTTTGGGGGGCTCCAAAATCACTGCAGATGGTGACTGCAGCCATGAAATTAAAAGACGCTTACTCCTTGGAAGAAAAGTTATGACAAACCTAGATAGTATATTCAAAAGCAGAGACATTACTTTGCTGACTAAGGTCCGTCTAGTAAAGGCTCTGGTTTTTCCTGTGGTCATGTATGGCTGTGAGAGCTGGACTGTGAAGAAGGCTGAGCGCCGAAGAATTGATGTTTTTGCACTGTGGTGTTGGAGAAGACTCTTGAGAGTCCCTTGGACTGCAAGGAGATGCAACCAGTCCATTCTGAAGGAGATCAACCCTGGGATTTCTTTGGAAGGAATGATGCTAAAACTGAAGCTCCAGTACTTTGGCCAACTCATGTGAAGGGTTGACTCATTGGAAAAGACTTTGATGCTGGGAGGGATTAGGGGCAGGAGGAGAAGGGGACAACCAAGGATGAGATGGCTAGATGGCATCACGGACTCAATGGACGTGAGTCTGAGTGAACTCCGGGATTTGGTGATGGACAGGGACCCTAGCGTGCTGTGATTCATGGAGTCGCAAAGAGTCAGACACGACTGAGCGACTGAACAGAAGGGAACACAGGCTGGCAATGTAATGCTCAAAATTCTCCAAGCCAGGCTTCAACAGTACATCAACCTGAACTTACAGTTGTTCAAGCTGGATTTAGGCAGAGGAAACAGAAAACAAATTGCCAACCTCCACTGGATCATCAAAAACTCAAGAGAGTTCCAGAAAAACAGCTATTTCTGCTTTATTGACTATGTGAAGGTGTTTGACTATGAGGATCACAACAAACTGTGGAAAACGCTGAAAAAGATGAGAATACTAGGCTACCTGACCTGCATCTTGAGAAATCTGCATGCAGGTCAGGAAGTAACAGTTAGAACTGGACATGGAACAACAGGCAGTTCCAAATCAGGAAAGGAGTACATCAGTAGTCATGATGAATGTGAGACTTGAACTATAAAAAAAGCTGAGTGGCAAAGAATTGATGCTTTTGAACTGGGTGTTGGAAAAGATTCTTGAGAGTCCCTTGGACTGCAAGAAGATCCAGCCAGTCCATCTTAAAGGAGATCAATCCTGAATATTCATTGGAAGGACTGATACTGAAGTTGAAACTCCAATATTTTGGCCACCTGATGTGAAGACTTGACTGATTTGAAAAGACCTTGATGCTGGAAAGAATTGAAGGAAGGAGGAGAGGGGGAAGACAGAGTATGAGATGGTTGGATGACATCACTGAGTCAATGGACATGAGTTTGCATAAACTCCAGGCGTTAGTGATGGACAGGGAAGCCTTGCGTGCTGCAGTCCATGGGGTCGCAAAGAGTCGGACACAGACTGAACAACTGAACTGAACTGAACTGAACTGTTGTTTGCTTTTACTGTTGTGATTTTTCATTTCATAATTTTCTTATTTTTAGTTGTGGCCTTTATTGCCTACAGGGATACCTATAACATTTGTTGTAATATTGGTTTGACAATGATGAACTCTTCTAGTTTTTTCTTGTCTATAAAGTTTTGTATTTCTCATAAAATCTGAAACAGAGAGTTGCTTGGTTGGTTATTTTTGGTTGTAAGTTTTTCCCTTTCATCACTTTAAATATATTAATACCATGCTACTCACTACTCCTCTGTACAATCTCTGCTGAAAAATCAGCTGATAGTCTTATGGGAGTTCCCTTTTATGTTACTGGCTTTTCCTCATAGCTCAGTTGGTAAAGAATCCTGCAATGCAGAAGACCCCTGTTCAATTCCTGAGTTGGGAAGATCCCCTGGAGAAGAGATAGGCTACCTTCTCCAGTATTCTTGGGCTTCTCTTGTGGCTCAGCTGAAAGATCTGCCTGCAATATGGTAGACCTGGGTTTGATCCCTGGGATGGCAAGATTCCCTGGAGAAGGGAAAGACTACCCATTCCGGTATTCTGGCCTGGATAATTCTATACAGTCCATGGGGTCACAAAGAGTCGGACACAACTGAGTGACTTTCAGTTCACTTCACTTCACTTCACTTCACTTCTTCACTTTATATGTTATTTGTTCCTTTTCTCTTGCTGTTTTCAATGTTCTTTCTTTATCTTTAATTTTTATAATTTTGATTACAATGTGTCTTGGAGTGTTCCTGTTTGGGTTAATCCTCTATGGGACAACATACTTCCTGGACTTGGGTGACTGTTTCTTTTCCAAGTTGGGAAATTTTTCAGCTTTTCTGTCTTCAAATATTTTATCAGGCCTTTTCTCTCTTCTCCTTCTGAGACTCCTATAATTCACATATGAGAGTGCTTGATGGTGTCCCAGAGGTCTCTTAAAATATATTCCTTTCTTTTTACTTATTTATTTTTCTGTTCAATAGGAGTGATTTCACTATGCTATCTTCCATCTCACTGATCTTTCTTGTATATAATTTAGTCTACTATTGATTTCTTCTAGTGTTTTTCATTTCAATTATTGTATTCTTCATTTCTGTTTTGTTGTTCTTTATATTTTCTAACTTTTTGTTAAAAAAAATTTCTAACTTCTCACTCTGTACATACATTTTTCCCCAAGTTTTTGACATCTTTACAATTATTACTACAAACACTTTCTTTGGAAAATTGCCTTTCTCTACTTCACTTAGTTCTACTGGGGTTTTATCTCATTCCTTTGTATAGAGCATGTTCCTCAAGCCACCTCATTTTGTCTAAGTTGCTATTATATTTTTATGTATGTGGTAGTTTTGTTACATTTCTCAGCCTTAGAGAAGAGGCCTTCTGTAGGAGACATTCTGTGCATCCCAGAAGTGCTCATTCCTTTCATCATCCACATTATATGTTCCAGGACTTCCCCATAATAGAGCTGTGTGAGTCCTTCTGTCATTGCAAATTAATTATGTGGGCAATCTAGGGGCTTGCTTAGTCCCTAGCCTTGTTCATTGCCACCTTGTACAAATGATGTTGGCTGCTATCTAGTGGGACCAAGTCAGGAGGAAATTGGCTGTAGAACCATAGAGGGCCTCAGGGCAAGTTCTGGTTCACTGGTGGGTAGAGTTCAGTGACTGTTTCCTTCCCCAAGTCCTAAAGATTCCAAAGCCTTTCCATACTCACTGGCAGGTAAAGCCAATTCCTGGAGTTAGTGCTAGACTACTGGCTAGAATAACTGATTAGTGAAATATAGCTACAGGTTCCAGAGATCTCAGAACTTGTTTCAGATTATTGGTGTGTATGTGTGTCAGGAAGGGCAAGAGAGTCCCTGACACAGTTGGGTATGGAATCTAGGGTATTCTGAAGATTGTATTCAACTGTTAATGGACAAGGCCAGGGCCTAGCTGACCCCAGAATAGGGTCTGGCCTGCTGTAGGTGAGTTGGGCCTACAGGCTGCAGAATTATAATTTTCTTGCATCTGATATCTGCCTCTTTGTGGATAATGTTGGTCTAGAGGCTACTGCAGGCTTCCTGGGGGGATGGTCTGGTACCTACCCACTGGTTGGTAAAGCTGGGTCTTGGCCATCTGGTGGGCAGGGCCATGACTAGGGATATATCTTGAGGTAAATAATGGCTCAGGAATTGGCAGTCTATTTGCTGATGAGTGGCACTATATCTTGCCTCACTATTTTTGGCCTAAGACATCCCAGCACTGATTCTTACTGTTGAGTGGGGCCAATATCAGGTCTTGGTGTTAATGAGCCAAGATGGCAGCCACCAGCAGCTATGTTCACAGAAGTAGAATTTCCCAAATATTGCCACTGGTGTTCATGTCCCCAGGATGACCACAGTTACCTCCCAAGAAGACTGGAAGACCACCCTGTAAATCTGACCCAGGCACATGTCAAATTACTGTTTTTGTCCTGGGTCTCAGTGCATGTGAGATTTCATGTGTACCCTTTATGAGTGAAGTCTCTATTTCCTCCAGTCCTACAGGCCTTCTGAAGTTAAGATCTGCTGGCTTCAAAGCCAAATACTCCAAGGACTTGTCTTCTTAGTGGAGGACTGCTGGGCTGTGGAAGCTGATATGCAGCTCAAAGCTCTCATTCTTGTGGGAGAATCTCTGCAGTATAGTTATTCTCCAGTTTGTAGCTTGTCAGCCCACGGATATGGATTTGATTTATTGAGAGTCTACTCTTCTTGCATATCTCATTGTGATTTCTCCTTAATGTCTGTAGTTGTAGAAGACCTTTTCTGGTATGTTCCAGTGTTTTTCATCAGTGGTTGGTTGTTCCACAGATACTTAGGATTGTGGTATGCTCCTGAGAGGTGAGCTCAGGGTCTTTCTACTCTACCATCTTGGTCACACTTCTTCTCTTCCATCTTTAAATTCACCAATTCCAGCCTTTGCAAGATCATGTTTGCTGCTTAATACTATTATAACTTACTATTTAATATTTTTAAAATTTGTATTTATAATATATTCTCATTTCCAAAATTTGTATTTAATCAATTTTTACACATCTGTTTATATATTTATGGATATATTTCTTAAATGCTCAAATTCCTATGAGTTTGATACTGTCTCTAGTAATACAGGAATTGATATAATTAATAAACATTTTTAATAGCATTGCCCTCCTCATGAAATTGTACTAACAGGTTTTGTTTTGATCTATATATTTTTTTTAAATTTTTGGTCTATATTCTGATTTTCATCAGGTATTAACATCAGCCATAGACCATGGTTGCACTGCATTAAGAAGGCATTTCTGTATTCTTACAGGATCAACTCCTACTTGCATCTGTTTGGTCTTTGAGTTTCACCAGGTCCAAACTGAATTTCATGCTAATTTATTAGAGTTTACAGTTTCTACCTCACCAACAATTCCATCTTAAAAACTAACACTTTTCAAACTTGACATTCTAATCTGTCACTGATTTTTTTTTTTTTTTTTGATCTATGGCATAGTCCAGCTATCTTTATTCTATGAACATGAGCTGATTTGCAGATAAAGTTTCCCATTTACAAAGGGAGCAGTTTTTAAAAATCAGCATTAATTCAAAAAATTATTTTCTTGTAGCACTTCTGAGACATTCTCGTCGCCATGGGGGCATATAAATCCTAGCTCCTAAAACTGCTGTTACTGTGGTCAGTTTATTTTCAATTTATACTCAAAACTATGGGATATTTCTTTATTTCTGGAGTATGGGGGTTTCCATTTCTTTCAAGCTTTACCATGCATATTTTATAAATATTTCTTCAACATTTCCACGTGTTAAAATTGAAGTGCTATGGGTACTCTTAATTTACTTAGGCTTTTTTTGTTTGTTTGTTTCAACTTAACTATTTCATTGTGTGTATGGTCCAGTTTTCTTTTATTGCTTTAAAAACACAAAATAAGTACATTATAAAATATTCATTAGAAGAGAGAAATACTTTCATAGTTGCATTTTTTTCTAGAGCATAGCTCTTTTCCTTCTTTCTGCTATGTAATTACTTCAAACATTTTTTTTGTTTACTGTTTAGCAATTCTTGAATTCAAAATAGCTATCCAGTATTTTTTTTGTTTTCCAAGTGACAAAATGTTTTAATGCCCTTTTCAAAAAATGTGTCTAGAAATTAAAAATAAAATAAAAATTTGGGTGGCATATTCTTTGATACAGATAAAAGTCCTCCCATTGACTGTCTGGGGGTGGGAGGAGAATATAGAGAGTTATTTCATTGTTTATATTATATTAAACTGAAAGTTCTACATTTGGGGAATTGGCTTTTTAACTTGAAGAATTTTCCCATTCAGATACATTCATTTCATTTTGGTGGAAGAGATGATTCCAGTGCTATAATGGCTTTTTGGATTATAACCAATTTATAATCAATTTAACTCAGCAATATTATCCTAATATTTATCTGCTAATTTTCCTCTGAATAGCCAAGGTTCTCAGGTGTTCTTCTAAGAGGTCCTAACATCTTCTTTCTTATCACATTAAATAATAAGACAGCTTTCAGAATGGGAGAAAACAATAGCAAATGAAGCAACTGACAAAGAATTAATCTCAAAAAATAAACAAGCAACTTATGCAGATCAATTCCAGAAAAATAAATGACCCAATCAAAAAATGGGCCAAAGAACTAAATAGACACTTCTCCAAAGAAGACATACGAATGACTAACAAACACATGAAAAGATGTGCAGCATCACTCATTATCAGAGAAATGCAAATCAAAACCACAATAAGGTACCATTTCACACCAGTCAGAATGGCTGTTATTAAAATGTCTACAAACAATAAATGTTGGAGAGGATGTAGAGAAAAGGGAACCCTCTTACACTGTTGGTGGGAATGCAAACTAGTACAGCCACTATGGAGAACAGTGTGGAGATTCCTTAAACAACTAGAAATAGAACTGCCATATGACCCAGCAATCCCACTGCTGGGCATTCACACCGAGGAAACCAGAATTGAAAGAGACACGTGTACCCCAATGGTCATTGCAGCACTGTTTACAATAGCCAGGACATGGAAGCAACCTAGATATCCACTGGTAGATGAATGGATAAGAAAGCTGTGGTACATATACACAATGGAACATTACTCAGCTATTAAAAATAGCACATTTGAATCAGTTCTTATGAGATGGATGAAACTGGAGCTTATTATACAAAGTGAAATAAGTCAGAAATAAAAACACCAATACAGCATATTAATGCATATATATGGAATTTAGAAAGATAGTAAAATGACCCTATATGTGAGACAGCAAAAGACACACAGATATAAAGAACAGACTTTTGGACTCTGTGGGAGAAAGCAAGGATGGGATGATTTCAGACAATAGCACTGAAACATGTATATTACCATATGTGAAATATGTGACCAGTCCAAGTTTGATGCATGAAACAGGGCACTCAAAGTCAGTGCACTAGGACAACCCAGAGGGATGGAATAAGGAGGAAGGTAGGAGCGGGGGTTCAGGATGGGGGGACACATATACACCCATGACTGATTCATGTGAATGTATGGCAAAAATCTCTGTAATATTGTAAAGTCATTAGCCTACAATTAAATAATTTAATTAAAAACTAAAATAAAAAAACATATTTGACATGTGTTTATTTTGTATTTCCCTGAGAATACAAGATTACTTTTTCAAAAGTTACATTATAACATTCCTATTTGTTCATCCAAGTGCTGTTGGATTATTGACCTCATATCTTATAAACAAATTGGAGAGTGCAGATTGCAACTAATTTTCTAGACTAGATTCACTATTCTGAGGGTCCATTTTCTCTAGCTACCACTGTCTTATTATTTAACTACTAGATAGTGTATCTGTTTTCAGTTACTTCTTTAACATATTACCACAAAATTAGAAGCTAAATAACACAAATGTATTAAATCTTATCTATTGTTTAGAAGTCCTACATAGATTTCACTGAGCTAAAATATGTTATCAACAAGATTGCATACCTTTCTCAAGATTCTAGAAGGGAAATCCTAGAATTTTCCTTGCCTGTTCTAGTTTCTAGAAAACCACCCACATTCCTTAGCTCCTTGTTTCCCCCTCCATCTTAAGCAGTAACTTGCATCTCTCTGATAATTTTTCCATAGTCACTTGTCGTTCTAACTCATCTCTTCCTCCTCTCACCTCCATTTTAAGAATTCTTGAATTACTTCAAATCTACTGGGATAATCTAGGATAATATCCTTTTTTAAGGTTGGTTAGCAATTTAATTTCATCAGTGACCTTATTTTTCATGAAACTGTAAAAAGTGAAAGTTAAATGAAGATTAAACTATCCTAATAATATTCTTATTGATAGGTAATTATTTATCATCCTTTATAAGAAACAGTATTATGAACTAATCAGGCCTATGCCACAGTATGTATTTTGTCATTTTACATCAGAACTCTCTTCTGTCTTCAATTTTTTAAATTCTAGTTCTTAATGCTTTCTTGAGCCATCTTCTGAAAATTTCAGATACTTCTATTTTTCTGTTCACATTATAATAACTTCTTTGCAGTGAACCTGTAATTGGAATAGACAAAGAAAATTACAAGAAAAAATAATTGTGATATTTTCCTATTAAAAAACTAACTTCTCTACATTTTACTTTTCCTAAGTCAGCAACATAATAAACATATAATGTCCTACAGCTGTATATATTACTATAATAAAATAAAGGCCAATTTGTGCCATTAATTTTATTTTAATTTTAGTTAATTTAAATTTTAAAGACACTAATAAAAATAAGTTTTCAAATGTAGTCAATTTGGGGAGTAACAGTAAAGATATTTAGTTGAAATCATAGCTTCAAATTAAAGTAATTCTATAGTCTAATGCTGTAAAGAGTAATATTGCATAGAAACCTGAACGTTAGGTCTATGAATAAAGGTAAATTGAAGTAGTCAAACAGGAGATGGCAAGAGTGAATGTTAATGTTCTAGGAATCAGCAAACTAAAATGGACTGGAATGGGTAAATTTAACTCAGATGACCATTATATCTGTATGCAGGTCAGAAAGCAACAGTTAGAACTGGACATGGAACAACAGACTGGTTCCAAATAGGAAAAGGAGTACATCAAGGCTGTATATTGTCACCCTGCTTATTTAACTTATATGCAGAGGACATCATGAGAAACGCTGGACTGGAAGAAACACAAGCTGGAATCAAGATTGCTGGCAGAAATATCAATAACCTCAGATATGCACATGACACCACACTTATGGCAGAAAGTGAAGAGGAACTAAAAAGCCTCTTGATGAAAGTGAAAGTGGAGATGACAAAGCTGGCTTAAAGCTCAACATTCAGAAAATGAAGATCGTGGCATCTGGTCCCATCACTTCATGGCAAATTGATGGGGAAACAGTGGAAAGAGTGGTCAGACTTTATTTGGGGGGGCTCCAAAATCACTGCAGATGGTGATTGCAGCCATGAAATTAAAAGACGCTTACTCCTTGGAAGAAAAATTATGATCAACCTAGATAGCATATTCAAAAGCAGGGACATTACTTGGCCGACTAAGGTCTGTCTAGTCAGGGCTATGGTTTATCTTGTGGTCATGTATGGATGTGAGAGTTGGGTTTTGAAGAAGGCTGAGCGCCAAAGAATTGATGCTTTTGGATTGTGGTGTTGGAGAAGACTCTTGAGAGTCCCTTGGACTGCAAGGAGATCCAACCAGTCCGTTCTGAAAAAGATCAGCCCTGGGATTTCTTTGGAAGGAATGATGCTAAAGCTGAAGCTCCAGTACTTTGGCCACCTCATGCAAAGAGCTGACTCATTGGAAAAGACCCTGATGCTGGGAGGTATTGAGGGCAGGAGGAGAAGGGGACGACCGAGGATGAGATGGCTGGATGGCATCACTGACTCAATGGATGGGAGTCTGAGTGAACTCCAGGAGTTGGTGATGGACAGGGAGGCCTGGCATGCTGGGATTCATGGGGTTGCGAAGACTTGGACATGACTGAGCCACTGAACTGCACTGAACTGACCATTATATCTATACTGTGGCAAGAATCCCTTAGAAGCAATGGAGTAGCCATCATAGTCAACAAGAGTCTGAAATGCAGTACTTGGATGCAAACTCATAAAAGACAGAATGAACTCTGTTCGTTTCCAAGGCAAACCATTCAATATCATGGCAATCTGAGTCTATATCCTGACCAGAAATGCAGAAGAAGGTGAATATGAAGGGTTCTATGAAAATGTACAAGAACTTTTGGAACTGATACCCAAAAAATGATGTCCTTTTCATCATACGGGTCTGGAATGCAAAAAGTAGAAAGTCAAGAAACACCTGGAGAACAGGCAAATTTGGCTTTGGAGTACAGAATGAAGCAGGGCAAAGGATAAGCGTTTTGCCAAGAGAACAAACTGGTCATAGAAAACACCCTTTTCCAACAACACAACAGAAAACTCTACATATGTATGTCACCATATGGTCAAAACTGAAATCAGATTGATTATACACAGAAGAACTATACAAAAAGATCTTCATGAGATGGTATGACCAGTCACCTAGAGACAAACATCTTGGAATGTGAAATCAAGTAGGCCTTAGGAAGTATCACTACAAACAAAGCTAGTGGAGGTAATAGAATTCCAGTTGAGCTATATCAAATCCTAAAAGATGATGCCATGAAAGTGTTGCACTCAATATGTCAGTAAATTTGGAAACCTCAGCAGTGGCCACAAGACTCGAAACTATCAGTTTTCATTCCAATTCCTAAGAAAAGCATTGCCAAAGAATGCTAAAATTATCACACAATTGCAATTGCATTCATCTCACATGCTAGTAATGTTCAGAATTCTCCATGCCAAACTTGAACAATACGTGAACTGTGACCTTCCACGTTCAGGCTGGTTTTATTAAATACAGAGGAACCAGAGATCAAATTGCCAACATCTGCTGGATCATCAAAAAAGCAAGACAGTTCCAGAAAAACATGTACTTCTGCTTTATTGACTATGCCAAAGCCTTTGACTGTGTGGATCACAGTAAACTGTGGAAAATTCTGAAAGAGATGGGAATCCCAGACCACTTGATCTGCCTCTTGAGAAATCTGCATGCATGTCAGGAAGCAACAGTTAGAACTGGACAAGGAACAACAGACTGGTTTCCAATAGGAAAAGGAGTATGTCAAGGCTGTACATTGTCACCCTGCTTGTCTAACTTATATGCAGATTATATCATGAGAAATGCTGGGCTGGATGAAGCCCAAGCTGGAATCAAGATTGCTTGGAGAATTATCAATAACCTCGGATATGAAGATGACACCACCCTTATGGCAGAAAGTGAAGAAGAACTAAGGAGCCTCTTGATGAAGTGAAAAAGGAGAGTGGAAAAAGTTGGGTTAGTGAGAGTGAAGTCACTCAGTCGTGTCCGAATCTTTGCGACCCCATAGACTGTAGCCTTTCAGGCTCCTCTGTCCATGGGATTTTCCAGACAATAGTACTAGAGTAGGTTGCCATTTCCTTCTCCAAGGGATCTTCCCAATTCAGGACTCGAACCTGGGTCTCCTGCATTGTAGATGCTTTACCATCTGAGCCACCAAAGCTTAGCATTTAGAAAACAAAGATCATGGCAGCCAGTCTCATCAGTTCAGTTCAGTGGCTCAGTCACGTCCAACTTTTTGCGACCCCATGAATCACAACACGCTAGGCCTCCCTGTCCGTCACCAACTCCTGGAGTTCACTCAGACTTGTGTTCATCGAGTCAGTGATGCCATCCAGCCATCTCATCCTATGTCGTCCCCTTCTTCTCCTGCTCCCAATCTGTCTCAGCATCAGAGTATTTACAATGAGTCAACTCTTCGCATGAGGTGCCAAAGTACTGGAGTTTGAGCTTTAGCATCATTCCTTCCAAAGAACTCCCAGGGCTGATCTCCTTCAGAATGGACTGGTTGGATCTCCTTGCAGTCCAAGGGACTCTCAAAAGTCTTCTCCAACATCACAGTTCAAAGGCATCAATTCTTCGGCGCTCAGCCTTCTTCACAGTCCAACTCTCACATCCATACATGACCACAGGAAAAACCATAGCCTTGACTAAAGAACTCCCAGGGCTGATCTCCTTCAGAATGGACTGGTTGGATCTCCTTGCAGTCCAAGGGACTCTCAAAAGTCTTCTCCAACATCACAGTTCAAAGGCATCAATTCTTCGACGCTCAGCCTTCTTCACAGTCCAACTCTCACATCCATACATGACCACAGGAAAAACCATAGCCTTGACTCGACGGACTTTTGTTGGCAAAATAATGTCTCTGCTTTTGAATATGCTATCTAGGTTGGTCATAATTTTTCTTCCAAGGAGTAAGCATCTTTTAATTTCATGGCTGCAATCACCATCTGCAGTGATTTTGGACCCCCCAAAAATAAAGTCTGACCACTGTTTCCACTGTTTCCCCATCTATTTGAAATGAAGTGATGGGACCAGATGCCATGATCCTCATTTTCTGAATATTGAGCTTTAAGTCAACTTTTTCACACTCTTCTTTTACTTTCATCAAGAGGCTTTTTAGTTCCTCTTCACTTTCTGCCATAAGGGTGGTGTCATCTGCATATCTGAGGTTATTGATATTTCTGCCAGCAATCTTGATTCCAGCTTGTGTTTCTTCCAGTCCAGTGTTTTTCATGACATCCTCTGCATAGAAGTTAAATAAGCAGGTGACAATATATAGCCTTGACATACTCCTTTTCATCACTTCATGGCAAATATATGGGGAAACAGTGGAAACAGTGGCAGACTTATTTTTTGGCGGGCTCCAAAATCACTGCAAATGGTGATTGCAGCCATGAAATTAAAAGACACTTACTCCTTGGAAGAAAAGTTATGACCAACCTAGACAGCATATTGAAAAGCAGAGATATTACTTTGCCAACAAAGGTCCATTTAATCAAGGCTATGGTTTTTCCAGTAGTCATATATGGATGTGAAAGTTGGACTATAAAGAAAGCTGATTGCTGAAGAATTGAGTCTTTTGGACTCTGGTGTTGGAGAAGACTCTTGAGAGTCCCTTGGACTGCNCAACCCTTATGGCAGAAAGTGAAGAGGAGCTAAAAAGCCTCTTGATGAAAGTGAAAGAGGAGAGTGAAAAAGTTGGCTTAAAGCTCAACATTCAGAAAACGAAGATCATGGCATCTGGTCCCATCATTTCATGGGAAATAGATGGGGAAACAGTAGAAACAGTGTCAGACTTTATTTTTTGGGGCTTCAAAATCACTGCAGATGGTGACTGCCGTCATGAAATTAAAAGACGCTTACTCCTTGGAAGAAAAGTTATGACCAACCTAGATAGTATATTCAAAAGCAGAGACATTACTTTTCTAACTAAGGTCCGTTTAGTCAAGGCTATGGTTTTTCCTCTGGTCATGTATGGATTTGAAAGTTGGACTATGAAGAAGGCTGAGTGCTGAAGAATTGATGCTTTTGAACTGTGGTGTTGGAGAAGACTCTTGAGAGTCCCTTGGACTGCAAGGAGATCCAACCAGTCCATTCTGAAGGAGATCAACTCTGGGGTTTCTTTGGAAGGAATGATGCTAAAACTGAAGTTCCAGTACTTTGGCCACCTCATGTGAAGAACTGACTCATTGGAGAAGACCCTGATGCTGGGAGTGATTGGGGGCAGGAGAAGGGGACAACCGAGGATGAGATGGCTGGATGGCATCACGGACTCGATGGACGTGAGTCTGAGTGAACTCTGGGAGTTTGTGATGGACAGGGAGGCCTGGCGTGCTGCGATTCATGGGGTCGCAAAGAGTCGGACACAACTGAGTGACTGAACTGAACTGAACTGAACATCTTTGATAGAGATTATTCTGTGTATCACAGGTATTAGTAATTTCTTTCTATCAATAATTGAAATGTTCTAATTTCATTTTTGCTAAGTGCAATGTTTCAAAAATATTTAAGAATCCTGAGAGTATTCTGAGAGAACTGAACCTTAAATGGTTACCAAAATGAGCTTCCACTTTTACAAAATATATAATTCATTTCAGTAAACTTGTTTCAGAAAGAGTCTCTCTGATGGTCATTTCCTCCTATGACACGAATTAGAGCAATGTCCAGGAGTTGGTAATGGACAGGGAAGCCTGGCATGCTGCAATCCATAGGTTCACAAAAAGCTGGACACGACTAAGCGACTGAACTGACTGAACTTAATAAGGTAAATGAAACAAGTGTAGCCTTTGAAGCAAACAGCTGTTGCTGTTACTAAGTCAGGTCAGTTGTGTCCAACTCTGTGCGACTCCATAGACAGCAGCCCACCAGGCCCCCCATCCCTGGGATTCTCCAGGCAAGAGCACTGGAGTGGGTTGCCATTTCCATCTCCAATGCCTGAAAGTGAAAAGTCAAAGTGAAGTTGCTCAGTTTTATCTGACTCTTTGCAACCCCATGGACTGTAACCTACTAGGCTCCTCCATCCATGGGATTTTCTAAGCAAGAGTACTGGAGTGGGGTGCCATTGCCTTCTCCGAAACAGCTAGTGAATGGAAATGAAAAGAGGAGATGACTAACAAACTTTAGTTATGGCAGATGTTCTAACATCTGATATAAGGAAATTTTGAGAAAGATTTTGAAATTGGCATAATGATTACTGGATATCTTTTTAATGGAATGTAGAGCATATTCTACCAGACTTTTCAGGATTATCTGAATCTATAAGGGGATCTTACTGTTTTCATCACTAACAAATATCATGTTTCTGAAAATTGTACAGAACTGATGTCAACACAAATCAATTTTGCCTTCAGCTCACTTCAGTTGCTCAGTCGTGTCCTACTCTTCGCAACCCCATGAAGCGCAGCACGCCAGGCCTCCCTGTCCATCACCAAATCCCGGAGTTCACTCAGACTCCCATCCATCGAGTCCGTGATGCCATCCAGCCATCTCATCCTCAGTTGTCCTCTTCTCCTCCTTCCCCCAATCCCTTCCAGCATCAGAGTCTTTTCCAATGAGTCAATTCTTCCCATGAGGTGGCCAAAGTACTGGAGTTTCAGCTTTAGCATCATTCCTTCCAAAGAAATCCCAGGGCTGATCTCCTTCAGAATGGACTGGTTGGATCTCCTTGCACTCCAAGGGACTCTTAAGAGTCTTCTTCAACACCACAGTTCAAAAGCATCAATTCTTCAGCGCTCAGCCTTCTTCACAGTCCAACTCTCACATCCATACATGACCACAGGAAAAACCATAGCTTTGATTAGATGGACTTTAGTCGGCAAAGTAATGTCTCTGCTTTTGAATATGCTGTGTAGGTTGGTCATAACTTTTCTTCCAAGGAGTAATCATCTTTTAATTTCATGACGGCAGTCACCATCTGCAGTGATTTTGGAGCCCAAAAAAATAAAGTCTGACACTGTTTCCACTGTTTCCCCATCTATTTCCCATGAAGTGATGGGACCAGATGCCATGATCTTCGTTTTCTGAATGTTGAGCTTTAAGCCAACTTTTTCACTCTCCTCTTTAACTTTCATTAAGAACTTTTTAGATCCTATGTGAATTTTTCCAATAAAGATACAATAGATTTTCACTTCCATTAAAGAAAGCCAGAGCTCGACAGTGGTGAAAATCAGATTTTATTCAGAAATTATTGCAATAGATGAATAGTGAACTCAGTATAGAGCTAAGTTAAATTCCTAGAACAATCTGGACAATGCATGGGGTTGGTGGTGGGAAGAGTGTTACTGGATAGAAAATACTAAAAGAAAACATCAGGAGTATGATGGATGGATTCTGGCTAAAACTACTTGGAAGAATTCTTTGTGAAAGCTACTAGGGTGATCAGAGACCAGTGGTAGGGGATGATAAACGACATGTTATGGAGGGTGATCAGACATTAATAGTGAGGAAGCTTCTTTAAACTTACTCAGCAGGATTCTTGCTACAATTGGGTTACAAAGGTCCAACAACCACAGACACAGTGCCTAGTATTCAACCATAGTTGTGAAGAGGACTTAGAGGAGACTGATTCAAGTTTGATCAAGATGACAATTTTTGTCACTTTCCTTAAAGAAGACATTAAGCACCTTCACATTTATTAGGAAAGTTTTTATATTCTTAATTGTGTGTAAATGTGTGTGTATATACACACACATACGCATACATATATGATATGCTTTTTGTGAAATGGAATATTTTCGTATATACCAGTAAACAAGCATGTCACAGCCATTAAGGATTCCAGCCTTCCAAAAGCAAATTTTTGAGCCCAGGTGAAGCAATACCAGCCATCCAGCAGCTATCAGTCACTTCCTCCCCAGTAAGAGCTGATGAGCTCTGAGAGATGCTAGAAAGCTCAAGAGGCAGCCATCAGCTACATCTGCCTCTCCTTAGGACAAATGAGGAATTAAGGGTGAAAACAACCAAAAAGTAGGATTTGGCCCCAGATAGCTGAGATGCATAAGAAAGAAATTATTTCATTAAGTCTAGACACTTGCATCTTCCCACATATAAAAGAGTGCTAAATTCCTTAATGCAAGAGACCTGACTTTCCTTAATTAACAGTGATTTTATAACATTCAAATTATCTGCCTCTTGCTGCAAACTTCTATATAGCCTGGCTCCTGCCCCAACTTGCCTCCTCAGAAACAGTTCTCTTGGGGTCACCTGAGATGCTGTCTCTTGGGCTGGAAATCCTAACAATTTCCACGGAATAAATCTAGCTCTTAACTTTGAAGGCCATGAGTATTTTTTCAGTTGACACATTTTAACACCTTACTAGTACCCTCATTAATGAGTTAAATAAAATCATTTACACACATTCATTCAAAATTTTTATAAGGTTAAGATTTACTTCTCTTTTTTTGAAAACTCCCTTTAAGACAGATGAAGGAATGCAGAGTAAGGTTCCCAAGTGGTGTTTTCTCTGTCATATCAGTCTGCTGTCTATCATTTTTCAATTGTCTTTGAACTTGGGAACAATTCATTCCATACATCGACTAATCATAGAATACATTTTGTTTCTTTTGCAATTAGCTACTTTTGAATGATTTTAAATAAATTTGATGATGATAACTTAGAGAGGTCAATCAAGGAATGAAAAAAAGAAAGAGAAAAAAAAAAAGCACAAAGAGCTATGAGTTTATTTTTATTCTGTGTCTTACTGAGTACTGTAGCCTGGGAAACAGCCTCTCCAATAGCTCTGAGGGATTGCTCCAAAGACGTCAGAGGAGAGGCCAGTATGTATGTGATTTTAGCTGGGGGATCCATGCAATCAAGTCTGCATCTCCATAAAAGGCCACTGCTAGTCAGATATCAGTTATCAGTTTTAGAACTTTTCCAAGTATGGGAAGATATAAGAATCTGAGTTCATCGAAATTTTTCCTAAAATATATCTAACTATGTAAGTGTTTGCTTTTCCTGTTTTCCCAAAGGACAAAATGCCTTATTCTGAGTTATTTTCAAGGTGTACTGCAGGTCTGCAACTGCATTGGCTAAGGACTTGATCTTTGCAGAACTGGAAAGGCAGGGAATTTTTTTTTTTTTTTTCTTTAAAGAGAAATGAACAGTAAACTTTATGCGAGATCCTCCTCTTGAGGCAAATTCTAGGAAAGAAGTATGTCCGTAGAAAGAAGAAGATCCACAGACATAGCGAAAAAAGTAGAAAACAAAGAAAATGTTCAAACTTTGCATTTTTTACATACAACTCTGCACAAGCTCAGAGGTTTTATTCCTAACATGGAGTATAGCAAGAAGAAACAGAGGAAGATGAGAGAACAAAAGTTGATGATAACAGTGAATTTGTGTGAGAAGCTGACTGATTTCTTCCCTCTTAAAATTCATGATGGGATTTTGCTTAGTTTAATATGTATGGCATGTGTGTGTGTTTTTCTCTTTCAGCTTGGATAACAATAACATCAATATTTTCTTTAGAATGTTCCACCCCAGAGCATGGTAGAATGTAAGGCAATTGGAAGTCACACCGAGTGAGAACCCCTTAGGTTGCCTGGAAGCAACTTAACCGAGTGGGAGCCAATGTTACTGTTTCTCTTCAATTATGCTTGTTCTTTTTTGTTTTTCCTTTTCAAGCCTGTTTTGGATTGTGGAACCTTGAATTGGAAACTCAACATTAGCAATTCAAATTCTAAACTCAGCTTTTTAATGCTAAATACTTGTAGATATCATTTGAGAAGATTGTCAAGTTAAACAATGTAGATTTTTCATATATACAGCAAAGTGACTTTGCAGATATTACTCAGTTAAGATCCAAGCCACGATATTCATCTTGTGCTTATGCATAAAATCCAAAACCAGCAAAGTATTTTGTAAATTCAGCATTTAGTTATCTCTTACCCATTAAGGGGAAGAAAAGCAAACATTTCCCCCTCCCAACACTTTTATTCATGCCTGAAGCTAAGCAAGGAGAAAGGGAAAAGGTTTTTAGAATTACAAATAGAACCTTTAAATTGTAGAAACTTGCTAATTTCATTTATGAAAGCACTGTCTAACTTCTGCTTTCTCTCCCAGTTGTTATTCAAATCTTTGTCCCTAGCCAAAGAGAAAAAGAGAGAATAATCCTACTAGGAATTTAGTGAATTTTCTTTTAGAGATCAGACATAAATGCTGCATATTTCAATATGCAAATTTAATACAACAGATTGCCAAGAAATGAAAAACGGTTGTATGTTTAGCCCTAGGAAGTTAGCCTAGCTTAATAGAGTTGACAATGAGTTAAGGAGTGCCCACTTGCAAAACTCAAACAAGGAGGAAATTGTGTATAATTTCCTTGCCTAACAGGAAGGGACTCTTTAAAGTGAGCTGGATTGCTAAGACCTGGATTCTTCCAAATTAACCATAGCATTCATGTAAAAGGTCTCCTGTATAACATAAAGATCATTTAGATGATCTCTGATATTATTTTCTTTCTGAAATTAGAAGATATCTTTCTAGAATACCCAATAAGCTCACATTCAAGGGAAAGTACCTCCAGCACACATGGATCACGTTGTTTTGTGGTAGTTGTACACAAATACGGAGTTTTCACCCCCAGCTCCTCTGGTTATCATCCTTGTCCTATGCTTCAGTCTTGTGCACTTTGCCCTTTTAAAGCATACACAATTTGTTTAACTAACAAATGAGGAAATTCCATCAAGTTAATTTACATTTGTAGGCACCCAAGTGGTAACTAGTCAAGTTGTTTGCTTCTTTGCTTTGGCCATGCTACATAGCTCACAAGATCTTAGTTGGACCTCCCCATCCAGGAGTTGAACCCAGGACCATGAGCAGTGAAATTATTAAATCCTAACCACTGGACTGCCAGGGAGTTCAAGGTTTTTCTCTTTAATTCTTCTTCTTTTGTGTGTGTTGTAAGACTCAGCCACCTAGTATTTGGAAATTGAAAATTATTTCCTCTTTTGGATTTACAGTAATCATTCAGGCAGGTTGCCAATATCAATTTCCAGCTTACATGACTCTTCCATAGTTCAACTCTAGGAGTTAGTTCAAAACTGTCCTTGGCTAGAAAATTAGGCAAGATAAATCAAAGATGGTCAGAAGAAAAACAAAATCCTTCATCACCTTGAGTTGGAATTGGGTAAGGAAAATAACAATTTACCCAGTATCCAGTTTGAAGATCCAGAATTATATTCACATTTTGGTAGCATGTCACAACCCATATGGCTCCTGCTCTATTTAATTAAAAAACAATAATAATCTTTAGGTTATATAGTATTTCTTCAATTATATCATTTGGCAGGATGGCAGAATATGCCACCCCAAAATATAACTTGTTTGTTAGGGAAATTCACATTTATTCATATTTTTCCATTTATGAATAAATATTACTTATTTCTAAATCACCTTTTAAAAGGGTATCTCCCCCTCTGTACCAAGAAGAGAATGATGGCTAAGTTACAGGAACTTAACAATGGAGAAGACTCTGATGGAAATCTGCATAACAAAACTTATTTTTTTTTAATAGTAGTTTTCTTGAGCACCTCCCCATAATTTGCCTACTCCAGAATTTCTCTCTTGCTTTAGCTGAAGAATATATTTAAACCTTCATTTTTATTCACCTCTGAGAATTATTCTTTTGTTTTGTTTTGTTTTTGTTTTTCTTCTGAGTATCTCTTATGTCGACATAAAGTGGTAGTAGTGATGGTTTAGTTGCTAAGTCATGTTCGACTCTTGGGACCCCATGGACTATAGTCTGCCAGGCTCCTTTGTCCATGGGAGTCTCCAGGCAAGAATACTGGAGTGGGCTGCCATTTCCTTCTCCAGGGGATCTTTCTGACCCAGGGAAAGAACCCAGGTTTGCAAGCAGATTCTTTACCCACTGAAATACCTGTTAATAACCTTCTGCAGGTTTTCTCTTTTTAATCTGTCTTTTTTTACAGGATTTCTAGCAGAGAACTTAGAAAGTTAGAGTGAAAATTATTCTCTTTCTCCTTTATAATTTCATAATGAAGATTGTTAGAGGTCACATTCATACTTACAGTCAGCAAAGTCACTTTTTCATAACATAATAATAGCAATTGTTATAGCCAATGTTTATTGAGTGCTTACAAATAAGATTGACTCTGATCTAAATACTTTATGAAAATGAGCTCATTTAATCAAAAAAGTAAATGCTACCTTCATTCCAATTCACATATAGAACTGAAGCTCAGAAAAACTAAGTATCTTACCCAAGATCACACAGGTAGTAAGTGATGGAACTGGGATTTGAATACAGGTGTTTGCCTGCAGAGGTAAGTTCTTAAATTTTCATGTTGCTGACTCTCATTATATTTGAAGCTAGAATGATCATCCATATGTAATAATGAGGAAGAAAAGTTAAAATTTACAATAACTTCCTGCTCATTCTGCTTCTGTAACTCAGCTTGCTCCTTGCAAAGTCGCATAAGTCATGTAACTTAGAAAATGGAGACTTAAAACAGTGTAGGAATAGAAGCTTATCTCACTCATCCTTGCCCTGTCTTTTTCAATTGCCCAGCCCCTGTAATCCTGATTAACAAGTTTGTTTGTATAAAGGTCAGGCATTCCTCTACCCTCTCCTAACCCCTGTTCCCATTCATGTAAAACCCTTAATTTAAACCAGCATATTTAACAGTTAGCATTCCCTGGTGGCTCAGAGGTTAAAACATCTGCCTGCAATGCAGGAGACCTGGGTTTGATCCCTGAGTCAGGAAGATCCCCTGGAGAAGGAAATGGTAACCCACTCCAGTATTCTTGCCTGGAGAAACCCATGAATGGAGAAGCCTGGTAGGCTACAGTCCACAGGATTGCAAAGAGTCAGACACGACTGAGCGA
This sequence comes from Aepyceros melampus, assembly GCA_006408695.1. Taxonomy (NCBI): domain Eukaryota; kingdom Metazoa; phylum Chordata; class Mammalia; order Artiodactyla; family Bovidae; genus Aepyceros; species Aepyceros melampus. Next base: position 265 of record SJXQ01000587.1, on the reverse strand, counting down.
CTTCACTTGTTGCCCTCTATAGTCTGATGTCATGCACTGTCTATAAAAACTTTGTAACCCCATTCTTCTGGGCTTAGAACTTGGAGTGCTAATTCTTGGGCCTGCCAGCATAATAAACCTGAGTTCTCCAACTCTCTGGGTGTGGTGCCTGGTTTCTCAACAGTCCAACTTCTGCAACAATAAGAGCATCTTTTACAGAATAATGACTCAAGAAAAAATATTGTGGACAACTTATTATACAAATTTTGCAATCTATACAGACTAT